>OZ012739.1:493288874-493706374 GCA_963859935.3 Lathyrus sativus | reverse complement strand
GATTCCCAATCGACGACTTCAGACCTTATCACCTTAAATAAAACACAAAGCACACAAAGAATTATTGTGTGTAATTATTGTGTTGTGAACTGTTGAGGATGGAGATGAAGAGATTTGATGGCACCTATTTAACTTTTCTTGTTAGGTTGCAATTGACTCAAAATTTCAATTGTTGTTGAGAAATGAACATAAAACATCTATATATAGTAACCAATAAGTCAACAAACTTAACAGCTTTTCACCCAAAGTGGAAAGTCTTCAGCAACAGCATAAACGAGCGAACGGTCGACCATAGCAGGACTATGCATCGACGCATAACCTGCAATTTTAGGCAAATTGAAATGTCTTCACAGTATGCGTCGACCATAGGTCGGCTCCATGGGATTTTACACTGATCCATGCGCCGACCATGCGTCGACCTGTGGTCGACTCAAACCCTCCAAATCTGCAAAAATACATATTTTGTGGTTTTTATGCATCTAGTCATAATCAATGGTCTCCCATATATTGAATTTAATATGACAAGTTAGATGGATATAAGAAGGATATGAGAGGTGAAATATTGCATTTGTTTTGTAGAGGTAGAGTCGAGAAAACCGACTCATCCATGATCGCGTTTTGTTATCATCGAAACTCAAGTATGTATGTTATATGAGGTACTCCCCCTTTTTGATGATGACAAAACATGCGAAGCCAATGAGAGCAACGTGCAATATTAATAACATAATCTCCCCCTCGCTTTTGCAATTCTACACTTAAAAAAACTGATGTGATCTTCTTGGCTTTGGCACACTACACTCCAACTCTCTTCTCCCCCTTTGACAACATCAAAAAGAAAAAGAGATAGGTTAAGAGATATATGTTCAACTAAAAAATGCTCAACAGGTAATAACTAGCATCAACCAATATCCACACAAATAATGTCAATGAAAAGAGAAAGCAACGGATAATCATATTATAGATTAAGAGATAGAGTATAATTAAAAACTCAAAATGTCATAGCAATAAAAAAACCAAACAGTTGTCACTAGTACAAAGTAAGAAACAGAACAACACATATATTGAGAAAATGCAAACACAATCTAATGTCCTCGTCCCCTCCCAGAGAAATGTGGATTGCAGTATGGGTCGGTCATGTCGGTAGTCGACTCCACAACACTAGTCAAATACCGCATGCTGCGAGTTATGGCTGTTTCCTGAACTTCATTTGATGCAGCTAGAGCCTCAAACCTTGCATCCATCCTTGTTGAAAAGGAATTTAACCTTTCATTTTACTCTGGAGCTCTCTTTGAATTTGACCAAACCGCTCGTCTTGAGTCCTCATAAAAGTTTGTTGGTCCAATTGCATAAACTGCATCATGGTGAGAATTTCAGAAGTATTTGGCTGTGGAGGAGATGGAGGTGCTTCAGAACCACCTTGATACGAATGATAATACTGTCTCAATGTGGTCCATCCAGTGTATTGCCATTCACCCCAACCTTGATTATTAGTTTCTTCTTCAGCTGAAGTGATGTATTGAGCCCAATCATCATTGGTATACGCATCAGTATCCATTTGTTGGTGAGTTTCATGTTCCTCATGTGCTTGTTCTTCTTCTGCCTCTTCATCTTCCTCTTCTTCTCCTTCTTCACTTTCGTCATTGTCATCAGATTCTACAACATTTCTATGAGTAGTTGCCTTGCCAACAAATTTGTATCGTCTTTGATCTTCGGACCAGAAGTAACCCATCATTGAAAGCGTTTTCTGACCAAACTCTTTGTCTGAGTTAATTGATATGTATTGAAAGGTTGGAAAAACCAAGTCAGCACTAGTGAGAATCTCTTGGATAAATGAACCATAAGCTAGAGCGGTCCCCTGCCGAAATCTCTTAAAGCAAATATCCTACTAGCAATGTCGTAGGGCCAGTTGATTTTGATTCTATTTTTTAGAAGATACATGAGATGGACTTCTGCTTGCTCGACGCGAGAAAGGCCTCCCTTATTGGGCCGCAGAATGCGCGCAATGATCCATTGTAAAATCCTGTCACCTGTTTCCAATTTTCCTGCAGTGGATGTTCTTGGGAACGCATCAATCGCCACAATTTGCGGTGGATATGGCCGTTTCAACATTGAATTTAACGCAGTTTTGAAATCATAACCAGCCATAGTATGATTATCAGTCACCTCATACAATGGTTTATCACCATCAAGATCCAAATTAAAGTATGTTCTCCAAACAGCAAAATTTAAGCTAACCTTTGTAGTGCCAATTTGAGAATGAAACAGAGGGCCCCGGAATTTGTCGTGGATACATGTGTAAAAGACACGCACATGATCTTCACTGTACTTGACATTACATTCCAAGAAATTATTAATCCCTTGGAAATCTAGCAGAGAGATGATGTCGATGAGGTGCATGCGTTCTGCAGTGAGTCAATAATACGCATGTTGCTTGACTACCCCTCTTTTACCAAAATTTGTGTTAAAATTGTCGATGAGTGGAGGTGGAACCAACGACACAGCGGTAACCGGAATAGAAGCATAGGATGATGCTCTTGATGTTCTCTTACCGGTAATTCTTCGAGAGGCCATGGAAAGTGGTTTGTAGGAGATGATAAAATGAGGTTTGTTGATAGTATAGAGCAAGAGTTTTTAGACAATGTTTGAGTGAGTTGAGAGAATAAACTTTGCCCCTTTTAATAGATGCAAGTTAGGGTTTTGGGAAGAGGAGAGGACAAGAAATATTAGGCATAAGGTAGGTGCAATTTACAATGTATTTGACTAAATGCACAATCAATGAGAAGACCAATTTGAATGCAAAGGAAGTATGAACGTTTTTAACAAAAAAATCTGAGTTTTCGCGCGATGCGTCGACCATTCCTCTGCATGCGTCGACGCACACTGTTTTAATTTTGAAAAATGCAAAAATAATAAGTGTGCGTCGACCGTTTCCCTGTTATGGTCGACTCATACAGGCAAAATTTGCAGATTTTCAATTTTATGCACATATGAGCAGACAATTGATGCATAAATACAACGCCACACAACCATAAGCAACCAGACATATATGATACATAGAGAATGTCATATTGAAAATATTCATCATGCGATACAACTTTTAAACACGAGACATTAGAGAGAGAGAGAGAGAGAGAGAGAGAGAGAGAGAGAGAGAGAGAGAGAGAGAGAGAGAGAGAGAGAGAGAGAGAGAGAGAGAGAGAGAGAGAAAGAAGAGGAACAACATCACCTTAATACCAAGGATAGCTTGATGAACTATACAATTGTACTTATAACAACCTTGACTTGTTAGATGTATGAGAATATAATCATAAATGAATAAACTGATGAACAAGTAATATTATGACACACGATCCGAAATATCGAGAATGCCAAGTTCTCGTCGGATATGAAAGAAAGGTTCAGTGGCTAGCGGCTTTGTGAAAATGTCCGCTAGTTGATTTTTAGTATCAACATATTCAAAAATAACATCCCCTTTCTCTACATGATCCCTAAGAAAATGGTGTCGAATTTCGATATGTTTGGTACGTGAATGCAATACCGGATTTTTGGTTAGATTAATGGCACTTGTGTTGTCACAGAAAATATGAATACGTTCAAGTTTGAGGTTAAAATCCAACAATTGTTGCTTAAGCCACAAGACTTGAGTGCAATAACTGTCGGCGGCAACATATTCCACTTCAGCGGTTGACAAGGCAACAAAAACTTGTTTCTTGCTATGCCAACTGACCAAAGAATTTGAAAATAGGTGATAAGTACCACTAGTACTTTTCTTATCCGATTTGCACCCGGCAAAATCGGAATCGGAGAAGGCTACACACGAACAATCATTTCCTTTGGAATACCATAGCCCATACTTCGGAGTATCAGATAGGTAGCGAAGTATGCGCTTAACGACTTTCAAATGGGATTCCTTAGGAGCCGATTGATATCGAGCATACATGCACACGCTAAACATAATATCGGGTCTAAAGACGGTAAGATAAAGAAGTGATCCAATCATACCTCGATATCTCTTTACCTCTACGTCCTTACCATTTTCATCTTTATTCAAGTTTGCGCATGTAGGCATAGGTGTGCCTATGGTGTCGCAACTACGAAAAACAACCGGCGGAAAAAACAGAAGAGTCGCCACTTTCGTTATTTATCCCAAAGAGAGGGAAAGGAAACGATCGCAAAAACCTAAAGAAAAAGGGAAAGACAAGGTCATCGCAACCATGTCTGGATTCGGGAGTCGGTTACACAAGGGGAAGGTATTAGCACCCCTCACGTCCGTCGTACTCGACGGGATCCACGCATTTTTGTCTATCTAAAAGGGTGTGTTGATACTATCTAGCTAAAGCTTTAGGGACAAAAGAAAAAGAAAAGGGAAATGACTCAGCAGAGCATCGCCGCTCTGTGCCTACGTACTCCCTCGTGCAATGGGAAAGTCAGAGTCAACGTAATTCGCCTAACTACGGCTAAAGAAGGGGGAAGGTTGCTCGCCGAGACACCGCGTCTCGTGCCTACGTACTTTTGTCTGGTACGAAATATCAGAGCAAACGTAGTTTGGGCTCAAAAGACCACAGGTTAGTTAACAAGTTTTTTAGGCCCGAGTAGGGTTAACAGATAGTTCTAGCAGTTGGTGTATGCAGCTCGACCTTTGGAGACTTAGGCGTTACCGTTTGCGGTAGAACTAAGAGTTAACGACACTCTTTTTATGAAAAGATTTTCCTTGATTAAGAACCCCAAAGGGTGAAAAAGAGTTTGAATTGTTTTTGTGTTTTTTAAGAGAAGAAGTGTTTTGAATTAGAGAGTTTATAATGTATGTTGTAACAAAGTCTAAAACCTATGATCGAATGCGTCGCATATCGTCCTAAGGACGTATACTAAACACTCTAGGCAATTTAGAGGTGGCCCCTCAATCACAATTTCCCAAGTATAAGGCTCATGGCACAACACTCATTATTCTTATTAAGTATGTTAAACTTTTTTGAAGGTGAGAAGAGAAGAAGGAACACTAATGGGAGACTAATCAATCCTAAAAGTTATCATGCAAAGTGGACTTAAAGTTGAGCTTGAAAAGGGAACTACCTAATGTTATCATGCATAGTTAGGCACCTAAAGTCTATCATAACCTCAAGAGGTTAGAGAACTTATGGGGAGCATGGCAAAGAAAAGCAAAAGAAGAAGAAGAAGAAGAAAAAGAATGCATATGCAAATGAAGATACACACATAAGATGCGCAAGTAGAATGATAGTGGAAGGAAAATAGTGTGGGGAAGTAGCCACCACAAGCTCATCTCAACCAAGCATGCATATGGAAATGCAAGAAAAGAGAAGAAGAAGGAGAAAGATGCATCAAAATCAAGCAAACAAGTGACAAACACAAAGAAAAGGTCCTCATGGATTCATCACTTTAGGTAAGCTTCAAATTCCTCCTAAGGAGGCACCAAGCTACCTTAAATGACACTCGAATGTCATTGGACGGAAGGGAGATGAGAAGAAGAAAGCTCAAAAGTAATATCAAAACATAACAAGAAGAAATGCAAGTAAGAGTATGAAGGAAGCAAACAAGTATCATTTAGGAGTTCAAGTTGAAAGCACAAAAAGAAAAGCATCAATCAACAAGCAATGAACAATATTTTGACCTAAAAATGAACATACAGCAAGCTCAACATGTCTAAAATTTGAAACAAGAAGAGTTGAGAGCTTATTGGAT
Organism: Lathyrus sativus; assembly: GCA_963859935.3. Lineage (NCBI taxonomy): Eukaryota > Viridiplantae > Streptophyta > Magnoliopsida > Fabales > Fabaceae > Lathyrus > Lathyrus sativus. Next base: position 493,700,677 of record OZ012739.1, on the reverse strand, counting down.
CCACAAAGGTCATTTCCAATCCAAACTAGGTTAAGCACTTGTGTGAGTTGTCCTATGAGATGACCTAACTTGTAAGTCACTTCAAAAATAGGAAAAAGGCTCAAAAAATATCAAATAAAATACACAAGGAAGCTACACAAGTTGGCAGTCAGAGGCCAAGAAACCAAGACAAATGTCCTTTCAAAGCACCATCAAAAGAATTAAATCATTTGGATGTACCACTTTGAAATGGAAGAAACAAGCATAAAAGGGAAAGCCACAAAAGTTAACCCAAAAGTCAGCAACCAGGGGCAAAATGATCCTAAAAAATTGATCAACTCATCATTGAGATGAGGATCAATTTTCATTCATTGGATCAAAAAAGAATGAGAGAAATAAATGCAAACATCAAACATGTCATAATTCAAACCAATTAAAATTATTCCAATACTTAATTCATTTTTTAATTGAAAATAGAATGGAAAAAATAAAATAAAATATCCACAAAAAAGTAAACATCTCAAAGTTGACAAAAAATATTTTTGGTGAATTTTTGGAGTATTGGAACTATTTTAATTAATTAAAATTGTAAACAGAAAAATAAAATAAAACAAAAGGAATTAAAACGAAAATAGAAAAAAGCTGTGACAAATAGCAATGAAACCAAGTTTAAACTAAAAGTTGGGCTCAACTGGGGGTGCCAGAAGCAAGGCGCCCAAGGCCCAATCAGAAAAGCAAACAAAATAAAATAAAATCTGGAAATCTGGCGCCACAAGTCAACAAAGGACTATCATGGACATTCATCATGAGGCGCTTGATTATATGGTAATCTCATCATACGGTATATACGCTGACAACACATTAATGAGTTTTAAAATGAATTTGGTGCTTCCAGTCAATAATGGAACACAATGTTTCTTAATCAACACCGTTGGAATGAGAAGTATTCACATCAGACGCTCAATACCATGCCACACATGCTTCTTCTACCTCAAGACACACACCGACCGGATTGAAACCTCCAGTCATCCCTACCAATGCTCCGACCGCCGCGTATCAACAACAACAACATGTAGAATTCAATACTCAACCGTTTAGCACGATTTTTATACCAAAATTGCACTAGAGATCACGCGGATCTCATCTCTGGCCTCAAAACTCACAAAACATGCATAAATCTCTCAAACCGAAAGCAACAAGGATGAACATCAAAATTCAAAGTTCATGAAAACATCTCCAATTTAATCCAAAACTCATCTAGAGCTCACGTACATCACAGATCAAGTGTCAAACAAGCAAGATCATGCATAAACAAGCCAAACCATATCCAAACATAAATGAGCATCATCCAACAATCACAACCAATGCCAGTTCGTTTTAGATTTTAATGATCTACATTGGTCATACGTCTCAAGTATGCAAAAATGGCAGTGAATTGATGCTTAACAAGAGTGTAATGTTGAATTTCAATTACCTAGTGGAGAACTTCCACTGAGCCTTCAAATGGAGCTCAAGCTTGAAGGTAATTGCCCAGAATCGTTCACTGAACTTCAAGGAAGCTTTCTCAATTCACAATTTCCTCTGAAACAACTTCAATCTCCAAATTCGAAATTTGAATTTCTCCCACTTTTTGAAAACTGAACTTGATGAATTTGGCTCCAATTTGCACTTCTGAGCGTTTGTTCATGGCCAAAACAATATATATGATGGATCTTGATGATAATTAGGCCCAATCAAAGCCTCTAACAGTCCATACCAAAATCCAAAGAATTGAAAATTTCAAGCTTTATGTACACGAAAACTGCACTCAATTTGGCTCCAAAATGACTTGAATCACTTGCTGGTATCACATGGAGCATGAATGGTCAGGATTGGAGCCTTGTTTGATCTCAATGGTTGAGATTTGTTATGTAACTTCACAATGAAGAAACCTTGAAAATGGCTTGTTTAAACACCTCAAATCCAAAATGTAAAATTGCCAAAGTGTTTAAAATGATGTTTGCACTCAGAAAATGCACTAATTTGCACCAAAGTGATTAAAAATGGAATAATTCCAATTTTGCCCATTTAATCATTCTTTCATGAAAATTCAAATATCCAATCCTCAAACCAAGCTAATTCCATGCCTTCTCAATGCTTGACTAAGAAAATACCACCATTTGGAACAAGTTTGATGTTGGAAAAATCCTCATTTGAAGTGTGCAAGTTGGTGAAATGGACCTATAATTTTATGACCTGTAATCTTATTTTCCCAAAATACCCCTAACTTGTAAACCTCATAACTTGAGTTCTACAAATCAGATGAAATACTTATAGTACAATTTGGAAAGCTAAGACCAAGACCTACAACTTTCATGTCGGTCAAAAGTTGAGGAGAAACATCCTTCTAGGTCAAAAATGGCTTGGAAGTTGGTTGACTTTTGTTGACCAAAATCACATCCCTCTGATGACCTGTAACTTGTCTGGATCATAACTTGAGTTCTATAAATCCAATCAAGGACTTCTAGTACTCAAATTAAAGCTAAGAACATGCAATACAAGTTACATGTTGGTCAAAAGGTGATATGAAACTTGTATCTTGAGATAGGTGGTCTTGAAGTCAGGCACTAAATAGGGGATTTTACCCTAAGAACCCTAATTTAGTAACTTCTCACACACTTAACCCTTGATGAATTGAACTTGAAATAATATCTCATATGTCTTAACACAACATCCCATGACCATAGAGACTTTGAATTGAGTTTTAATCTCCTTCAATTGCACAGTTGACTGAGGATTAGCCAGATGAAAACCCTAAATGCATCAACTTCAACTGCAACTCTTCACACTTGGCACAAACACTTGGATGAGCTCCACAATGACCCTCAAGGCACTCAATGAGCTCTCTCAACACCTTATATCCATAACCATGAACCGAAATCCTCTGATGATCTTGAACTGGCCTCCAAGTTAGGAGCTGACCCACACACACTCATCCTTTCTTTCACAAGACCAATGTCCATTCCTGATGACTTGATTACCATCCAAACTTGAATAGAACCCCTTGCTTAGGCTCAACCCTCTGTATAGACTCTTCTTGCTATGCACAAACTCCTGATCCCCTATTCAATGCAACATGCTATGCAATGCAAATGCTAGAAAGAAATGAAATGAAACATAAACCAAGTTAAGAAAAGGTTGGGCAAATTTTGGGGTGCAACAGCTGCCCCTATTCAAACGACTTGGACCTGAAGGAGTGAAAAGCGAACATCTCTCACGCAATCAAGGTAAAAGACGATTGAATACCAAAGAACCTGGAAATTTACCAATCGCAGAAAATAAATCTGCAAACCCTCCTGGGATAACTACTCTGATTACAAACACAATCCACTGGGAAAAAAAGAGAAACTTAATGAGTAACTCTGCTTGGGGAAAACCAATAATGACACACAGTCTGAAAAGCATATATGACCTCACCATCAATTATCTGCATTAAATTCTTTTGACATCACCGTCAGGCACCTGACCTCACTGTCAGTCATGGACATTAAGTTTATAATAACAATTGACATCGCCGTCAAGCTTCTACTTCAAGTCGGTAGAATAACTAACATCGCCGCTAGTCCTCTGTTAGATAAAACAGGTATAGAATCCCAAGATACAATTCTCTGACATTGCCGTCAGTCATTCAAAGAAAATCCTTCCAGTAAATCACACATGACCTCGACGTCAGTTAAAATAAAGCGTCTGACATCGTCGTCTGACCATCACAAAGTTGATTAAACCATTGACATCGCCGTCAATAACTAACACATCTGACATCGCCGCCAGCAATCGAAATATCTGACATCGCCGCCAGAAAAACATCCAACATCGCCGCTGGGAAACTATAACATCTGACATCACCGCCAGAAACCAACATATCTGACATCGCCGCCAGAAAAAACAAATATCCAACATCGCCGCTGGAAAAAACATCCAACATCACTGCGGGAAGCTTAAAGACATCTGACATCGCCGCCAGAAACACAGAACATCCAACATTGCCGCTAGAAACCAATATCACCCGACATCGCCGCCAGAAAGAAACACTGACATCGCCGTCAGAAATAAACACCCAACATCGCCGCTGGAGAACCATAATCACCTGACATCGCTGTCAGTAACAACCATATCCTGACATTGCCGTTAGAAACAAAATCATCTGACATCGCCGCCAGTAACAAACACAAATCTAGTAAGAAAACCCTAACATCACTGTCAGCAACCATAAATCCAATACACATCTGACATCGCCGCCAGCTAACTACAACCTGATAAAATAATCTGACTTCGCCGCCAACTAAACATAGTTCTGAGAAACACCCGACATCACCGTTAAGTACCTGTGAGGATAAAGAATTTTGACATTGCCGCCAGACAACCCCGATGATAACAAACATCTGACATCGCCGCCAGACAAACATAAGCTTGATAAATATCCAACATCGCCGTCGGATAACCATATTTCTGGGAAACTTCTGACATCGCCGCCAGACCTTCGCTAACTAAAAGCGAGCAATAAAATCTATGGGAAGTTAAGACCACTCACTGATAATGATCACAGAGAAACTCCGCTGAGGAAATAGCATGAATTGGGGTTTAGCCACCATGCGGGCAAAGACCCTTCACTTGAGAGATACACCTGAAACAAAGAGATAACAACCTGACTTATGTTTCACATGCATATGTTTAAAAATGGCGTAATGCTCCATACGAAATGGAAATGTTACGCGTTTGGTTAGATGCTATGCACGCATTCAGATGCACCGGAACTGAATCAGCAAAACGAATGCTAGAGATACAGAAACCATCCTGCTAGGATAACAAAAATAACCCTGTTGAGGGAAACACCCAAATCTGCCGGGGATAGAGCACAGACTTGCTCATGCCAATAACCATTGGACTTATGCTAAGAAACGGGCTTGACTGGCCTTCTGCGAGGAAATACTGACGTGACAACATCCTTCCATCCTGCTGGGGAAGAGAGAGCAACACCGCTGGGAAACCATCCCTTTCACTCGCTGGGGATTGCTCTACCGGGGAGCGGATCTAACCAGGCTCCAAAATACTCTATGGGGAGAAAAGTCCAAACACGACTCGCTGGGGAGTACCTACAAGCATGCACCTTGTGGGGATCAAATGTGCAACAACTCTACTGGGGATAGAGGTGTGGACTTCACTAATCGGGGAAGTAAATCTCTGGCTGGGGATAGGACAAACTTTTATCTGCACCTTTGCCCCAAGGGTAACGACCCTGCAAAAACTAAACAAACAGACAAGATGTCCTACGCAACGGACTCATCTTAGTCATCATTCGTGACGTTGTTCAATTAATTCAAAGTTTTAACAATTATTGGCCAAAGCTTGCAAGTTTATGTTAGCACAAGTTCATCAACACATTGGGCGTTTTCACAAACAAAACAGTAAGAGTTAAAAATAAAGCACACAGATCAAGTACTGAATAGTATATGTTCATTGATGAATGGCCTGTAAACAGGTAGAGTTTTACAACAGATGCAACTCCTAAAAAGAGGAAGTTGCGCAAAACAAAATATAGATATGCACAGAAATATACAAGAGTGTACAAAAATGTCAGCAACATGGCACAGACAAACACCATGAGCTGATCCCTCTATGACTCGCCTGACTCTGACGCTTTCCCGACGCTTTGTCTTCAGAAGAGATTGATTCGGATGAACACAACCCTCAGGTTCTCCCAATCCGCTAAGCAATGAAATCATACGCAGACCGCAGTCATTTGCTTTTCAATCCCTAACTTTTGCCTGAACCGCCCTTTTCGGGTTTTCGATTCACCGGGATACCCTTTTTTGCCAAAGTCGCCTTTCCAGGTTTTCCACTTTGTGGGTTTACATCTTTTCATTTTTATCCCTAATTTTTGCCCGAACCTATTTTTCTTTTTTTTGGTTCGCCGGGATGCCCCATTTTTGCCTGGATGTTTCTTTTTGTATCCAGCGGGTCTCTTTTAAGCAAAGTATTTTTTAATTGCGTCTGCGTTCATAGGGGATGTGAAATCTTCACCATCCATGGTGGCTAACAACAAGGCTCCTCCGGTGAAGACCTTTCGAACGACATACGGACCTTCGTAATTGGGAGTCCATTTGCCCCTGTGATCTGATTGTGGTGGGAGAATCTTTTTCAACATAAGATCGCCCGTCTGAAAGCTTCGAGGGTGCACCTTCTCATCAAGAGCTTTCTTCATTCGGCTCTGGTACAAACAACCATATGCAATTGACGCTAGCCTCTTTTCATCCATCAGACTAAGTTGATTCAAACGATTCTTAATCCATTCTGCCTCATCAAGTTTTACATCGACCAAAACTCTCAAAGAAGAAATCTCAACTTCTAGCGATAGGACAGCTTCCATACCGTACACTAGTGAGAAAGCAGTTGCCCCGGTTGATGTACGTACCGTCGTACGATAACCGTGAAGAGCAAATGGCCACATCTCATGCCAATCTTTGTAGGTAACAACCATCTTTTGCACTATCTTTTTGATGTTCTTATTGGCTGCCTCAACAGCGCCATTCATCTTCGGCCGATAGGGCGATGAGTTGTGATGTTCAATTTTGAAGTTCTGGCATAACTCCTTCATCATTTTGTTATTCAGATTTGAACCATTATCAGTAATGATTTGCTCGGGAACTCCATATCTGCAAATGATGTCCTTCTTTATGAATCTTGCTACCACTTGTTTGGTCACATTGGCGTACGAAGCTGCTTCAACCCACTTGGTGAAGTAATCGATGGCTACCAAGATGAAACGGTGACCATTGGACGCACTGGACTCGATCTTTCCAATCATATCGATGCCCCACATGGAGAAAGGCCACAGGGACGCCATAACATTCAATGGGCACGGCGGCACGTGTATCTTATCAGCATAAATATGGAATTTATGGCATCTCTTCGCGAATTTGAAACAATCCGACTCCATTGTTAGCCAATAGTAACCTGCTCGTAACAGTTTCCGAGACATGGCATGTCCGCCGGCATGCATACCGAAAATACCTTCGTGGACTTCTTCCATAAGCAACGATGCTTCTTTTCCATCCACATATATCAACAACACCAAATCATGGTTCCTTCTGTACAGTACACCATCTGGGTTTAAGTAGAAGTTGCCAGATAACCTCCTCAGCGTCTTCTTATCCTGGGTCGAAGCCCCTGGTGGATACTCCTGCTTCTTGAGGAAGTTCTGTATATTGTAAAACCATGGTTTACCATCGGCAGCCTCTTCAATGGCAAATACGAAAGTGGGTCTGTCCAATCGAGAAATGACAATTCTAGGAGCCTCATTCCAGAAATTGACCTTGTACGTCGAAGATAGCGTTGCCAAAGTATCAGCCATCTGATTCTCCGCTCTTGGTACATGGTGGAAGTCTATACAATCGAAAAATGGTAACAACCTCCTTGCATAATCTCTGTAAGGAATCAGATTCGGTTGACGAGTTTCCTATTCTCCTTTGATCTGATTAACAACCAACGCTGAATCGCCATATACATCGAGATTTTTGATCCTCAGATCAGTAGCTTCTTCCAAACCCATGATACATGCTTCGTACTCAGCTTCATTATTGGTGACTGGAAATGTCAATCTGGAAGTGAATGGGATGTGGGTACCATGAGGAGTGGTAATAATTTCCCCAATTCTGATACCATAAGAGTTGACAGCACCATCGAATATCATTTGCCATTGAGAATATTTCTCTGGACCTTCACCGTGCAGTGGTTCTTCACAATCTTTTGCTTTGAGAAACATGATATCCTCGTCAAGAAATTCAAACTTCATCGATTGATAATCTTCGATAGGCTGCTCAGCAAGGTATTCTGACATAACACTTTCTTTGATGGCTTTCTGAGACACATATTGTACATCGTACTCTGTCAGTACCATTTGCCATCTAGCAATTCTTCCTGAAAGCGCCTGCTTCTCGAAGACATACTTAATCGGATCCATCTTCGAAATCAACATGGTTGTGTGATTGAGCATATACTTCCTCAAACGTTTGGCAGCCCAAGCAAGTGCACAACACGTTTTTTCGAGCATTGAGTAACGGGACTCACAATCTGTGAACTTTTTACTCAAGTAATAAATCGCATGCTCCTTTCTTCCAGTCTCGTCGTGTTGACTGAGAACACAACCCATGGAATTCTCAAGAGTCGTTAGGTACATGATTAAAGGCCTTCCAGCTACTGGGGGTATCAATATTGGAGGCTCCTGCAAATACTGTTTTATTTTATCAAAGGCTTTTTGACAATTTTCATTCCAGACAACCGCCTGATCTTTCTTTAACAGCTTAAACATGGCCCACACGTAGCCGTGAGATGAGATATGAACCGAGCAATGTAATTCAATCTCCCCAGGAAACCACAGACTTCTTTTTCTGTTTTCGGCACTGGCATGTCTTGTATTGCTTTTATCTTTGCAGGATCTACCTCAATTCCTTTTTCACTGACAATAAACCCCAATAGCTTTCTGGACTGAACTCCGAAAGTACACTTATTTGGATTCAACCTCAGTCTGAACTTTCTAAGCCTCTCAAACAGCTTCAACAAGTTAACCAGATGCTCCTCCTCTGTTTGGGATTTAGCAATCATATCGTCAACATAAACCTCGATCTCTTTATGCATCATGTTATGAAAGAGCGTTGTCATAGCACGTTGATATGTTGCTTCGACATTCTTCAAGCCGAAAGGCATCACCTTATAACAAAACGTTCCCCACGGTGTAACGAATGTTGTTTTCTCCATGTCCTCTGGTGCCATCTTTATCTGATTATAACCCGAGAAACCATCCATGAAGGAAAACACCGAAAATTGAGCCGTATTGTCGACCAATACGTCAATATGAGGAAGCGAGAAATCATCTTTAGGGCTCGCCTTGTTCAAATCCCGATAATCCATACACATACGCACCTTACCATCCCTCTTCGGTACAAGTACTATGTTAGCGACCCACTGAGGGTAGGTGGTCACAGCTAAAAATCCAGCATCCCACTGCTTTTGGACCTCTTCTTTGATTTTGACTGCCATATCTGGTCTCGTTCTTCTCAGTTTCTGCTTGACCGACGAACATTCCTCGCGTAACAGTAAGCGATGAACCACTATGTCGGTATCAAGCCCAGACATATCTTCGTACGACCAAGCAAAGATGTCACTATACTCTCGAAGCATCTCGATCAGTCTTTGCTTGACGTCGCTCTGTAGCGTAGCCCCTATCCGTACATTTCTGACCACTTCTTTAGAACCCAGATTAATGACCTCAATTTCCTCCTGATGAGGCAGAATGATTTTCTCTTCTTGTTTCAAAAGTCTGGCTAATTCCTCAGGCAGGTCTTCATCCTCGTCAATCTCTTCTTCAACTTGGTATATCGGTTTATCGAAGTCGAAGTGAGTCATAGAAGGTTCTGGATCGGTGTCATCTGCAATAGGAGACCTGCAATGAAAATGGTTAAATGTTTCAAACAATTTGCAAACAAATATAAACCACATTGCCATTTTATTGGGAAAAGCAAAATAAGAAAAACAGAGATCACAAAATTTGAATGAGAAAACGCCCTTTGATTAATTGGTAAACAGTGTTCAGACATAAACAAGTAAGGCCCTGAAATAAAATACCGCTATGGCCCGGGTAGGACATAGGGTAGTACAATAATTGGAAAAATAAAGCATTATAGTTTGGTCGTCACTTGAATGACTTCTTCAATTGACCAGTTGTGTAGACTCTGTCCCGGAATACATGGCTTGATCCAGGAATCCATGTCGCAGTCACTGTCTCCAACTTCATCATCAGAAATGGCACTGATCTGCTCAAAGAAGACACCTCCGCTAGTAAACCTGATCGGCCCCTTGAACTTCGGCTTGCTCTATGAAGACGATGGGCGGTATCCCAGACCGAATTTGTCTTGCTTCTGTGGTATATCAATTACCTGCCCCCAGCCTTGGGCCGAACCAGCTTGCACCACAGCTTGTGCTTCTTTAAACGAGGACATAGCCACTTCAGGCTCTTTATTCACAACAGGAGTCTTGTCTTTAATCTTGACCGCTTCGAAGGCTTGGCAGAGGGTTTCGTGGATCTCTACATCCACTTCAACATACTTAAAGGATGATAAATGGTTGACCATAATATCTTCCTCTCCACATTACCGTCACGATGCTTCCGCCAACCATGTATTTCAACTTCTGATGCAAAGTTGATGTAACAGCCCCAGCTGAATGAATCCAAGAGCGACCTAGTAAACAACTGTAGGCCGGCTGGATATCCATGATATAAAACACAACATCAAAGACTTCAGGTCCAACCTGAATCGGAAAAGTTACTTCCCCAAATACGGATCTTCGGGTTCCATCAAACGCACGCACCACCAAGTCACTTGGTGTGCAAATCAATCCCTTCATATCTAGCTTCATCAGAGCTTTCTTCGGGAGCACGTTTAAAGAAGATCCCGTATCCACCAGCACGTGAGACATGACGGTCCCTCGGCATTATAAAGATATGTGCAGCGCACAATTGTGATTTCTGGCTCTGGGTGTCAAATCCAGGTCCGTAAAGCCTAAGCCATTACCTGCGTTTACATGAGCCACCACTCCTTCAAGTTGATTGACTGAAATTTCCTGTGGCACGTACGCATTGTTCAGTATCTTCAGCAAAGCATTCCTGTGCACCTCAGAGTAAAGGAGCAACGACAGTATGGATATTTTGGACGGAGTTTGCTGCAAGTGATTGACTATCTTGTAGTCGCTTTTCCGGATCAGCCTCATGAACTCCTCCGCGTCTTTCAACAAAGATTCTCTTTCCCCATATTGAGATGTCTCTTCCACTACCGGTCTTTTCCCCTTATCCACCTTATCAGCAATCACCTCAGGTGACGAAAAGACTCGGCCACTGCGATTAATACCTCCTGCACCCACTAGATTGTCAACTGAACTTACAGGAGTATCATTCAAGTTTATCTTCTGCCCATTACAATACACTTCGGCTCCGTAGTTCCACGGAATGGCCTTAGTGCTCTCGAACGACATAGGACCTGCTTTGGTGATAGTTACCGTTGGCGGCTTCGGTGCATAGATAGTAATAGTCTTATACGGGATGGAGATTGTCGCAATCTCGTCCTTCTCTTTAGCCACTACATCCTCAGATTCTCTTCCAACAGAACGGTCGAATTGTAAAACTCCATCGTCAATCATCTTCTGAATACCACTTATCAACAAACCACATCCTCTTCCAGGATCAACAGAACATTCAACACAATCCTCAGCACAACCTGGGAAGACACCCCCCCTTTAGCAGCCTAGCTTTCACAAAGCTTAAGGGTGTTTTCAGTTCATTAACGTTGGTCACCAAGTTCAATACCTCTTTCTCTACAATTGCATTAACCCCAGCCTGCCCGTGATTCGGCATGGGATTCTGCACTATATTGGGAGCATCATTAGAAAAATTGATAGCCTTATTGTCGATCATATCTTGCACTTTATGTTTGAAGGCTTTACAATTGTCTATATTATGTCCTGGAGCACCCGAATGGAATTCACAGTGGGCATTTGCATCGTACCCAGGTGGAGGTTCTCCGGTCAAAGGAGCCATAGTTCTTTTCTGAATCAACTGAAGTTGTATCAACGCTTGCAATAACTGTGAGCATGGCATAGGAAGGGCATCAAAATGTATGTTCCCTGCTGGCCGACCTCTATCTTGGTATCTGCCATTCCCCTGCTGATTCTGCTGCGGTCGTTGTTGCTGTTGTGGCTATTGAACTGCTGGAATAGTGATGCTAGCAACTTTTTGACTCTGTCGATTTCGACCTCTATTTCTTCCCCATGAACTGGATACAACATTAGTATCTCCCTCTTTCTTTTTGTTTCCAAACACTTTCTTGTTCCCTCCTCCTGCCGAAGATCCTTCGCCAGCATTAATCTTTCATATCTTAATTCCATTCTCCACCCTTTCACCGGTGATTATCAAATCAGAAAATCTTCCAGACATATTGCCCATGAGTTTCTCATAGTACACTCTTGGTAAGGTAGCAACAAACATATCCACAAGTTCTCGTTCTACCATTGGTGGTTGTACCCTAGCAGCAAGCTCTCGCCACCTCTGGGCATATTCTTTAAAGCATTCACCGCTCTTCTGAGAGAGATTATGCAACTGGACTCTATTCGGAGCAAGGTCATTGTTGTACTGATAATGCCTTACAAAAGCTCTGGCTAGTTCTTTCCAGCTACGGACACTAGCGGGCTCTAAGCTCATATACCATTCCAGCGATGGTCCGGATAAGCTATCCTGGAAAAAGTGCATCAAGAGCTTCTCATCCTCAGAATACGCAGACATCTTGCGATAATAAGACCTCAAATGAACCCTAGGGCAAGTGGTACCCTTATACTTATCGAAATCAGACACCTTAAACTTTGGCGGCACCCTCAAGCCTGGAATCAACCCCAGATTAGACATATCCAGCCCCATAAAGTTTTGGCATTCCAGCGACCTCATCTTCTCTTCGATCATCTTAATCCTTCTGTCAGCCTAAGGAGGTATTTCAACATTTACAAACCTGGGGAGTGAACATATCCTTCTGCCTATCCTCATTCCAAGTGTGGTCCATACTACCATGTAGGGCGCCTGTAGTGTCGAGACCATAGCCAAAACCATTTCCGTTACCATTACCACCATTGGCAAAACCATTACCACCATTGGAAAAACCAACATTAAAACCTGTCTCATTTCCAGCACCAGCACCGTGACCACCCTCTCCAGCAGTAGAGATAACTAAAGTTGGTATAGAATTGCCCGCCTGAGGGGTTTCATGGTGAGGAGGGTTAGAAGCAATCCCACCATGTAGCACACCATCACTATCAACTCGCGCCATCAAAGGTTACACCAAAGTCTGAAGTTGAGCCTGACCACTAGCAACCCCTTGCATCATCTCTATCGGCTGTGCAATACGATCTTTCATCTCTTGCATTTCTACCTGCATCTGATCCATCAGCCTTTTCTGGTTTCCTCTAGTACCATAGCGGTGAGTTGTCACATCAGCAATCCTGAAATACTAGTAAACCACAGGAGAAAATAAGGTTAATTGTTCCAGTACACCTGCAAATGCGTGAAAAATGCTAACATGCAAACATGTACTTATGTAATAGGGATATTTCCCCCTTGATTCTAGTTTCTAGGAACACATAACAATGGAGAACCTGCGAACAAGCATAGAATACCAACTCCTCATATATAGATCAAAGAGCCATCAGGCGAAGTACAAACTACAGTTGAGTACAACTAAGGAAAAGACCTCGGCCAACAAGCCTGGCGATGGTCAAGTACAACAGATAAACAACAAAAACTACAACAGAAATAGACAAAACAGGTCAAGCAGGATGACGTGATCGGAAATCCTCTAACAGCCTCAACGTCTCAGGATGATCCGGCCTGGCAAGCAACCCCTGCATAAGCAAATCCTGCTGGCTCATAGTGTGTTGTAGGATATCAACGTGATCCTCCAAAGCTCTCTCTCCGAAACATGCCTCAAACCTGCGTCTCTTAGAACTAGCTCTCAGCTTGAGATCCTTCAAGTTCGTGATCGCCTCATTTAGCCTGCACTCGTTGTCTCGTCTACGTGAGGATTCTGTTGCAATCTCTTCATCTTTGGCATTAAGCTGAGCCTTTAGCTTGCTGATCTGAAGTTTTAACTTGTCCTCACGTTCCTTGTTGTTAGTAAGCGTGGCATTCCAAATCGACTCAAACTTGGAGATCCTCGTGTAAGCCTTATCCAACTCTTCTTTCTTCGTGGCAAGAGTACTATAAGTGGCATTCAAGTCCCGGCCTGTGCTCTCTCTGTCCTTAGTCTCCTTAGTCAGATTAGTACCCAGCTTGTTCACAAGCTCGATTTGTCTCCTGAAAGCATGAACTGCATCTATCTTCTCATTATGAAGCTGGATAATCTCTTTCTCCAATTCTTCATCCGCTTTCCTCAGCTCTTCCTTCTCCGCCAATACCTAATTGTATTTCTGGATATCTACAGTAGTGGGTTCCTCGATCATGAGAGGATACAATGGTGCAACTGCAGGATATGGCATCAAGAATCTCGCAGCTCTATCATGAATCCATGTCAAGTAAGGGTCATACGCTCGGCTATTACTCTTCCCTAAAACTAACTTCCCTTTCTGATAAATATTATTCCATCCATGCTCAAGTCTTCCCAGAGCCTCGCCCTCCAATAAGCCAGTAAGATACAGAGATTCCTGTATTTCCTCTTCTCTCGGAGGCTCTCTCAATGCATACCCGAACTGTCTCACCAATAAAGAAGGATTATAGTTTATGCAACCTTTCCTTCCGATCAAAGGAACGTTAGGAAAGCCTCCACAACTATAAACAATATCCTTACCCAGCAAGTCTCGATCAAACCACACAATATTTTCCACAGATAATCCCATCAATCTCTCCGACCAATCTGAAGTACTGGCAGTGGCAACAAACGGACCCATCTGAGGTAGATGACTACCAAACCAAGCATACAGCAGAGGAACACAATAGGCTACGTTCTTCCCCCTTTGTTTCTCATTCTTATAGTGCACAGAATGATAAACGTCTCCAAGTAAGATGGGCACTGGTTTGCCTGAGGCTAAGATATAGAACGCATCAACATCCACAAAGTCTGGAAGATGAGGAAACAGAACAATGTCGTATATACACAGAGCCAAGATGGCGCTAAATACAATCCAACATCCATCTTTAGCACACTGTTGAGCTTTCTCAATCAAGCAAGGCAAAGGAAAACCATACATCCCAAGTCTCCAGATCATCTTCCTATCCAGTTCTGAAGCTTCAAGGTGCACAATGGCGACAAATTTGGCCAGATCAGGCTTAGTATCAACATGAACAACCGGCATCCGATTCAGAATGGGTACTCCTAACAACTCAGAATATTCCTCTAATGTAGGAGCCAAGACATAGTCAGGAAATACGAAGCACCTCAACTGGGCATCATAAAACTATAAGAGAGCATAAACACCACTAATCTCATACTTAGAAGGCTTGCGGACATATCTCAATAATCTCCCATAAGACTTCTTGAACTCTTCCATTACTGCTTTCTCACCCAAGGAAATCAGACTCAGCAAAGTACTAACATCCGGAACTGGAAACTTGTAGGCTACTGTACTCTTCAGGGACTCCATAACATCAATGAGGGGAAAGATCACTAGAATCAAAGGAGAAATATGCACCTGCAACACAAATACATGTTAATGAGATGCAGATGAAAATGCAAAACAAGGGATCAAAATTGTTGTGTTGTCGGTTGAGAAAACTAGAGCTTCGCCTTAGCAAGAACAAAGTACCGAAAGTAGGACCCACTGATATCATATACACAGATTCACACTTGCAAAGAACCGGGTAATTTGAGGGCTATGGTTTCCTGCACAACCCAATCCCCCTAACAGGTGTGGACCTATCCACTGACAAGGTTTGGCATCTTATGCGTTCGTCAGCGTCACAGACTTTCAAGAAATGATGATACGTTCACCATTTCTGGTTTGGCATCATTATCTCCTGAAGAGGCCTCACTTAATTGACTCACAAATGATCAGTTCCTAGAGTCGACAATTCTCAAATACAAAATCTCAACCAATCCTAAGGATCTGAAGGAAAATCTCGTCTGAGTGTGAATTTCGTAGGGAACTGTATCTGCTAAGTAAATAGGCCCCCCACTAGTCTCCACTCTAATACTAGGTTTGTACTCAAGCCCAGGTCCGACTTATCACACAGTGAAACTTCCCACCCCACAGCACAGCAGTAATGATATATGATGTGGAAAATAAATGCGGGAAAGTAAATAAAGCATATATATATAACACCCAAAAATAAACACACAAGCGCTAGGATTGACTCGCATAGGGAACCAGTTATCCCCAGCAGAGTCGCCAGCTGTCGCAACTGCGAAAAACAACCGGTGGAAAAAACAGAAGAGTCGCCACTTTCGTTATTTATCCCAAAGAGAGGGAAAGGAAACAATCGCAAAAACCTAAAGAAAAAGGGAAAGACAAGGTCATCGCAACCATGTCTGGATTTGGGAGTCGGTTACGCAGGGGGAAGGTATTAGCACCCCTCACGTTCGTCGTACTCGATGGGATCCATGCATTGTTGTCTATTTAAAAGGGTGTATTGATACTATCTAGCTAAAGGTTTAGGGAAACAAGAAAAAGAAAAGGGAAATGACTCGGCAGAGCATCGCCGCTCTGTGCCTACGTACTCCCTCGTGCAATGGAAAAGTCAGAGTCAACGTAGTTCGCCTAACTACGGCTAAAGAAGGGGGAAGGTTGCTCGCCGAGACATCGCGTCTCGTGCCTACGTACTTTCGTCTGGTACGAAAGATCAGAGCAAACGTAGTTCAGGCTTAAAAGACCACAGGTTGGTTCACAAGTTTTTTAGACCCGAGTAGGGTTAACAGATAGTTCTAGTAGTTGGTGTATGCAGCTCGACCTTTGGAGACTTAGGCGTTACCGTTTGCAGTAGAACTAAGAGTTAACGACACTCTTTTTATGAAAAGATTTTCCTTGATTAAGAACCCCAAAGGGTGAAAAGAGTTTGAATTATTTTTGTGTTTTTTAAGAGAAGAAGTGTTTTGAATTAGAGTGTTTATAATGTATGTTGTAACAAAGTCTAGAACCTAGGATCGAATGCGTCACATATCGTCCTAAGGATGTATACTAAACACTCTAGGCAATTGAGAGGTGGCCCCTCAATCACCATTTCCCAAGTATAAGGCTCATGGCACAACACTCATTATCCTTATTAAGTATGTTAAACTTGTTTGAAGGTGAGAAGAGAAAAAGGGACACTAATGGGAGACTAATCTATCCTAAAAGTTATCATGCAAAGTGGACTTAAAGTTGAGCTTGAAAAAGGAACTACCTAATGTTATCATGCATAGTTAGGCACCTAAAGTCTATCATAACCTCAAGAGGTTAGAGAACTTATGGGGAGCATGGCAAAGAAAAGCAAAAGAAGAAGAAGAAGAAGATAAAGAATGCATATGCAAATGAAGATACACACATAAGATGCGCAAGTAGAATGATAGTGGGAGGAAAATAGTGTGGGGCAGTAGCCACCACAAGCTCATCTCAACCAAGAATGCATATGGAAATGCAAGAAAAGAGAAGGAGAAGGAGAAAGATGCATCAAAAGCAATCAAACAAGTGACAAACACAAAGAAAGGGTCCTCATGGATTCATCACTTTAGGTAAGCTTCAAATTCCTCCTAAGGAGGCACCAAGCTACCTTAAATGACACTCCAAGATCATTGGACAGAAGGGAGATGAGAAGAAGAAAGCTCAAAAGCAATATCAAAATATAACAAGAAGAAATTCAAGTAAGAGTATGAAGGAAGCAAACAAGTATCATTTAGGAGTTCAAGTTGAAAGCACAAAAAAAAAGCATCAATCAACAAGCAATGAACAATATTTTGACCTAAAAATGAACATACAGCAAGTTCAACATGTCTAAAATGTGAAACAAGAAGAGTTGAGAGCTTATTGGATCCACAAAGGTCATTTCCAATCCAAACTAGTTCAAGCACTTGTGTGAGTTGTCCTATGAGATGACCTAACTTGTAAGTCACTTCAAAAATAGGAAAAAAGCTAAAAAAAATATCAAATAAAATGCACAAAGAAGCTACACAAGTTGGAAACCAGAGGCCAAGAAACCAAGACAAATGTCCTTTCAAAGCACCATCAAAAGAATTAAATCATTTGGATGTACCACTTTGAAATGGAATAAACAAGTACAAAAGGGAAAGCCACAAAAGTCAACCCAAAAGTCAACAACCTGGGGCAAAATGGTCCTCAAAAATTTATCAACTCATTATTGAGATGAGGATCAATTTTCATTCATTGGATCAAAAAAGAATGAGAGAAATAAATGCAAACATCAAACATGTCACAATTTAAACCAATTAAAACTATTCCAATACTTAATTCATTTTTTAATTGAAAATAAAATAAAATATCCACAAAAAAGTAGACATCTCAAAGTTGACAAAAAATATTTTTGGTGAATTTTTGGAGTATTGGAACTATTGTAATTAATTAAAATTGTAAACAGAAAAATAAAATAAAACAAAAGAAATTAAAATGAAAATAGAAAAAAGTTGTGACAAATAGCAATGAAACCAAGTTTAAACTGAAAGATGGGCCCAACTGGGGGTGCCAAAAGCAAGGCGCCCAAGGCCCAATCAGAAAAGCAAACAAAATAAAATAAAATCTGGAAATCTGGTGCCACAGGTCATTAAAGGACTATCATGGACATTCATCATGAGGCGCTTGATTATATGGTAATCTCATCATACGGTATACACGCTGACAACACATTAATGAGTTTTAAAATGAATTTGGTGCTTCCAGTCAATAATGGAACATGATGTTTCTTAATCAACACTGTTGGAATGAGAAGTATTCACATCAGACGCTCAATATCATGCCACGCATGCTTCTTCTACCTCAAGACACACACCGGCCGGACTGAAACCTCCGGTCATCCCTACCAATGCTCCGGCCGCCGCGTATCAATAACAACAACACGCAGAATTTAATACTCAACCGTTTCGCACGATTTTTATACCAAAATTGCACTAGAGATCACAAGGATCTCATCTCTGGCCTCAAAACTCACAAAACATGCATAAATCTCTCAAACCGAAAGCAACAAGGATGAACATCAAAATTCAAAGTTCATGAAAACATCTCCAATTTAATCCAAAACTCATCTAGAGCTCACGTACATCACAGATCAAGTGTCAAACAAGCAAGATCATGCATAAACAAGCCAAACCATATCCAAACATAAATGAGCATCATCCAACAATCACAACCAATGCCAGTTTGTTTTACATTTTAATGATCTACAATGATCCTACGTCTCAAGTATGCAAAAATGGCAGTGAATTGATGCTTAACAAGAGTGTAATGTTGAATTTCAATTACCTAGTGGAGAAATTCCACTGAGTCTTCAAATGGAGCTCAAGCTTGAAGGTAATTGCTCAGATGAAAGACTTATAGTACAATTTGGAAAGATAAGACCAAGACCTACAACTTTCATGTTGCCCAAAAGTTGAGGAGAAACATCCTTCTAGGTCAAAAATGGCTTGGAAGTTGGTTGACTTTTGTTGACCAAAATGACATCCCTCCGATGACCTGTAACTTGTCTGGATCATAACTTGAGTTCTATAAATCCAATCAAGAACTTCTAGTACTTAAATTAAAGCTAAGAACATGCCCTACAAGTTCCATGTTAGTCAAAAGGTGAGATGAAACTTGTATCTTGAGATAGGTGGTCTTAAAATCAGGCACTAAATAGGGGATTTTACCCTAAGAACCCTAATTTAGTAACTTCTCACACACTTAACCCTTGATGAATTGAACTTGAAATAATATCTCATATGTCTTAATACAACATCCCATGACCATAGAGACTTTGAATTGAGTTTTAATCCCCTTCAATTGCACAGTTGACTGAGGACTAGCCAGATGAAAACCCTAAATGCATCAACTTCAACTACAACTCTTCACACTTGGCACAAACACTTGGATGAGCTCCACAATGACCCTCAAGGCACTAAATGAGCTCTCTCAACACCTTATATCCATAACCACGAACCACAATCCTCTGATGATCTTGAACTGGCCTCCAAGTTAGGAGCTAACCCACATACATCCATCCTTTTTTTCACAAGACCAATGTCCATTCCTGATGACTTGATTACCATCCAAACTTGAGTAGAACCCCTTGCTTAGGCTCAATCCTCTGAGTAGACTCTTCTTGCTATGTACAAATTCCTGATCCCTTGTTCAATGCAACATGTTATATAATGCAAATGCCAGAAAGAAATGAAATGAAACATAAACCAAGTTAAGAAAAGGTTGGGCAAATTTTGGGGTGCAACATATGGCTTTGGAGTTTGCCATGTCAAATCTCTTGAGAAGTTCCAAACAATACTTAGTTTGACTCACGAACGTTCCATCCTTAAGCTGTTTAATTTGCAATTCAAGAAAGTATGTGAGTTCCCCCATCATACCCATCTCGAATTCTCTCTGCATAAGGTTAGAAAACTCTCTCACGAGATTCATGTTAGTTGACCCAAATATAATATCATCAACATAAAGTTGTACCAATATCAAGTGCTTTCCTTGACGCTTAATAAAGAGAGTTGTATCCACTTTGCCTCTCGAATACCCTTGATCAAGTAGGAACTTGCTTAGGCGCTCATACCAAGCCCTAGGAGCTTGCTTGGGTCCATATAAGACTCTTTTTAGTTTGTAAACATGATCAGGATATTCGTGAGACTCAAAACCCAGAGGTTGTGCAACATAAACTTCTTCATTAATGTAACCGTTAAGGAATGCACTCTTAACATCCATTTGAAATAGATTAAAGTTTTTTGCACAAGCGAAGGCAAGCAAAAGGCGTATAGCCTCGAGTCGGACAACCGGCGAATAAGTCTCCTCATAGTCGATGCCTTCCTCTTGGTTAAACCCTTGCGCGACTAAACGCGCCTTGTTTCGGGTTATTACCCCATTTTCGTTCAACTTGTTCCTAAACACCCTTCGGGTGCCGATTACTCGATGTCCTCGCGGAGGAGGGACAAGGTCCCAAACCTCATTTCTAGCGAACTGATTAAGTTCCTCTTGCATTGACAAAAACCAATGTTCATCGAGTAAGGCGTCTGTAGGGTTTTTAGGTTCAATTTGCGAAACGAAAGCGAAGTGATAACATAAATTACTTATCTGAAAACGGGTTGTAACACCCTTTGATATATCTCCGAGAATGTCGTCAATTGGATGGTCTTTGGAAGACTTACAAGCTGGAGGGAGATCATCTTTTGAGGGCGGGTGAACTACCTCGGTTTCCTCATGGCGGACATCTTTCTCCTCCTCAACTTTGGCTTGGTCGGGCTGATCAATTCCCGGCTCGGCACCTTTGAGTATGTCTTCCGTATATATACCTGCACCATGAACATCACTACCTTTTCCGACATTTCTCGGATAAGATTCATCAAATGTTACGTGTATCGATTTTTCAACAGTAAGTAATCTCTTATTGTAAATTCTATAAGCTTTACTTGACTGAGAGTATCCAAGGAAGATACCTTTGTCAGCCTTAGAGTCAAATTTACCCAAGTTTTCTTTTCCATTATTCAAAACAAAACATTTGCAACCAAAAACATGCAAGTGAGACACATTTGGCTTGCGCCCTTTTAAAAGCTCATACGGTGTTTTGCTTAGAATGGGGTGGATGAACACCCTATTCAAAATATAACAAGTCGTACTTATGGCGTCGGCCCAAAAATATTTCGGTAATCCACTTTCATTGATCATTGTTCTTCCTAATTCTTCTAAAATATGATTTTTACGCTCCACAACCCCATTTTGTTGAGGAGTGCGTGGAGCGGAGAAGTTGTGATCAATTCCATGATTACCACAATATTGGTTTTCAAACTCACCTCCATGGTCACTTCTAATTGAGACAATGTTTATGCTTAATTTATTTTGGGAAAGCTTGGCAAATCTTTCAAAGGCGGCGAACGTATCGCTCTTACTAGCTAAAAAGATAGTCCAACAAAATCTAGAGAAGTCATCTACTATTACAAAACCGTAATAGTTTCCACCTAGACTTTTAATTCTAGATGGCCCAAATAAATCCATATGGAGAAGCTCGAGAGGTCTCGTAGTTGAAACAATATTTTTGGATTTAAAAGAGATCCTTGTTTGCTTTCCCATTTGGCAAGCATCACAAAGGTGATCCTTGGTAAACTTAATTTTGGGGAGACCTAAGACTAGATCTTTTGAGACTACTTTATTTAGTAAGTCAAGTTTAACATGTGTTAAACGCCTATGCCATAACCACGAGTCTTCACTCATTGTCATGAGACATTTGTCACTTGTTAATGATACTTTATTCAAGTCTATCATATAGACATTGTTCACTCTTAGACCATTAAACATACTCTTCTTGTCATCATTATGCACAATTTTGCAACAATCTTTTGAAAATGATACATCGTATCCTTTGTCGCATAATTGGATAATGCTAAGTAGATTATGTTTAAGACCCTCGACAAGCAACACATCGGAAATAGTAGTGGAAGAAGGGTTACCTACACTACCTTTACCAAGTATTGCACCGTGATTATTGTCACCATAGGTTACATATCCTTTCTTCTTTGCCACGAAGTCGATGAAGAGGGATATGTCTCTTGACATGTGTCTTAAGCATCCACTATCGAGAACCCATCTCCTCTCGGTGGCTTATTGGGTCCTAAGTTGTGAGTAACAAAATAGTTGCATTTGGGCAACCATTGATAAATGCCTTTAGGAACTAGAAATCTCTTAAAACGACACTTAGCAATGGAATGGCCTTTCTTGCAACAATATAGACAAGAAAAATTAACTTTTGAATTGCCTTTTCTATCTTGATCCCTTATAACATATTTGTATTTTTGATCTGGATTCACCATAATTTTTCTAAAATCAGATTTATCGATAGCAAAAGTAATTTTGGGCTCAAGAGCCTTGTTAAGTTTGGCATTTAGGGTTCTAACTTCATTTTGCCAAACATAACACGTATCACACCTATAGTTAATTATTATACTTCTAAGATCCTCGCAACCTGATTTAGTACTTTCCACTATGGAAGCTTTAAGTGCCTCGAGTTTTCTTTCAGACACATGAATCTTTTGTTCTAAGTGAACAAAAATTTGTTTATTCGAGGCAAGCCTTTTAAAGGCTTGTTTAGCTTCACAATGCAAAGTATTAAATGCAGATTGTAATTCGAAATGAGACATGTTCAAAGAATTATCATATTTAGCATGCCGTACCTGTTTTTTCTTGTTCTTTTGGTGAGCGGAAAGACACAAATTCACGGATTCTTCTTCATCACTTGAGCTTTCATCTTCGGAAGAGTCACTATCGCTTTCCCAAACTATATATGATCTTCTCGGCTTTGATGGCTTTTTATGTGATTTATTTGATTCCTTTTCTTTTCCCTTTATGTTCAAAGGACAATCCGGTTTATAATGACCGGTCTTTCCACACGTGTAGCACGATCCTCTAGTTTTATTCCCTTTTGTGTCATCATTTCTCGAGTACCTGGATTGCTTTTGGAAGTTGACAAGGTTCTTCTTGGAGTGTTGGATGTTGTTCTTTCTCACATAGCAATTGTAGCACTTTAAGATCAGCCTCATGTCATCACTCTTGTCATCTTCTTCATCGTCACTCGATGAATAATCACTATGTTCCTTAGATTTAGACTTTGAGGAGAAAGTCTTGAGAGAAATAGATTTCTTTTCAACTATTTTTGTTTTGTCCTTCTTTTCTTTCTTTTCATGTTGCTCTAGGCTTAGGAGCACTTGTTTGTGCTCTTACAGCTTTCCAAACAATGTTGTTAAATCCAAAATTGTGAGGTCGTTAGCTTCCTTGGTGGCGGTTACCTTTGGCTGCCATTCCCTGTTAAGACATCTCAAAATTTTGTTAGTAGCAACATCATTGGCCACTGGCCTACCTAGTGAATGCAATCTATTGATGAGATGAGTGAATCTCTTTTGCATGTCCGCAATGGTTTCCCCTTGCTCCATGTAAAAGAGATCAAACTCTTGTGTTAGTGTGTTGATTTTAGCTAGCTTAACATCATTAGTCCCCTCATGGGCGACTTGTAATGAGTCCCACATAGCTTTTGCTGTAAGACAATGAGAAACCCGATAATATTCATCAACTCCTAATAAGGAGATCAAAATATTCTTGACTTTCCAATCATAGTTATATTTCTTTTCATCATCATCAGTCCATTGTGCTTCGGGATTAGGCACAATCTCATTATTTTCATTGGTCATAGTTATTTCCATTGGACCATTGAGAATAATATTCCACACTTTTCTATCTATGGAATTTATGTGCACCCGCATACAGTACTTCCAATAACTGTAATTTTCTCCATTAAAAACGGGAGCTCTATTATAAGCCCCTTTAGGTTCGTTTGCCATTTTCTATCAAAGTTATATTTGAAGCACGAAGTGAACCGGTACTCTGATACCACTTGTTAGACGATGGCTCAGATCTAAAGGGGGGGGGGGTGAATAGACCCCAATTAAAAATCAGTAGGCGCTTACCAATTAAAAATTGGTTTTAAAAATATTTGGTTTGCGGAAGCGGCCGTGGAAAAATTACCGTCTAAAACGAACCGTTATTAGAATACCGGATATGCGTCTAGCCTTATAGAAATGATAATGAGAAAATAGATTCAACACACTAGTCACACTATCAATTGATTTTACCACTAATTAGTAGGAATAGTTCCAATGCTACACAAAGCCCACAAAATATGTAAACAACACAAGTGAATTTTGGTGTAGACAATTTATCAAACACTTGGTGTGCAAGGCACTCCAAGTGAGTTTTGACTTGAGTAAGTAACTCTAGATTCCTTGTACAATATACTATTGTACTAGAGTTCAAAATAGTGATAAGCACTTACCCAATCCAATACTAATTTCGATAAAATTGCTTATACTAAAATTACTCAATTTTAAAGCAAAAATGAAAGTGCAGAAAAATAAAGGAGACAAAGATTTGTTGAGGCAGTTCCCCCGCCGTCCTCGCTTCGGGGTACGTCTTCCCTCAATTCTAATAATAGAATTAAGCTCAATATAATATATATCACCTGTAGAGTTGAAATGTTTATACAAGGATAGACAAGCAGAATATACAAACAAGCTCTCTTGATGTTGATGATGCTTTCTCTCCTTGTTTCTTGATTCGAGTCGAATCAAGTTCTTCGATCGTTGTGAGTAAACCTCCGATTCCAGCCCCTTTGTTGAATAACCTTCCGTTCTTCAAATCCTCAGCCCGGCTGATCTCAAGCACACACAAATCTAACCCGGAACTCTCTTGCACACTTCACTGATTCCCGCTACTAGATTGATGAAATCTTCCGCTTCTCAATCACCTTCGCTCAGTTGAAAGTTGATAGAGACGGTCTATACCAAAAACCCCCAAATTCTCCGAATCTTGGAGGACAAAACCTTCAAGGTTTTATTCAAGAAAAACCTGCCACAAGCTCAACCCGAACCGGATTCCCAATCGACGGCTTTGGACCTTATCACCTTGAACAAAACACAAAGCACACCAAGAATTGTTGTGTGTAATTATTGTGTTGTGAACTGTTGATGATGAAGATGAAGAGATTTGATGGCACCTATTTGTCGCTACTGCGAAAATAAGGCGCCGACAAAACAGAAGAGTCGCCACCTTTCGTTATTTATCCCACAGAAAGGGAAAGGAAACAATCAGAACAAACCTAACGAAAAGGAAAAGACAAGGTCATCGCAACCAAGTCTGGGTTCGGGAGTCGGTTATACAAGGGAAAGGTATTAGCACCCCTCACGTCCATCGTACTCGATGGGATCCATGGTTGTTGTGTTTATCTGACGGGTTGGTTATCTATCTACCTATCAAGGCTGGCTCACAAGAAAAGAAAATTGAAAAAAATGACTCGACAGAGCGTCGCTGCTCTGGGCCTACGTATTCCCTCGTGCAATGGGAAAGTCAGAGTCAACGTAGTTCGGCTAACTACGGGTGATGGGAAAAGGTTGCTCGCTAAGACATCGCGTCTTGTGCCTACGTACTTTCATCTGGTATGAAAGATTAGAGCGAACGTAGTTCGAGATAAAACGAAACACAGGTTGATTCATCTGTTTTACCCGAGTAAAGTTAA
Organism: Lathyrus sativus; assembly: GCA_963859935.3. Lineage (NCBI taxonomy): Eukaryota > Viridiplantae > Streptophyta > Magnoliopsida > Fabales > Fabaceae > Lathyrus > Lathyrus sativus. The sequence continues at coordinate 493,674,909 of OZ012739.1, read as the reverse complement.
ACAACAATTCCAGTAGTTAGGGACAATGCCTATTTGCGGTAGAACTGAATCTTAACAGCACTCTTTTCATCAGAAAAGGTTTTCCTTTAATTAAGAGCCCACGAGGCAAAAAGAGGTTTGAAGTTTTTTTTTTGAGTCTTTTACGAAAGAAGTGTTTTTTATGAATGTTTGTGATTCATACTGCACTAGAGACTATGACTTAGGAACGAATGCGTTGCACATCGCCCTAAGGGCGTGTACTAAACACTCTAGGTAATTGAGGAGAAGCCCCCCAATCACCACTTCCTAAGTAGCTTAAGGCTCGTAGCGTACGATATAAATTTGCCTTTATTATGTGTTTTACTGGCGTCTGAAGAGAGAAGAGAAAGGACTCTATGGGGAGACTAAATCAAACATCCTACTATTGTCATGCAATGGATTCATCCTATGGTTGAGTTTGAAAGGAATCTACACCAATGTGTTGTCATGCATGGATTAAATCTAATGTCTATCATCACCATCCTTGAACAAGGAGGTGAGAATCCTAAGGGAACATGTTAAAGGGAAAAAGAAACACAGCTAAAACCATCAAGCAGATGAGATAAGAATATAAACAGATGCATATGCGATGCAACAGTACAAGCAGAAGGAGGAAGCCTCAACTTTTAATGCAAACATGAGATGCAAACAGAAATGCACAAAGAAAGCACACAAGCAAAGGGAGACAAGCTCAACCTTTCATGCAAACAAGCAAAGGGAGACCAGCTCAACCTTTAGAGGCAAGTATGAACCTAAACAAAAGTATCTACTCATGCAGTTCTATCCTAATGCAGCAAGCAAATCAATCAAACAGGAGGAGGAGGGGTAAACAAGATGAGCAACAAGGAAAACATCCCAGGCTACATCAGGTTTAGAGGTGTGTTAACACAAGAGTCTATCTCAGGTTCAACCTCTTGAGGAATGCACAAAATCCAACCAAAGGAAGGATTAGGCTCTCACAAGAGGGATCCTAAGAATGTAGGACAGATAAGACTGGGGGAACCTAGATGTCAATCTAAGGTATATGGTTAATGTGTATCAACACAGGATGTCCATCAAAGGCTCAACCTGTTGAGGAATGCACAAAATCCAACTAAAGGAAGGATTAGGCTCTCTCAAGAGGGATCCTATGTCAATAGGACAGAGAAAGAAGATAGTATAAACCAAAGGAATATACAATGCCATTGAATGTCAATCCAAGACTCAACCTCTTGAGGAATGCACAGAATCCAACCAAAGAAAGGATTAGGCTCTCCCAAGAGGTATCCTCATCAAGACTTGGAGGAGGAAGATAGTGCAAACCAAAGGAATGTACTATGCTAATGAATGTCAATCCAAGGCTCAACCTCTTGAGGAATGCACATAATCCAACCAAAGGAAGTATTAGGCTCTCCCAAGAGGGATCCTAAATATAGGACTAGGAGGGATTGGAATGACAAGGCAAACTCAAGCAAAGAAGCCATACAAGGGATAGAAACCAATCACAAAAAGCTCTAAAGAAAACTTCAATGTTTAGCTCTAAGGGAAGTTCATCCTAAGGGAGCTAACGATATTATAATGACTTGAAAATGAACCTTTAAAGGTGTCAACCTAGGTACTACGGGTTAATGGGAAGATTGGATGCTTACAGTTGGCTAAAAGTTCATTTATGAGGCCAAACTATGAGAAGGTGCAAGTTGAAACATGCAAACATTGGTCAGAATGCAAAATGTGGGAAAAATAGGAAATCAATTCTAAAAATCCTAAGAAAAATCCTAGATGATCCTAAATGTGTTAAGAATCTATGGTTAAAGTTTCAAGTTCAAACTATAAGCCTAAAGGCACTAATTAAAGGATCAACCTAAGGGTATGCTATGGGGAATTCAAATGGGGAAGGCTCTAAAGATGTGCTTCAAAACCTATTCAAATGGAATCTAAAAAATGCAAGAAAAAAATTACAATATTCTACAATGTATCAACATGCACCACAAAAAAAATAAGAGATTAATATGGATTATTGAAAGAGAAAGAAAATCATAAAGCATAGCATGCAATTTTTCAATTATTAAAAACATATTAAAATGGAAAAAATGAAATTAAATGAAAAATGCATTAAAACTGAAACTAAAAATATGACAAAATTCTAGACATGTTAAACTTAAACTACCTACATGATTTTTTTCAAGATTTATTGGCATCATTTAATATTTTTCTGAATTAAAGTGAAACAACCATCAAATAGAAAATAAGAGAAAAAGAAAATAAAAAGGAAAATACAGGTGGTGCAGCTAGCAACGTTTCTACATGGTAAGTGCATTGGGCCGTGTGAGTGGGGGTGTGGTTAGTGCGTTGTGTTAGGCCCAGCTGAGTTTCTTAATGAAACTCAGCATTTTGATATGTGAGAAAGGGCAATCGCGAGAGCTAATCACTGCCGCACGATGGGATTACGAAGTCTATGATCTCGCGCGATCAGACGGTCAGTACGCGAACTGGAAATTTCAAAAGCAAAACGGAGGGAATTCGCTCGCGGTGGGGGGCGGTGGTCGAAGAAGATTCCGGTCATCTTCTCTGGCGGTACCCTACAGTACCAGATTTTCAACCTTAACAAAAACTTAAATTTCTTATATCAATCTCTTCGTCTTGCTTCCTAGATCATGAATATCAAATTCTTTTTCATTTTTATCCAATAAATAAGGAGAAATTCAAGCTACAAGCTAAGGTGCCATTTCCTAAAGTTTCAAGAAACTTAACCATTCTAATCCTAAAACCTTCTAGATATCCTAAGGAGTGTAAATCCATGAAAATGGCACTGAAATTCCTCAAGAATAGAGAGCATGGATAAGAAATAGGAACCTGGTTTTGAGCTTCAATGGAGGTGTCAATTGGCAATGATTCTCACTCCAAATGGTGCAGAAAGTTTCAATGGATCATCTTCAAGCTTCTAGCAACCTTGGTTTGGCTTGAAAGTGTGCAATTCTCCAAAAACGAAAATAAATTTTCTTCACTTTTTCTCCATGAAATTCTGTTGTAACTACCTCCAAATTCTGTTATTTTCTGTTAGGAATCATTAGAATGTTATATACAATGTATATTGAATGATTTGCAGCCCAATAGAAGCCCATGATAGTCCAATCCAAAATTCACATTTTTGATTTTGAAGCTTTATGGAAATGGTGAAAACAGAGCCAAACAGCTTGTACATTGATCCATTCTAGTTACTTATGATGTAGGGAATATGTGTGGACAAGATTGAGGCCTTAGAAATGAATGGATGGTTGATTTGAAATATGTTGCTTAAAGGTGAAGAAATTATGAAAATGGCATAGCAAATGACTTCAAATTTGATTTCTGATTTTTCCATTGTTCTTAAAACATTATTTGCACTAAAAAAATGTACCAACATGACATGAATTGGTTCCAAAATGAATTAATCCAAACTAGCCCTTTTCAAGCTTCCCTTCATGAATTTTTCTTCATACATTTTCCTATCCAAGCCATATCAATGATCCCTTGAGGTTTGATTGACCAAATAATCCCATTTGGAGCAACTTTTAAGTTGGCAAGATTTTCATTTGAGGTATGCAAAGTGGTGAACTTGACCTATAATGAAAATGACATGTAATCTTACTCTCCCAAAGTACCCTTGACTTGTAAGTCTCATATCTTGAGTTTTGAAAATCTAAATGAGGACTTCTAGTACTCTTTGGAAAGCTAAGAGCATGGGGAACAAATTTCATGTTTGTCAAAAGTTGAGGAGAAACATCCTTCTAGCTAAAAAATGTCCAGGAAGTTGGTTGACTTTCAATTACCAAAATCACATTCATCTGATGACCTGTAACTTGTCTACCTCATAACTTGAGTTCTAGAAATCCAATGAACGACTTCTAATACTCAAATTAAAGGTATGAACATGCTTTACAATTCTCGTGTTTATGTCAAGATGAAATGAAACTTGTATCTTGAGTTATGTGGTCTTGAAGTTAGGCACTGAAATAGGGGATTTTACACTGTCAAACTTAGAAACCCTAGCTCAATAACTTTTCACACTCTTGAATATTGATGAATTGATCATGAAATGATATCCTAGGTGTATCAATACAACATTCCATGATCATAGTTGCTTAGAATTGAGTCTTAATCTCCTCAAGACTCACAGTTGACTCAGGATTGACCAGGTGAAAACCCTAGTTGCACCAACTTTGGTTGTGGCCTCTTGCATTTTGCATAATGACTTAAATAAGCTCCATAATGACTCTAAAGACCTCTTATGAGCTCCCACAATGCTTCATACCCATATCCATGGACTCACAATCATTTGGTGATCTTTTCATAGCCTCCAAGATAGGAGGTGAACCACGTACAACTCTTTGACTTTTCTGATGGTGATAAGCTCTTGAATAGCTTAAATATAACTCCTTGATTAGGTATAGACTTTGGATAACCTCTTTTTGATAAGCACACCCCCTTGATCCCATGCAAATGGATGATGGTTTTCAAATGCTAATGCAATGAAATGCAATGTTGATGCTATGAAACAAAAGCCAGTTAAAGAAAAAGGTTGGGCAAATTTTGGGGTGCAACACTATTTGACTTTTCTTGTTGAGTTGCAATTGACTCAAAATTTCAATTGTTCTTGAGAAATGAACATAAAGCATCTACATATAGTAACCAACTAGTCAACAAACTTAACAGCTTTTTACCCAAAGTGGAAAGTCTTCAACAACAGCATAAACGAGCGAACGGTCGACTATAGCAGGACTATGCGTCGATGCATAACCTGCAGTTTTAGGCAAATTGAAATGTCTTCACATTATGCATCGACCATAGGTCGGTGTGCGCCGACCAGTGGGATTTTACACTGATCCATGCGCCGACCATGCGTCGACCTGTGGTCGACTCAAACCCTGCAAATCTGCAAAAATACATATTTTGTGGTTTTTATGCATCTAGTCATAATCAATGGTCTCCCATATATATTGAATTTAATATGAAAAGATAGATGGATATAAGAAGGACATGAGAGGTGAAATATTGCATTTGTTTTGTAGAGGTAGAGTCGAGAAAACCGATTCATCCATGATCGCGTTTTGTTATCATCGAAACTCAAGTATGTATGTTATATGAGGGTTTGCCCTCACAGGATGAACACATTAAATCAAGAGTTTGAATCGTTTCGTATTGAGCATGGTGAAACCATTGCGGACATGCGAAAATGATTCACACATATCATAAATTGATTAAATGCGCTAGGTATGCTTATTTCTAATGAGATTGCTACTAACAATGTTTTGAGATAAGTGATAGTGAAAATGAATATGAAGAGGATTTCTATGAGGATAATATGTGGTTGTTTGTTAAACAATACCATAGATATATTATGAGGAATGAAGTTAGACACTTCGACAAGAACATAACCAAATTTAGAAGGTTAACAAACTCCTTATAGGATGATGAGGATAGGAAAAGTAAGCCTAGAGGATCTTTTAATCATTATAGTGAAGTTGGTCATTATAGAATGGAATGCCCTATGAGGAATAAGGAAAAATAAAATAATCATCACAAGAAATCAAGCAAATATAGAAAACTTTATGTCGCTTGGAAGAGTGTGGGTGACTCCTCTAGTGATGAAATCACAACGTCAAATGTTTAATCGACTCAAATTTTCCTTATGGCAAACAGAAAGAAAAAGAAAAATGTAAGTTGTCACTACCGCGAAAATAAGGTGCCGGCAAAACAGAAGAGTCGCCACCTTTCGTTATTTATCCCTCAGAACGGGAAAGGAAACGATCGGAAAAACCTGACGAAAAAGGTATAAGACAAGGTCATCGCAACCATTGTATGGGTTCGGGAGTCGGTTACGCAAGGGGAAGGTATTAGCACCCCTCACGTCCATCGTACTCGATGGGATCCACGCTTGTTTGTGTTTATCTGACGGGTTGGTTTTACTATCTACCTATCAAGGCTGGCTTAAAAAGAAAAGAAAATGACTCGGTAAAGCGTCGCACTTTATGCCTACGTATTCTCATCAGAGAATGAGAAATCAGAGTCAACGTAGTTCGCCTAACTACGGGTTACGAGGAAGATGGCTCGCCAATACATCAGTATTGTGCCTACGTACTCTCAACAGGCTTGAGAGATCAGAGCTTACGTAGTTCAGGATAATACGGATTACGACAATTCAGGTTCATCTGCTTTTATCGAGTAGGATTAACAAACAGTTCTAGCAGTTTGGTGTACGCAGCTCGACCCTTGGAGACTTAGGCGTTACCGTTTGCGGTAGAACTGGGAGTTAACGACACTCTTTTCTTCAGAAAAGCTTCCTTTGAATTATGGGCCCACGGGGCAAAAAGGTTTGAAGTTCGTTTTCTGTCTTTTACGGAAGAGCTGTTTTTTATGGATGTTTGCAACTAATATCGCACTAGAGACTATGACCTGAGAGTGAATGCGTCGCATGTCACCCAAAGGGTACCATACTAAACATCCAAATTGTCGAAAAGAAACTCTCCGACAACCCTTTCTAAGATAGCTTAAGGCTCGTAACATACGATATCAGTTAGCCTTTATTACTGTATTTTGATTTGTTTTGAGATGAGAAGAGAGAACGAACAGGTTCAACTAAGGGGAGACTATCAAGTCCTAATGTTATCATGCCAAGGATTCACCCTATGGTTGAGGTTTGAAACATGGAACTCCTAGAAGTTATCATGCATAGGTTTTAACCTAAAGTTCTAATAATCACTTCCTTATCAAAGGAAGTGAGATTCCTAGGGGATCATGTCAATGATAAACAAAAACAGATAAAGCATCAGCTTAAACAGTAAACAGTAAAAGACTGTAAAATGCATGCAATGCAAGTGAGGGAGGAAATGTGTGTGGGGCATCAGCCTCCACAAGCTCATCTCAACCTCAAGCCAGATATGAATAACTGTAATCATACAGAAGAAATGAAATAAAATGCCATCAAGCAAAATCACAAACCACATAGGCAAGGGAGCTGGGCTCTACCGAATACCCGCAAGCAAAGCCATACAGTAAAAATACAAGCAGAGGGAGCAACTCAACCTCTAGTGCAATCATGCTCCTAGCTTACATCAGTCTAGATATGGACTTATTCTAATGCATCAAACAAATCAAACAAGTCACAGCAATACAGTTGCACAAAAAGCAAGCAGACAGACAAGCAGATCAATAGCTTCCTCAACTTCACAGCAAAGCTCTCCTCTGACAGCAGTTCAGTCCTTAGTCTTCAACTGCCCTTCAAGGCTATCATCTTCAATAGCAAGTGTCAACTTGCTTCTTCAAGCTTCAAACATAAGTATCAACCTATCCTTCTTCAAGCTTCAGCTCCAAAACAGACTCCACCTTCAGGCTTCAATACCAATAGCAAGTATCAACTTGGCCCCTTCATGCTCTCAATGTATCTAACACAAGTATCAACTTGTTCTCTCCAAGCTTCAGCTCTTTCTTCAATCTCAATTTGATCTTCTTCACAAGTGTCAACTTGTTCTTCTGGATCTTTAAGCTTCAGTTTCAATGGCAGTCTTCAGTCAAAGGGAAGTACAACCTCTAGCATCTTCAGTCTTCTAGCAAGGAACTCCATCCTCTAGCAAGGGAGAAAGATTCATCTAACAAGAGCAGGGTTTGGATAATAGACAGCAGAGTGAAGACCAAAGGTCACCACTAAGTACTCCATCATCAAAGAAAGGAACCCTCAAAGGTTCTACCAACTTGTGAAGAGCCACACATCCTACCAAAGGAGGGATGAGGCCTTTACAAGGGAACCTTATATCATAGGGAGGAATGGAAGTGATCAATACCTTCCATGTTTATGAAAGAAGAGAATCTATCTAGAAGCTCTATCTACAAACCCTAATCTTAACACCTAAACAGAACTACCCCAAAGGAAGGGGAATCTTCACATCCAAGCTTCTTCAAGCACTCCATAGTAACCCAAGCTTGTCTTCAACATCAACCAAGAGCAAGCAAAGCAAAACCCTAATCTAAGGGAACTAAAGAAATCCATCTAGTTGAATTAGCAAGTTAGGATCACCTGAAACTTAGTACTAAAGTTAGTCCTAACTAAAATACTAAAACCAATTGTAAAATCCTACAAAAATAACTATGGGACCCTAATTCAATCATGAATCTACCATACAAAATCCAGAGGTTGAATCATCCACCAAGTCCTAGAAATAAAACCTAGATCACAAGGTACTAAGCATAAACCCTAAAAATAGAGCACCTAAAGTTTCAACTTAAAACTAGCCCTAAAATTCTTCACAAAAATGTGAGAAAATTACTAGGGGAGCATGCATATCTATGCTAGCTACACACAAAAAATCAAGGCAAGAATCATCACCAAATGCCCAAACAAAATCCAACAAAACAAGGTATCAACCATGGCCATTTTAATATCAATTAATATTCAAAAAATGTAACTAAAACCACAAATGCATGAATTCCTAATATTTTTAATCTACAAAATTCTAAATTCAATCATGAATCAGGGAAAAAAAGTTTGGAATTAATTGAGTTAATTTCCTATTTTTTATGAATTAATCTCTAAGTCATATGAAATGAAGAAAATTAAAAGAAAATAAAAGAAATTAATAAACAAACGTGGCCTATAATTTCCATTGTTTCGAAAATTAAAGAAAAATAAAAGAAAATAAAATGATCTCAAATCAAAATTCTAACATTTCCATTGTTTCTAAAATCATTTTTCCAATCAATTTGACCTATAATTTTGTTTCATTTGGTCACAAAATGAATTATTTGAATTTTTGGCCATTAAATCCTTTTAATTCTTTCTTTTTCAAAATTTCTTGAACCAAGTCTCTCCTTGAGCCATTTCAATGCCTCCTTGATGCATGGTCAAGGTTAAAACCCCATTTGAGCAACTTTCTAGTTGAACAAAATTTCATTTGAGGCCTCTAAGTTGGTGAAAATGACATATGATCACAAATGACCTATAATCACCAAATGTCCAAAATACCCTTGACTTGTCAAAGCCATAACTTGAGTTCTATAAATCCTATCAAGGACTTCTAGTAATCTCTAGAAAGCTAAGAGGATAAGGAACAACATTCATGTTGGCCAAAAATTCATAGGAATCATCTTTCCAGGGAAAACGTTTCATGCAAGTTGGGCAACTTTCAAGCTCCAAATTCACATACCTCAGATGACTTGTAACTTGCCAAAGCCATAACTTGAGTTCTACAAATCCTATCAAGGACTTATAGCACTCAAATTAAATATAAGATCATGATCTACAACAATCATTTTAGGGGTAAGATGAGATGACAATCACATCTTGAGCTAAATTGCCTTGAAGATAGGGGTCAAACTAGGGGATTTTACACTGTCAAGCCTTAGAAACCCTAGCTTGAAACTTCTCAAACTCTTCAATCATGATGAGTTAACCTTGGAATCATCCTTATAACCTCTCAATGCATCAATCCATGATCACATGGATCTTGGATTAGGTCTCAACCTTCTTCAAATCCTCAGTTGACTTAGGGTTGACCCAGTCAAACCCTAATTGCACCACTCATGGCTGAGTCTTCTTAATCTTGCACAATGACCTGTCTAGGCCTCAAAGTGATCTTAAACACTTCTCATGAGCTCTCTTAAGACCTCAAGTCTAACTTCATGGCTTCAGAATCATATGATGACTTCCCACAACTCTCAAGTTAGGAGACTTACCCACTTGGCTTCAACCACTCTCTCTGAGGATCTTTTAACTTCTCTGACAAGGATATCCACCCTTTAACACTTGAATAAGCCTCCCAGCTAGCTTCAAAGTCTTGTGTAGCCCTTGATTGGTAATCATACCTCTTGATCTCCTGCATATATGTCAATTAAATGCAAATGATAATGCTAATCTGAATAAAATGAAACATAAGCTATGTAAAGAAATGTTGGGCAAATTTTGGGGTGCAACAGCTTCCCCTATTCAAACGGCTTGGACCTGACTGGGTGAGAAGCGAACGGCTCTCAAACAATCGAGGTAAAAGATGGTTGAATACCAACAAACCCGAAAATTTGCCAACTGCGCAAGTACACGGTACTCTGATGGGAACAAATCTTCGAAAGCCGAAATGATGGCTACACGGTAACTAGTTGGAGAAATACTGATCTGAACCTCCATCAGGATGATTCTCAGATTTATCTGATATCATTGCATCCTCAAATCATCAAGGGATCACGGATTACACGGTAACTGGCGATTTGCCAACCTCGCACAGGTAAACGATACTCTGATGGTTAGGAACATCTTTAAAACTGAGCATGTCAGTTGCACGGCAACTCTGCCGGGGAATTGGTCACACGGTAACCGGTGAAAGGTCGAATCTCCGTCAGGATGATCATCTGATTTCACTATAGCTTCTTCCTGAAGTCATCAAGGGGTTACGGGTCATTCAGCAGCCGGCGATACATAGTTGATACTGCCATCAGGCATTCTGCAACACTGCAGCAGAAGAATTCCTCGGGACTCATCAGGTCATTAGGAACCTTTTTTAACAATCAAGTTGATCATGCCGTCGGGCATTCAAAGGAATTTTCGGGCGTCAGCCGGACTTCGTCAGTAAGTCGGGAATAGAATTCTTGGTCAATCATGAACCAAATAAGGATATACAATCTTTTGCCGTCAGGCACTCCGCGTCAGCTGGGAGAACTGCTTCGTCAATACAGTTGGACTTCAATCATCATGTCTTCAAGGAAATTTCAACTCCTCTATTGAAAATCTGCTGGGGAGGACACATCTCCGCTGGGGATTCTGGAGAACTATCAAGTAACTCTGCTTCGGGGATCCAGAAATCATTCTGGGTGAATCAACTCTATTAAGGACTTCAAGAATCATCTTGGACAAATAACTCCGCTGGAGATTTCAGGATTCATCCTGAGCAAACACTCGACCGGGGACTCTAAGCATCAACTTGAGCAACCCTCTCTGGCGACTTCACAGGGGATTTTAAGAATCATCTTAAGCAAACACCTTCGCTGGAGAATTCAAGAATCATCTTGGGCAAGCGACTTTGTTGGGGAATTCAAGAATCATCTTGAGCAGACCATTCTGTGGAGGAACATCTGCAAAACAAGAACGGTAACGACCTAGCTCATGTTTCGTATGCATATGCTTTGACAATGGCGCAATGCTCCACACGGTGGAAATGCTACGTATTTAGGGTAAATGTTATGCAATCATGCAAAATGCTACGACCCCATCAGCAAAATAAATGCTGAAGGGAAAAGCCTCCTGTCAAGGAGAAAGAACCACTCTGGTGGAAGAAGGAATCATCCCGCCGAGGAGAAGAAATCACACCAATCTCAATTGAATTCCGCCTGGGGAAACAAACTTCAGTCGACTGCTGCAGGGGAACAAAGTTATACGAGAACCTGGACCTGCTCATCTAGGTATTCAAACTATAAACTGTTGAGGAAATGATATCAATCGCAGAAATAAACTGCACGGCATTTGCAGCAAAACTTTCCTGGAGATAACGACTTCGGTGGGGAAAAACGGCCTCAACTATTCAACACTCTACTGGGGAAAACCAATCATGGCATCAACGGCTTCCAAGGACTCGGCTCTCTTGGGGAACTGCAAACTCGGCTGAGGAAGAAGGAGTCATACTGCTTGCCGGGGAGAATGCCACTCTGTGGGGAATCTCAATTCTCCTGGAGACTCTAGTCTGAACTATCGGAAGCTGCACACTTGCGAATAGTCTTTCGTGAGAAAACTGCACATTGACTCAGTGCTAGGGATGAACATACGCTTCAGCGCATGACTCAGCTGGGGAGATGATGATCTTTCGTCAGGGTGCATCTGGATGGGGAGAATCTTCTCTGCTTGGGGAGACATATCAACGCTCGCGGTCCCATGTTCAGACCTGGTGGGGATACGCTGCTGAACTTGCTGGGGAAGAAGGAATCATCCTGCTTGGGGGAAACATACGGCGTACTGCCTGGAATATGCTACCTGCAACAACACAAACAAACAGACAAGATATCCTTCTCAAATGGACCTATCAAGGTTATCATCTTGTGACAATGTTCAAGTAATTCGTTGTTTCAACAATCAGTGGCCTAGGCCAGTAAGTTTATGTATGCGGATTTTATCAAAAACATCGGCGTTCTTTTTCGCAAACAAAACAGATAAATGCTAAACAAGCAAACAGAATTGCTGAATAATATATATTTTATTGATAACGAACCCCTGAATGGGTGAAAATGTTTTACAACAGATGCAAGCTCCTGGAATGAGGAAGCTGCGCAAATATAAAAACATAAATATACATCAGTATATACACAAATGTCGGCAATGAAGCATAGACGAACACCATGAGTTGATCCCTCTATGACCCACTCGACTTCGATACTTCTCCGATGCTTCAGCTTCAGAAGATTGATTCATACAAACGGCCCTCAGGTCTTCCAAACCACTAAACAATGAAAGTCCACACCGGAGCGCAGTCATTTGCTTTTTCAAATCCCTAACTTTTGCCTGAATCGCCCTTTCGGGTTTTCGATTCACCGGGATACCCTTTTTTGCCGAAGTCGCCCTTTCGGGTTTTCGACTTTGCGGGTGTACATTCTTTTCTTTATATCCCTAATTTTTGCCCGAACCTTTTTCCTTTTTTATGGTTCGCCGGGATGCCCCATTTTTGCCTGGATATTCTTTTTCTTTCCAGCAGGTCATTTTTTAAGCAAAGTATTTTTTAACTGCGTCCGCGTTCACCGGGGATGAAAAATCTTCGCCATCCATCGTGGATAACAACACGGCTCCTCCCGAGAAGACCTTGCTGACGATGTACGGACCTTCATAATTGGGAGTCCACTTGCCCTGGTGATCGGAGTGTGGAAGAAGAATCTTCTTCAGGACGAGATCACCCGTCTGAAAGCTTCTAGGATGCACCTTCTTATCATAAGCTTTCTTCATTCGGCTTTGGTATAGACGACCATATGCAATCGATGCTAATCTCTTCTCGTCCATCAGGCTGAGTTGGTTTAGTCGGTTCTTAACCCATTCTGCCTCATCGAGTTTCACGTCAACCAAAACTCGTAAAGAAGGGATCTCCACTTCCAGCGGTAGGACAACTTCCATACCGTACACCAGTGAGAAAGGAGTTGCCCCGGTTGATGTACATACCGTTGTACGATAACCGTGCAGTGCAAATGGCAACATCTCGTGCCAATCCTTATAGGTCACAACCATCTTCTGTACAATCTTCTTAATGTTTTTATTAGCCGCTTCAACGGTGCCATTCATCTTCAGCCGGTAAGGAGATGAGTTGTGGTGTTCAATCTTGAAACTCCGGCACAGCTCCTTCATCATCTTGTTATTCAGGTTCGAACCATTATCAGTAATGATCCATTCGGGAATTCCGTAACGACAGATGATGTCCCTCTTTATGAATTTAGCCACCACCTGCTTGGTCACATTAGCGTACGAGGCTGCCTCCACCCATTTGGTGAAGTAGTCGATAGCTACTAGAATGAAGCGATGACCGTTAGATGCAGTGGGCTCGATCTTGCCTATCATGTCGATGCCCCACATGGAGAACAGCCACGGGGAGGACATGACATTTAACGGGCACGGCGGCACATGAATCTTATCAGCATAAATCTGGCATTTATGACATCTCTTCGCGAATTTAAAGCAATCCGACTCCATCGTCAGCCAGTAATATCCTGCTCTCAGGATCTTTCTTGTCATAGCATGCCCGCCAGCGTGCGTACCGAATGTTCCCTCATGGACTTCTTCCATGAGCATACTCAATTCCTTCTCATTTACACATCTGAGTAGCACGAGATCGTGGTTTCTTTTATAAAAAACTCCATCAGGATTGAGATAAAAATTTCCAGACAGCCTCCTCAGAGTCTTCTTATCCCGGGTTGACGCTCCCGCAGGATACTCCTTAGTCATGAGGAAAGTCTGGATGTCATGGAACCATGGCTTGCCGTCGGAGGCTTCCTCGATCGCAAAGACAAATGCAGGTCTATCAAGACGAGAAAGGATAATTCTTGGAGCTTCATTCCAAAAATTGACTTTATACATCGAAGCCAACGTGGCTAAGGCATCAGCCATTTGATTCTCGGCCCTGGGCACATGATGGAGTTCCACTCGATCAAAGAACGGAAGCAGCCTTCTGGCATAATTCATGTACGGCACCAAATTCGATTGACGAGTCTCCCACTCCCCTTTAATTTGGTTGATCACAAGCGCCGAGTCACCATATACATATAGGTTCTTGATTCTCAAATCAATTGCTTCTTCTAGACCCATGATGCATGCTTCGTACTCCGCTTCATTATTGGTGACCGGAAACGTCAGTCTCACAGTGAACGGGATATGGGATCCATGGGGAGTCGTGATAATCGCCCCAATGCCACTTCTATAAGAATTAACCGCCCCGTCAAATATCAATTTCCACTGGGACTTCCTGTCTGGACCCTCGTCGGGCAACGGTTCATCACAATCTTTCGCTTTGAGAAACATGATATCCTCATCAGGGAATTCAAATTTCATCGGCTGATAATCCTCGATTGGTTGTTCGGCAAGGTATTCAGACAATACGCTTCCCTTGATGGCCTTCTGGGAAACATACTGAATGTCATATTCCGTCAACACCATTTGCCATCTGGCAATCCTGCCCGAAAGCGCTTGTTTCTTGAAGACGTACTTGATCGGATCCATCTTAGAAATTAGCATGGTTGTGTGATTGAGCATGTACTGTCATAAACGTTTGGTAGCCCAGGCTAATGCACAACACGTCTTCTCTAGCATCGAGTAACGAGATTCACATTCTGTGAACTTTTTACTCAAATAGTAAATGGCATGCTCCTTTCTGCCCGTCTCGTCGTGCTGACCGAGAACACACCCCATACTATTCTCAAGAACTGTCAAGTACATGATTAGAGGTCTTCCGACCACTGGGGGTATCAAGATTGGAGGTTCTTGTAGATACTCTTTTATCTTATCAAATGCCTTCTGGAAATCCTCGTTCCAGATGATCGCTTGATCTTTCTTTAGTAGTTTGAACATCGGTTCACACGTGGCCGTGAGCTGAGAAATAAACCTTGCAATGTAGTTTATTCTGCCCAGGAAACCACAAAATTCTTTTTCTATTTTTGGCGCTGGCATTTCTTGTATTGCTTTTATCTTCGCAGGATCAACCTCGATGCCTCTTTCACTCACGATAAACCCCAGTAGTTTTCCAGACCGTACTCCGAAAGTGCACTTGTTAGGATTCAGCCTCAACTTGAACTTCCTAAGCCTCTCAAAAAGCTTCAGCAAATTGACCAGATGTCCCTCCTCCGTTTGGGACTTCGCAATCATGTCATCAACATAGACTTCAATCTCATGATGAATCATATCATGAAACAAAGTAACCATTGCTCGTTGGTAAGTGGCCCATGCGTTCTTCAGACCGAAAGGCATTACCTTATAGCAAAACGTTCCCCAAGGTGTGATAAACGTAGTTTTCTCCATGTCCTCCGGCGCCATCTTGATCTGATTGTAGCCGGAGAAGCCATCCATGAACGAAAATACGGAGAACTGAGCAGTATTGTCGACCAACACATCAATATGAGGGAGCGGGAAGTCATCTTTAGGGCTCGCCCTATTCAAATCCCGATAATCGACGCACATTCGTACCTTACCGTCCTTCTTCGGTACATGCACTATGTTGGCGACCCACGGAGGGTAAGTAGTGACCGCTAAGAAGCCAGCATCAAGCTGTTTCTGCACTTCTTCTTTGATCTTAATGGCCATATCTGGTCGCGTCCGCCTAAGCTTTTGCTTAACGGGAGGACAATCTTCTCGCAGCGGCAAGTGGTGGACCATGATATCAGTATCAAGTCCGGGCATATCCTCGTATGACCAAGCAAAGATGTCACTATACTCTCTCAGCATCTCAACTAATCTCTGCTTGACATCACTCTGCAATGTGGCCCCTATCCTGACGTTCCTGACCAGTTCTTCAGAACCCAGATTCACAATCTCAATCTCTTCCTCGTGAGGCAGAATCACTTTCTCTTCTTGTTTCAACAAGCGGGCCAACTCTTCGGGAAGGTCTTCGTCTTCATCAATCTCTTCTTCGGCTTGATAGATCGGGCAATCGAAGTCGAAGTGAGTCGTAGAAGGTCCAGAGTCGATGTCATCTGCTATGTGGATCCTGCAATAACAAGGGTTAAGCTTAAAACAAGGATATGCAGGTTAGCACAAACCCCATTTCCATTTTATTGTTTTTCAAAACCAATATAAAACAGGAATAACAGAGATCACAACATTTGAATACGCAAAAACGCCTTTTGATTTATTGGTAAAATGCATGTACATAATCAAACAAGGCCCTGACAATAAAACCACTATGCCCCAGGTAGGACATAGGGTTGTACAACAATTGGAGAAAGTAAATCATTACTCTTTGCCTGTCACTTGAATGGTATCCCTGATGGACCAGTTGTTGAGGCCCTCGCCTGGTTTTCTTGGCTGGATCCAAGAATCTAGGTCGCAATCACTGTCTTCGCTGTCTTCAGACACTACGTTGACACTTTCGAATATCACCCCGCCGCTGGTAAACTGGATCGGCCCTTTAACTCGTGACGCATTGTGAGAAGAGGAGGCTTCAGCCGCAGGAGAGTATCCTAACCCAAACTTGTCCTGTTTGTTAGGTATTTCTAGAACCTGGCCTTAGCCTGGGGTAGATCCGGCTTGAACAACGGCCCGGGCTTCCTTGAAGGAAGAGAGAGTCATCTCTGGTTTTTCAGTCATTACAGGAGCCACGTTCTTGACTTTAACAGCTTCGAACGCCTGACATAGGGTTTCGTGGATTTCTCCATCCATCTCAACATACTTGAAGGACGACAAATGGCTCACCATTATGTCTTCTTCGCCACATACAGTCACAATGCTGCCTCCGACAGCATACTTGAGCTTCTGGTGCAACGTGGAGGTCACGACGCCAGCAGAATGGATCCATGGTTGGCCTAAGAGACAGCTGTAGGCTGGCATGATGTCCATGATGTAAAAGACTGCGTCGAAAGTTTCCGGCCCGACTTGGATTGGCAACGTTACCTCTCCAAAAACATGACGTTTGGTTCCATCGAACGCCTTCACAACCAGGTCACTGGGTGTGCAAATCAATCCCCAAGTATCTAACTTCATCAATGCTTTCTTCGGAAGAACATTGAGCGACGACCCTGTGTCCACCAACACATGAGACATAGTCGTTCCCCTATACTCGATCGAGATGTGCAGGGCACTGTTGTGGTTTTTTCCCTTCGGCGTCAGATCCAGGTCAGTGAACCCTAACCCGTTTCCAGCATTCACGTGGGCTACTACCCCTTCCAACTGGTTGACCGAGATTTCTTGCGGTACATACGTGGCATTCAGGACCTTTAACAGCGCGTTGCGATGTGACTCCGAACACAGCAACAAATTCAGGATGGAGATTTTCGAGGGTGTTTGATGGAGGTGATCCACGATCTTGTAATCACTCTTCTTGATCAACCTCATGAACTCTTCCGCGTCCTTAATAAGTAAGTCCTTCTCTACCCCACGAGGGGTTTCCTCAACGACTTTACTCTTTCCCTTATCGGTTATTTCAGCTTTTTCCGCTTTGTCCGCCACAATCTCAGGTGGAGCAAATACTCTTCCGCTGCGCGTGATTCCGCCAACTCCCACTAGGTTATCCATAAACCGCCCAGATGGTTCTAGCTCCAACTTTTGTCCGTTACAGTAAACGTCTGCCCCATAGTGCCAGGGGACAGCGTTGGTGCTTTCGAAAGGTATCAGCCCAGCCTTTGTGATGGTAATTATGGGCGGCCTGGGCGCATAAATGGTTATTGTCTTGCGAGGGATGGTGATGGTGGCAACCTCATCGTCTTGCTTCAGCATTACCTCTCCATATCCACATTCGGCCCTTCGGCTAAACTGCAAGATTCCTTCGGTCATCAGACTCTGAATCCCCTCTATCAACTGTTCACATCTATCAGGACGAGTCACACAGCCCATACACAGTTCTCCACAGCCCGGAAAGAAGCCTCTCTTCATCAGCTTGGCTTTAACGAAGCTAAGCGGTGTCTTCAGATCCTTGACGTTAGTTAGTAAATCCAAATTCTCGTCTTCAATAATGGCATTCACCCCACCTCCCATATGATTCGGCATAGGGTTCTTCGTGACATTTGGCACATTATCTGAGAAATTGATGATCTTAGCATCCACCATATCTTGCACCTTGTGCTTGAAGGCTTTGCAGTTTTCTATCGTGTGGCCTGGTGCCCCCGAGTGAAACTCACATGTTGCGTTCGCATCGTAACCTGGCGGAGGTGCCCCTGTCAAGGGAGCCAGGGTTCTCTTCTGGATTAACTGCAACTGAAGCAGAGTTTGTAATAGCTGAGCATACGACATGGGCAGCGCCTCGAGGTGACGGCTTGACAAAGGTGCCCTGTTTTGATACTTTCTGTACCCTTGTTGATTTGGCTGCTGCTGTGGCTGGGGTTGTTGGACAACAGGGATGGTTATGCTAGCCACCTGCTGGTGCTGGCCCTTACCTTTCCTTCGAGCGTTAGACACAGCGCTCGTCTCTCCCTCCCGCCTTTTGCCACCATACGGTTTCTTTCCTCCT
This sequence comes from Lathyrus sativus, assembly GCA_963859935.3. Classification (NCBI taxonomy): domain Eukaryota; kingdom Viridiplantae; phylum Streptophyta; class Magnoliopsida; order Fabales; family Fabaceae; genus Lathyrus; species Lathyrus sativus. The sequence goes on along the minus strand of OZ012739.1, from coordinate 493,656,277 downwards.
CCAGCTGAGGCTAGATCGACACCTTGAATCTTCCCTAGTTTGATCCCATTTTCAACGTGCTCGCCGGTGATGATGAGATCTGAGAAACTTCCAGACATACCGCTGACCAATTTCTCGTAATAAACCCCTGGGAGGGTGGCTACAAACATTTCAACCAGCTCTCGTTCAACCATCGGCGGCTGAACTCTAGCTGCCAGCTCACGCCACCGCTGGGCGTACTCTTTGAACCCCTCGTTGTTCCTCTGTGACAAATTTTGCAGTTGAACCCGGTTTGGAGCCAAGTCACTGTTATATTGGTAATGGTGCACGAATGCCTCAGCAAGTTCCTTCCACGTGCGCACACTGGTAGGCTCCAAACTCATGTACCATTCCAAGGATGGCCCAGACAAGCTATCCTGAAAGAAGTGCATCAGCAACTTCTCGTCTTCAGAGTGAGCGGACATTTTCCGGTAGTATGACCTCAGGTGGACGCGAGGGCAGGTGGTGCCCTTGTACTTCTCAAAGTCGGGTACCTTGAATTTAGGAGGCACCTTGAAATCAGCAATCAATCCCAATTTAGACATGTCGACACCCATAGTGTTTAGGTTCTCGAAATTCCTCATCTTGTCCTCGAGTGCCTTAAACCTCAGACGTGCTTCAGCGGTCAGCTCTCCTTCAGCACCCTTCTGTGAGAACAAATCTTCTTGACGGTCTTCTAACCATGGCTGAGGCCCATACAGATTCCTGACACCTGTGTTGCCGTTGCCCAGTCCAACATTGACATTAGCTTCAAAATTCCCATTACCGACGCCAGCCGTATTACCATTAAGCCCCATGTTAGCGATCACATTGCCGTTACCACTACCGTTCCCCCCTGTCACGGGGATGCCATTCTGAGGAGTTTCAACAGGTGGAGGGGTTGGAACACTCCCACCGTGGAGCACACCATTGCTGTCAACCCTTGAAATCAGAGGCTGGACCAACGTTCTGAGCTGGTCTTGGCCGTTGGCAACCACTTGCATGAGCTCCATGAAGCGGTCCATCCTCTCTCGGAGTTCTTGAACGTCAGTCTGCACTTGCTTCATTGCTTTAGCTTGATTCGCTCTGGTCGGATAGCGGTGGATTGGTCTTTGATCAATCCTGGAACAACCTGCGTACACAAAGGGTTAGAGAAAAACGACAAAGTGCTCGTTATGCAAATGCTTCATGCAAATGCAAACGTGTGTCTGTGTGTTAGGGAGATTTCCCCCCGATCCTAGTGCCTGAGTGCCAGTGCTGATAATAAGAGGTCAGAGTTCAGTCATGGAAATAACATCTCATATATATAAAGAAAGCCCATCAAGGCGGTACACAACGTCACTGAGTACAAGAAACATCAATAGCATGACCTCGACCAACAAGCCTGGTGATGGTCAGCATACAACAATGATCAAAACAAAAGGATTACAAATATAGTCAAGCACGGCCACGGGCTCGAAACTCCTCTAACAGATCCTTCGTTTCTGGATGATCAGGCCGAGTGAGCAACCCTTCGACGAGTAACTCCCTCTGCGCAATAGTGTGTTGAAGACCTTCAACTGAGTCTTCCCATGCTCCTTCGCTGAAACAATCTTCTAACTTCAGCTTCTTGGATTCAAACGTCTGTTTGCGCTCCTTCAGGTTAGCAAGAGCCTTGTTGAGCAGGCCTTCAGCGGCATACCTGCGAGCGGTTTCTTCATCAAACCTCTTCTCACTAGCCTTCACCTGGGCTTTCAACTTGGAGATCTGCTGTTTTAGTTTATCCTCTCGTTCCTTGCCATTGGCTAGGGTGGCCTTCCAATGCTGATTAAACTTGGATATTCTCCGGTACGCTTCATTCAAGTGCTGCTTCTTAGTGGCCAGTACGTCATTGACAGCTTTGAAGTCCCGACCCAAACGCTCGCGCTCAGCCATCTGCTTAGTCAAATCCGTCCCTAACTGGTTCACCAGCTCTGTTTGCCTCTTGAAGGAATGGACGGCTTCGCTTCTCTCGCTTCTGAGTTGAGCCAATTCTTTCTCCAGTTCTTCATTTGCCTTCTTCAGCTCATCTCTCTCAGCTAACACCTGATTATGTTGCTGAATGGGCACGGTGGTAGGCTCTTCAATCACTGGAGGGCTTTCTAGCTGGGCCGGAGGAAACGACATCCCTATGATATCTGCTTTGGCTCTGATCCAGGTCACATACGGAGCGTAGGCTTGGCTATTACTTTTCCCCAGCAACGGTTTTCCCCGCTTACTGATACTATTCCAAGCGTGCTGAAGCTTATACAACATATCCTCGTCTAGAAGTCCAGTGAGGTACAGAGATTCCTGCACCTCTTCATCCTTCGGCGGAGCTCTCAAAGCATAAGCAAACTGTCGGACCAGCAGAGATGGATTATAGTTGATACGTCCCTTCCTGCCTATCAAAGGCACATTCGGAAACCCGCTGCAGCTGAAGATGATCTCAGTACCCAACCTATCTCTATCAAACCAGGTAACATCCTCCGCTGATAGACTCATCAAACGCTCAGACCACTCAGTTGTGGCTGCAGACGAAGCAAAGGTACCGTTCTTGGGCAGGTGACTATCAAGCCATCTATAGAGTAGGGGTACACAGCACGAGACATTCTTGCCCCTTCTATTCTCGTTTTTGTAGTGGATAGAATGGTAGACATCTCCTATCAAGGTAGGGACTGGATTCCCTGATGCAAAGATGCGGAAGGCGTCGAAGTCCACAAAGTCGAGCATATTGGGGAACAGAATGATGTCATATATGCACAAAGCGAGAATGGCGTTGAACACGACCCAACATCCGTCTTTGGCGCACTGCTGAGCTTTTCCCACTAAGAACTGCAAGGAGAAACCAGGAACCTTGTTCCAATTAGACAATACCAACTCGGAGGCATCTAGATGAAGTGAAGGGGCTAGACTAGCCAGATTAGGCGCAACATCCATATGAACAAAGGGCATCTGACTCTTGATAGGCACACCTAACAAATCAGCATACTCCTCTAGGGTAGGTGCGAGAATAAAGTCCTGGAAAGTAAAGCATCTCAAAGGAGGATCATATAATTGCAGCAAGGCGTGCAACCCATTCAACTCAAACACAGAGGGTTTATGAACCAAGCTGAGCAGCCTCCCATAAGACTTTCGAAATTCACTTCTCACAGAATCATCTGCCAAAGCAATCAAACCAGTCCGCTGAGAAACATCAGGAGTGGGGAGCTTGTAAGCCACAGTCTTTCTCAGAGAACCCATAATAGCACAAGAGAGGGCAAGACAACCTGGACCGGGGAAGACGGTACCTGCAACACAGACACACGTTAATGAAATGCAAATGAGTATGCAAAGCTATGCAAAATGCAATCATGCAGCAGGAGATCAAGACGACTGCGCTGTTGAGGAGATGAAGGTTCTGTATCAACAAAACCATAGTACTGCTCTGTCAAGAACAACCATTATCTCTGATAAGAAGTAACCCCTGATACCAGACCATAAACCTGCTATGTCAAGAACAAATACACATCTGATGATGAGAACCTCTGATACAGGACCATAAATCTGCTCTATCAAGAACACACATATGATGATGAGAACCTCTGATACAGGACCATAAATCTGCTCTATCAAGAACACACATATCTGATGATGAGAATCTCTGATACCAACAAAACTGATTCACTAACAAGAAAACCAGGTAGTCTGAAGGTTAAGGTTTCCTGCAACAGACCCGACCCTGCTCACAGGTATGGACCTAAACTGACACAAGTTCGGCATCCTATGCGGTCATCAGCGTCACAGACATTCAAGAGGGGTGATACGATACCCAGAAGGTGTGGCATCACCATCTCTTGAAGCGGCCTCACTCAGGTGAATCCCAAATGATCGGTCCCCAAAGTTGACAATCCTCCAAACCAACAACCCCTCAGGCCCAAAGGGCCGGAAAAGAAGTCAACCGGGAGAACCTCGTCTGAGTGTGGATTTCATGAGACACTAGTGCCTGCAAAGCAAGCACGCGCCCACTAGTTTCCACCACTAATGCTAAGTACACTCAAGCCTGGGTCTGGCTTCTCACTCGTCAGAATGCCCCTCCCACAACAGCACAAATAATCATATCATACTGAAAATAAAATGTGGGGAATAAAATGCGATAAATAAACACAACCCAACAAGTAATCATACAAGCGCTAGGATTGACTCTCGCAGGGGACGTTGGATCCCCAAACTGACTCACATAAGGGACGTTGGATCCCTAGGAAACTATCATTTCCCCAGCAGAGTCGCCAGCTGTCGCTACCGCGAAAATAAGGTGCTGGCAAAACAGAAGAGTCGCCACCTTTCGTTATTTATCCCTCAGAACGGGAAAGGAAACGATCGGAAAAACCTGACGAAAAAGGTATAAGACAAGGTCATCGCAACCATTGTCTGGGTTCGGGAGTCGGTTACGCAAGGGGAAGGTATTAACACCCCTCACGTCCATCGTACTCGATGGGATCCACGCTTGTTTGTGTTTATCTAACAGGTTGGTTTTACTATCTACCTATCAAGGCTGGCTTAAAAAGAAAAGAAAATGACTCGGCAAAGCGTCGCACTTTATGCCTACGTATTCTCATCAAAGAATGAGAAATCAGAGTCAACATAGTTCGCCTAACTACGGGTTACGGGTAAGGTGGCTCGCCAATACATCAGTATTGTGCCTACGTACTCTCAACAGGCTTGAGAGATCAGAGCTTACGTAGTTCAGGATAATACGGATTACGACAATTCAGGTTCATCTGCTTTTATCGAGTAGGGTTAACAAACAGTTCCAGCAGTTTGGTGTACGCAGCTCGACCCTTGGAGACTTAGGCGTTACCGTTTGCGGTAGAACTGGGAGTTAACGACACTCTTTTCTTCAGAAAAGCTTCCTTTGAATTATGGGCCCACGGGGCAAAAAGGTTTGAAGTTCGTTTTCTGTCTTTTACGGAAGAGCTGTTTTTTATGGATGTTTGCAACTAATATCGCACTAGAGACTATGACCTGAGAGTGAATGCGTCGCATGTCACCCAAAGGGTAACATACTAAACATCCAAATTGTCGAAAAGAAACTCTCCGACAACCCTTTCTCAGATAGCTTAAGCCTCGTAACGTACGACATCAGTTAGCCTTTATTACTGTATTTTGATTTGTTTTTAGATGAGAAGAGAGAACGAACAGGTTCAACTAAAGGGAGACTATCAAGTCCTAATGTTGTCATGCCAAGGATTCACCCTATGGTTGAGGTTTGAAACAGGGAACTCCTAGAAGTTATCATGCATAGGTTTCAACCTAAAGTTCTAATCATCACTTCCTTATCAAAGGAAGTGAGATTCCTAGGGGATCATGTCAATGATAAACAGAAACAGATAAAGCATCAGCTTAAACAGTAAACAGTAAACGACTGTAAAATGCATGCAATGCAAGTGAGGGAGGAAATGTGTGTGGGGCATCAGCCTCCACAAGCTCATCTCAACCTCAAGCCAGATATGAATAAATGTAATCATACAGAAGAAATGAAATAAAATGCCATCAAGCAAAATCACAAACCACATAGGCAAGGGAGCTGGGCTCTACCGAATACCCGCAAGCAAAGCCATACAGTAAAAATACAAGCAGAGGGAGCAACTCAACCTCTAGTGCAATCATGCTCCTAGCTTACATCAGTCTAGATATGGACTTATTCTAATGCATCAAGCAAATCAAACAAGTCACAGCAATACAGTTGCACAGAAAGCAAGCAGACAGACAAGCAGATCAATAACTTCCTTAACTTCACAACAAAGCTCTCCTCTGACAGTAGTTCAGTCCTTAGTCTTCAACTGCCCTTCAAGGCTATCATCTTAAATAGCAAGTGTCAACTTGCTTCTTCAAGCTTCAAACATAAGTATCAACCTATCCTTCTTCAAGCTTCAACTCCAAAACTGACTCCACCTTCAGGCTTCAATACCAATAGCAAGTATCAACTTGGCCCCTTCATGCTCTCAATGTATCTAACACAAGTATCAACTTTTTCTCTCCAAGCTTCAGCTCTTTCTTCAATCTCAATTTGATCTTCTTCACAAGTGTCAACTTGTTCTTCTGGATCTTTAAGCTTCAGTTTCAATGGCAGTCTTCAGTCAAAGGGAAGTACAACCTCTAGCATCTTCAGTCTTCTAGCAAGGAACTCCATCCTCTAGCAAGGGAGAAAGATTCATCTAACAAGAGCAGGGTTTGGATAATAGACAGCAGAGTGAAGACCAAAGGTCACCACTAAGCACTCCATCATCAAAGAAAGGAACCCTCAAAGGTTCTACCAACTTGTGAAGAGCCACACATCCTACCAAAGGAGGGATGAGGCCTTTACAAGGGTACCTTATATCATAGGGAGGAATGGAAGTGATCAATACCTTCCATGTTTATGAAAGAAGAGAATCTATCTAGAAGCTCTATCTACAAACCCTAATCTTAACACCTAAACAGAACTACCCCAAAGGAAGGGGAATCTTCACATCCAAGCTTCTTCAAGCACTCCATAGTAACCCAAGCTTGTCTTCAACATCAACCAAGAGCAAGCAAAGCAAAACCCTAATCTAAGGGAACTAAAGAAATCCATCTAGTTGAATTAGCAAGTTAGGATCACCTGAAACTTAGTACTAAAGTTAGTCCTAACTAAAATACTAAAGCCAATTGTAAAATCCTACAAAAATAACTATGGGACCCTAATTCAATCATGAATCTACCATACAAAATCCAGAGGTTGAATCATCCACCAAGTCCTAGAAATAAAACCTAGATCACAAGGTACTAAGTATAAACCCTAAAAATAGAGCACCTAAAGTTTCAACTTAAAACTAGCCCTAAACTTCTTCACAAAAATGTGAGAAAATTACTAGGGGAGCATGCATATCTATGCTAGCTACACACAAAAAATCAAGGCAAGAATCATCACCAAATGCCCAAACAAAATTCAACAAAACAAGGTATCAACCATGGCCATTTTAATATCAATTAATATTCAAAAAATGTAAATAAAACCACAAATGCATGAATTCCTAATATTTATAATCTACAAAATTCTAGATTCAATCATGAATCAGGGAAAAAAGTTTGGAATTAATTGAGTTAATTTCCTATTTTTTATGAATTAATCTCTAAGTCATATGAAATGAAGAAAATTAAAAGAAAATAAAAGAAATTAATAAACAAACATGGCAAATAGCAATCCAGTTTAGTTCATATCAAGAATTGGGCCCAGGGGGGGCGTGGATATCAACCCAGTCATTAAGCCCAGACGCCTCAATTAAATGAAACAGTGCGTTTCATTTGGAAATTTCTCTTCAGAGCTGAGATCAAATCGTGGCCCTCCAATGCTCGCCTGAGTCCAAGGTCAAACCATCATCCAATGGCTTATGTTCATCGTCCCCATTTGAACTCAGTTTAGGGGGAAAACACAGACGGTGGCCTGAACAGTGGCGCCACCGTCTTCTCCGATGAGACAACCTCCACAGTTCATCAAAACTCACAAAACAAATCATCATTTCACTCCAAATTTGATGCTGATCAAGAATATCGACTCCAAATCCTCTAAATCCTTCTCTAACTCAAAACACGATAACATTTTCAGAATTCATCTAAATCTTGAATCTCACCATTCTTCAAATTAATGGTCTCAATTCAATCCTCACTCTTCACTGATCAATTTCCACTATCTCATCGTGATTATTCTTTCAAGAATCTTGAGATATCAACCTCAACAGAAAATGATCACACACCTATTTTGTCTCTAATTCACCAATTTCTGATCCTAAATCCAACTACATCAATAGGGGAACCTAACCACATATGAATTTCTAAGCATCTCCCTATAGTTTAAGCATAAATTCAAAGTATACCAACTTGAGTTTAGAGAGGTAACAGAGATGGTTTTTGATCACTTCAACTTCCAAGATTATGCAGACACACTCCAAATTCACTCCCAAAGCCTTTGCACACCTTGATTTGGCTTGATTCTCCCTTGAATTCAAAACCCGATTCTCACTTGCACCTCCAAAATTTCAATGGCTCTTTCTGCAACCAGCTTCAATTCCTTCCAAAAAATGAACTGCATTCACTGAATGACTTATATAGAAGTGATTGGGATTGTCTAGAACTTTTTGGAATCATCCAAATGAGATTTTGGATTTTCGAAATCTCTTCAAAATCTCATCCATGGCAATCATCATCCTGACTCCCTTTGGGCATGGCTATCCTTGTAATCAAATTCTCATGAGATATCGAATGAGTTTAGTGTGTTATTTTCCTTGTTTGCAAGCCAAAGGTGGGAGTTTGATTATGTTGCTTCATCATGAAGAAATGAAATGGAATGGTATGCAAATGATCTCAAATCAAAATTCTAACATTGCCATTGTCTCTAAAATCATTTTTCCAATCAATTTGACCTATAATTTTGTTTCATTTGGTCACAAAATGAATTATTTGAATTTTTGGCCATTAAATCCTTTTAATTCTTTCTTTTTCAAAATTTCTTGAACCAAGTCTCTCCTTGAGCCATTTCAATGCCTCCTTGATGCATGGTCAAGGTTAAAACCCCATTTTAAGCAACTTTCTAGTTGAACAAAATTTCATTTGAGGCCTCTAAATTGGTGAAAATGACCTATGATCACAAATGACCTATAATCACCAAATATCCAAAATACCCTTGACTTGTCAAAGCCATAACTTGAGTTCTACAAATCCTATCAAGGACTTCTAGTACTCTATAGAAATCTAAGAGGATAAGGAACAACATTCATGTTAGCCAAAAGTTCATAGGAATCATCCTTCTAGGGAAAACGTTTCATGCAAGTTGGGCAACTTTCAAGCTCCAAATTCACATACCTCAGATGACTTGTAACTTGCCAAAGCCATAACTTGAGTTCTGCAAATCCTATCAAGGACTTATAGCACTCAAATTAAAGCTAAGATAATGATCTACAACAATCATGTTGGGGGTAAGATGAGATGACAATCACATCTTGAGCTAAATTTCCTTGAAGATAAGGGTCAAACTAGGGGATTTTACACTGTCAAGCCTTAGAAACCCTAGCTTGAAACTTCTCAAACTCTTCAATCATGATGAGTTAACCTTGGAATCATCCTTATAACCTCTCAATGCATCAATCCATTATCACATGGATCTTGGATTAGGTCTCAACCTTCTTCAAATCCTCAGTTGACTTAGGATTGACCCAGTCAAACCCTAATTGCACCACTCATGGCTGAGTCTTCTTAATCTTGCACAATGACCTGTCTAGGCCTCAAAGTGATCTTCAACACTTCTCATGAGCTATCTTAAGACCTCAAGTCTAACTTCATGGCTTCAGAATCATCTGATGACTTCCCACAACTCTCGAGTTAGGAGACTTACCCACTTGGCTTCAACCACTCTCTCTGAGGATCTTTTAACTTCTCTGACAAGGATATCCACCCTTTAACACTTGAATAAGCCTCTCAGCTAGCTTCAAAGTCTTGTGTAGCCCTTGATTGGTAATCATACCTCTTGATCTCCTGCATACATGTCAATGAAATGCAAATGATAATGCTAATGTGAATGAAATGAAACATAAGCTAGGTAAAGAAATGTTGGGCAAATTTTGGGGTGCAACATAAGTTCCTCTAAGCTTGAATCTATTAATGATTTATCCTACTCTCAATTACAAAAAGCCTTTGAAAATCTTCATAGAGAGGCCTTAAGAGCTTTCAACAAGTTAGCTTCACATGAAAAAGTCATTTTAAATTTAGTAGCTAAAGTGTTAGAATCTAAAAAGAAATTTGAAGTTATTAAGAAATCTATGATAAATATTCAAAGTGATAAGAATGAGGATATAAAACCTCCTAGGTTTGGTTGTGAACATTGTCATAATAGACAAGAAGAAGTAAAATTTCTCTTCAAGTCAAATTAGATGATACATTACAACCTAAGATTGATTTTTCTATTGATCCTTTAAATGTTGAAAACCCTTTGAACATATCTAAAAAGAAACATATATATGTGCACAAGGATTCCAATAGCAAGGAAAAATCTCATAAAAACCTAGCTTGTCATTATTGTTGCGAAAATGGTCATACTATTGAAAAGTACAAATTTAGGAAACTATTTGTTCCTAAAGGAGATGCTCAATGGTTGCCTAAGTGCAACTTTGATTTCACTCCCTCTCAAGGACTCAATGAAAATTGGGTACCTATTTCCTTTGTTTAAATTTTCAGGTTGAATGTTTTGACTATACCAAAAATATGTGGTATCTTGATAGTGGATGTCCAAGGCACATGACAGATGACATATCTATCTTCATTGATTTTGTGCCAAGAAAATAGTGGTTCATCACTTACAGAGATAATCACAAAGGAGTTATACTTGGAAAAGGTAGTGTATATAATTCCTCATCTACTATTATCTCTGATGTTATGCTAGTCAATGATCTTAAACATAACCTTCTAAGAATTAGCCAAATGTGTAACAAGGGTTTTAAAGTCACTTTTAAAAATACTTGTTGCTTGTTTGTGCATGATGAAAAGAAGGAATGTATGTTTAAATGTGTGAGGGTTAATAATACTTATATGCTTAACCTATATGGGGTATCCTTGGATGGAACTAAATGTTTAGCTACCATGAGTGAAAACTCTTAGTTATGGCACAAACGCCTAACTTATCTTAACTTTGAATTGTTAAATAAGGCATCCTCAAAAGATTTAGTAATTGTTCTACTTAAAATGAAGTTCACTAAAGACAATCTATGTGAAGTTTATCGAATGAGGAAGTAAACGAGAATCTCTTTTTAATCGAAAAATCTTGTTTCTAACTCGAGACCTCTTGAGCTTCTCCATATGGACCTTTTTGGTCCCTCGAGGACCAAAAGCGTAAGTGGAAATTATTATGGCTTTGTTATTGTAGATGATTACTCAAGAGTTTGTTGGGTTTTATTTATGTCTAGTAAAGATGAGACCGACCTGGCTTTTAAACAATTTGCTAGATTTTTCCAAAATAAAATGAATTTGAAAATTGTTTCCATTCAAAGTGATCAAGGGGGAGAATTTCAAAATCACTTCTTTAAAAGTTTTGTGACAAACATGGCATTGAACATAACTTTTCCACTCCTAGAACTCCATACAAAATGGTGTTGTAGAACGTAAAAATCGGATTTTAGAGGAGTTAACAAGGACTATCTTAATGAAGGTGATTTACCTAAGTATTTATGGGCAGGCGCCATTAACACGACTTGTTATGTTTTGAATAGGGTTCTCATACGTCCTATTCTAGACAAGAAGAAGTAAAATATCTTCATGTCAAATTAGATGATGCATTACAACCTAAGATTGAACTCTTCTATTGATCCTTTAAATGTTGAAAAGCCTTTGAACCATTTTAAAAAGAAACATATATATGTGCATAAGGATTCTAATAGCAAGGACAAATCTCATAAAAACCTATCTTGTCGTTATTGTTGCAAAAAGGATCATACCATTGAAAAATAAAAATTTAGGAAACTATTTGTTCCTAAAGGAGCTGCTTAATGGTTACCTAAGTGCAACTTTGATTTCATTCCCTCTCAAGGACCCAAAGAAGATTGGGTACCTATTTCCTTTGTTTAAATTTTCAGTTTAAATATCTTGACTCTACCGAAAAGATGTGGTATCTTGATAGTGGATATCTAAGCACATGGCGGGTGACATATCTCTCTTTATTGACTTTGTGCCAAGAAAAAAATGGTTCATTACTTACAGAGATAATAAAAAAAGAGTTATACTTGGAAAAGGTAGTGCATTTAATCCCTCATCTACTAATATCTCTGATGTTATGCTAGTCAATGGTCTTAAATATAATCTTCTAAGCATTAGCCAAATGTGTGACAAGGGTTTTAAAGTCACTTTTAAAAATGCTTGTTGCTTGTTTGTGCATGATAAAAAGAAGGAATGTATGTTTAAATGTGTGATAGTTAATAATACCTATATGCTTAACCTAGATGAGGTATTCTTGGATGGAGCTAAATGTCTAGCTACCATGAGTGAAACCTCTTGGTTATGGCATAGACGATTAGCTTGTCTTAAATTTGACTTGTTAAACAAGGCATCCTTAAAAGATTTAGTAATTGGTCTACCTAAAATGAAGTTCACTAAAGACCATCTATGCGAAACTTGTCAAATGGGGAAGCAAACGAGAATTTCCTTTAAATCGAAAAATCTTGTTACTACCTCGAGACCTCTTGAGCTTCTCAATATGGACCTTTTTGGTCCCTCGAGGACCAAAAGCATAGGTGGAAATTATAATGGCTTTATTATTGAAGATGATTATCAAAATATTGTTGGGTTTTCTTTTTGTCTAGTAAAGATGAGACCTACATGGCTTTTAAACAATTTTCTAGATTACTCCAAAATAAAATGAATTTGAAAATCATTTCCATTCAAAGTGATCATGGAGGAGAATTTCAAAATCACCTCTTTGAAAAGTTTTGTGATAAACATGACATTGAGCATAACTTTTCTGCTCCTAGAACTCTACAATAAGATGGTGTTGTGGAACGTAAAAATCATATTTTAATGGAGTTAGCGAGGATTGTGCTTAATGAAGGTAATTTACCTAAGTATTTATGGACATACGCCATTAACACGACTTGTTATTTCTTGAATAGGGTTCCCACACGTCCTATTCTAGATTAAACCCCCTATGAACTACTTAGAGGTAGAAAACCTAATGTTTCTCATCTACATATCTTAAAATATAAATGTTATATTTTGAACAATATAATGGATAATCTTGGTAAATTTGATGCAAAAGCTGACGAGGATATCTTCCTCAGATACTCACAATCTAGCAAAGCGTATAAGGTTTATAGCAAGAGATTACTGAGGAGTCGGTACATGTTATGTTTGATGAGTCTTACCTAAAAGATGTTGGAAAAGGTGTTGTTTTTTATGATGTAGGTGTATCTTCTCAAGAAATTCTCAATGGAACCGAACAAGAAATTGGTTAACCTAAAGCGGTAGACCATGAGAAGAAAGAAAATGACAATCGTTAAAAGGAGATGGTCAAGAGTCTAACTGTAGTGGAAGATCTACCTTTAACTTGGAAGATATCAAAAGATCACCCTATTGACATCATACTTGGGGATATCACAAAAGGCGTAACAATGCGCTCTAAGATAAGTAATTTATGTTATCACTTTACTTTCGTCTTTCAAATCAAACCTAAAAATGCTAAAGATGCATTACTTGATGAACATTGGCTTATGGCCATGCAAGATGAACTAAACCAATTTAAAAGAAATTACATTTGGGACCTTGTTCCTCATCCTAAATATCATCAATTAATTGGCACCCAATGAGTTTTTAGGAACAAGCTTGACAAAAACGGGGTGATAACCCCGCAATAAAGCCCGACTAGTTACTCAAAGGTAGAACCAAGTAAGGGTGTTCAAAACCAAACCAATCCAATAGAAAATCGTAAACCAAACCAAACTAAACTGAAACCGCAAAAATTGCATCTGGTTCAGATGTGTTTGGGTCATTTTTTAACAAAACTGCACGGTTCGATTTGGTTTGAGGTTTATATTTTGCAAACTGAACAAAACCAAACCAAACTGCATTATTTTACAACCCAAACTTCACTTATCCCAAAACCCAAACTATTATGCCTTAACCTTACAAATATTATCTTACTCACGCTTAAGGTTTTAGTTTCAAACTTCTCAAATCTCTCATAGTAGTATCACATATTCTTCTCATCATCTTTGCTATGTACGTCTCACATCTTATACTCTAATCTCTCATACCTTATGTTCTTTCTTTTTCATCTTCTCATTTTTATGTTATTGTTTTCTATTCCAATTACATTTTTATCGCACCTTTCTTTTCTAATGTCGCATCTCTTATGTTCTTTCATTTTCATATTCTCTAATCTCTCTTGTCATCTGTTTTTTCTTTTTATTTTAATATTTTTGGTATTGATTTATGCTACAATTTTATATTTTTTTATTCCACTTTTGTCTAATCTTATTTTTGTATATTGAGTGAGAAATTTTTGTCTAAATATAATGAGTTTTGTTGTTATTTAATATTGTATGAATGACTAAGCACAAAGTTATGTTATTCTATATGGGTGTATGTATGACTCAATAATTTTTTTGTAAGAAACCGAACCAATGAACCAATCCAAACCGCATTGGTTTGGTTTGGTTTGGTTTTAATTCTTAAAGCCAAACAAACCACATGCTTTTTTCTCTTATGGTTCGGATAACTTTTAGCGTCAAAACCTCCTAAGCCGCACCGCGAACACCCCTAAAACCAATAGGAGGGCATCAATTATGAGGAGACTTATGCACTGGTTGTTCGCCTTGAGGCTATACGCCTTCTTTTATCTTATGTTTGCGCTAAAAAATTCATGTTATTTCAAATGGATGTGAAAAGTGTGTTTCTAAAGGGCTATATTAATGAATAAATGTATGTAGCTCAACCCCTGGTTTTGAAACTCAGGAGTCTCCAAATTATGTGTACATGCTCGAGAGAGCTTTGTATGGTCTCAAACAATCCTCTAAGTCTTAGTATGAGAGATTAAGTAAATTTTTAATTTATCAAGGATACTCAAGGGGTAAATTATATACTACATTATTCATTAAATGCCAAGGGAAGCACACTTTTCTAGTTCAAGTATATGACATTGTTTTTGGATTAACTAATATGCAACATGTAGAAGAGTTCTCTAAGCTTATGTAGGGAGAGTTTGAAATGAGCCTTATGGGGGAGTTGAATTATTTCTTTGGTCTTCAAATCAAACAAATGAATGAAGTCACATTTGTATTTCAAACAAAATTTTTCAAAGACTTGCCAAAGAGATTTGCCATGGATGATGCAAGGTCTATTGATACTTACATGGCTACAAATGGTAACTTAGAAAGGAATGAGAATGGTAAGGATGTAGATGTGAATAAATATCGAGGTATGGTCGTCTCTCTTCTATATATCATTGCATTTAGGCCTGATATCACGTTTAGCGTGTGTATGTGCGCCCATTATCAATCTCTCCTAAGGAATCTCATTTGAAAGACGTAAAATGTATTCTTAGGTATCTTCATGGTACTTATTAATACGGGCTTTGGTTTTCTAAGGGAAGCGATTGTAACTTGGTTGGTTATACCGATTCTGATTTTTTCGGTTGCAAACGTCTTAGTAAGTTGGCATAGCAAGAAACAAGTTTATGTTGTTTTGTCAACCGCCGAGGCGAAATATGTTGTGCCCGATA
Organism: Lathyrus sativus; assembly: GCA_963859935.3. Lineage (NCBI taxonomy): Eukaryota > Viridiplantae > Streptophyta > Magnoliopsida > Fabales > Fabaceae > Lathyrus > Lathyrus sativus. Next base: position 493,641,030 of record OZ012739.1, on the reverse strand, counting down.
GTTGTTGTGCATAAATTTTGTGGCTTAAACAACAATTACTTGATTTTGATATAAAATTGCAACGTATTCCTATCATGTGCGACAACACTAGTGTTATAAACTTGACCAAGAATCCCGTGTTGCATTCTCGTAATAAGTATATTGATATTCGTCACCATTTCCTACGTGACCATGTTGAAAAAGGTGATGTTGTTTTTGAGCATGTTGATAGGAAACATCTACTTGCTGGCATTTTTACAAAACCTCTTGCGACCGAGCCATTTTTCAACATTCGAATGGAATTGAGGACACTTGATATCTCAAATCTTGCCTAAATATGAATATTGCATGCACTTTATATATTATTTCTCTAACTTGCATTGGAAGTTATATTACCTAAAAGTGCATCATTCATCAATTCATTAGCGAGATACTATCGTCTCACCTTCTTCTCTTCTTTTATAAGACTTTTATTGTTGCATGTTGCTTGTGTTCCAAACAATGAATATTCTTGATGCTTGAAATAGTTCATACTTATTCACTTCTAGAAATTTCTATTAATGTATGTCAATTATATGCTTATAGTGATGTTGTGATATTTCATATACATGCTTGAAATATATTCTTGCTGCATATGACTTGTTATCTATTTTGTGCATGAACCTTGGTTGACACGTTAGGATGTTAATGAGATTCTTGTTGTGTGTGTCATTGTTATTGTTACATCTTTTTTTTTTTGGTTTGAGTGGTGATGAATTTGCATCGCCTTGCTAGAGCACATGCATGTGCAACATTTCGGGAGCACCAAAAGCATATGTCACGCAAATCGTGTCACTTTTGTAGCAACCTCAAGGGTTTTTGATGACATTGTATCTCTCATGTTCATGTTTGTTGTGTTATTAAGCATCAATAAGTGGAAACTGTGTTCTATTGTTGATCTTTTTGCTTGTATTTATGTTTAAAGTAAACTTTTTCAATGTGAGTGTCATTATATGTGAGTGTTATCATATTGATACTCTTATCTTTCCAAATTTCCTTTGTGGAATATTTTTATTCGTATGTGATTTAAGATACTCTTCATAGTTTTCTTGTTCACTTTTTGATGTTATAAAAGGAGGAAGAAGTATACAAGATGAAGTTGGATGCACATATTCAGGGGGAGCCTTCACAAAGACAACAACGTCGCGAATCACATAGTCTCATGTTTTGCCATCATAAAAAAGGGGGAATATGTGAGTGCTACTTTGTATTTTGAATAATGTCAAAACTAGGATAGTATAGCGTTAATGTGTATTGGACGGTATCCTCTTATTCCAAATGTGCATCTTAGCAATAGGAAGCATTAAAATGGTTTGGAAAAGATTCATACAACATAAATGCATTAAAAACATGTTTTTTTTTGGCAAAAACACTACTGCATAGGTCGACCCATGCAAGAACAACTCGACCTATAGAAGTTTCACTTCAATATAGGTTGACACATGACTTTTCAGGTCGACACCCATGCACCAATATTAAATGTTGTAGTCTCTATCTGATGTGCTAACCAACATAGGTTAACATATGGTTGACGCAAGACATTGACAGGTCAACCTAAGACCTTATTAGATCAGCTCATATATTGTGATATGCCGACCTATGACTTACATAGGTCGACATACGCAATGCACTCCTTCAAAAATCTTTTGTTTTCATCCATCCATTTGCATTTCTTCTGCTTCATACCTCTCATGCATATAAATACTCATGCATGCATCATATTCTAGTAAAGTACTAGTGTAAGACCTAAACGAAACCAAAATTACAAAGTTAACCCATCATCTTCAACCTTACTTCTAAGCATACATACAATCAAACTACACATAATCACTTTTTGATTAGGAGACCGTCTGGATTAGGTTTGATAATGTTCAATTAGGTTGGTGTAACCAAGAATATTGAGTTGAGTTTTTTGTGTGTTTCAAATAAGAAAACCAAGATGAGGTTTTTCTTCAAGATCAGTGTGATTTGTAGGTTTTGGACAAGATCATGCAAACACGAACTCAGTTGAATGAATATGCCTTAGTACTTGATGGGGATAACCTTGCAAGGAGTATCATGAAACAGTGGACCGTGTTTGTTAATCTTGGGTTCAACAAGTGTGCGTTAGGGATTAATTCGACCGAACGAAAACCTTGAAGACGAGGAAGTCTTGCAAGCGAGTAATAAGAAACGGTGGATTGTAGAAGCATTGTTGGTTACTTAATCAATATTTGATCCAAGGTTTTAAAGGTGGTAGAATAAAAAATAAACTATAAGTTTTGTGGGGTTAGGGTTCTTTATCTCTTGTATACACATTGTTTTGCAAAGTAAGGTTATATTTCAACTTTCTTAATTCGATTTCGAATTGAGAGCAGACGTACCCATAACGAGGCCGATTAGGGAACTACCTAAACAAATCCTTTCTCTCTCTCTCTCTCTCTCTCTCTCTCTATATATATATATATATATATATATATATATATATATATATATATATATATATATATATATATATATATATATATATATATATATATATATATATATATATATATATATATATATATATATATATATATATATATATATATATATATATATATATATATATATATATATATATATATATATATATATATATATATATATATATATATATATATATATATATATATATATATATATATATATATATATATATATATATATATATTTAATTGTTGTACTTGCAAATTATCAAATCTTTGTTGTTTGAAATTTAAATTTTTGATTACGTTTCGAATTACAATTTGTTGATATAATCATAATCTTTTTTTATTGTGATTGGTTTTAACATCAACAAATCAAATTAAATTTCCAAACTCTATCGACTACACTTAAGGTGTTCGATAAATTGTTTCAATAGTTTTAAATTGAATTTTGATAATTGGAAATAAGCTTCATGCATAGCTTAACATTTAATTGTGTGTGAATTAGTCGTTGTTGAAAAATTTGTTCTCATTATCATCCAATTGGTATACGTTATGCATATCCGAGCTTTTCGATAGTAGGTTTGGTTAGACGAAGTGAAAATTTGGTTAACATCCTTTAATGTGCATAAGATTTGATTAACAGATAAAGTGGAAATTTGGTTAAGATTTGTTTTTCAAAATAACTCCACAACAAGATTTGGTTTGACTTGAATTCAAATTTAAATTTCTAAATCTTTAAATTTGATCTTAATAAATCATCAAACAAATCTAATTAATTAGGTTGTTAAAAGATACTCCATCCATTTCATAATGAGTGACCAGATTGACCATTTCACCCAGATTAAGAAAAAAGAATAATTGAAAAAGAGAGATTGATATTTTTACTAAAGTACCTTTATCATGTATTGGAAATGATGAAAGTAATATTAATTAGAGGGTAAAATTGAAAAAGATGCATTGGAAATTGAAATGCGTCATTCATTTTGAGATGTTCTTTTATTCCAAATAGGTCACTCATTGTAAGACGGGGGAAGTAACAACAAATCAATAAAAAATAAATCAAAAAACGCACTTAAAATATAAATAGAAAATGCGCCAACCAACACCAGCATCAGGGGCCAGATGTGCCACACCTGCTAGAACATCATGTCTCACATGTGTCCTATCTTCACAAAAATAGCTTGAATATATCATGTTGTTTTGCATAATGTAGCAAATCCCAAAAGGAACAACAAATTGAACTTGAACATTTTCGAGAGAAAAATGTAAGAAAGGTGTGGCCTATGTTAGTTTTAGCAGGCTCCACAGTGGATGTCGTTGTACTGGTAAAAAATTATATGTGTGTGTGTTCTCCTTGTAATGGAAGGGAGATTCAGAGGCCTTTGTATGTATATTATATTGTATGATGGTTAGGGTTTGCCCAAAATGGTGAGAAGTTATATACAATGGTTTAATTAGTCATGCTCACGTGAAATAAAAGACTTTGTAGATAACCAATGGTGTTTAGGAACAAGTCTATAGAGTACGGTCGGTGGTGCGTTATGACCATGTTAAGCACTATGCTTTTAGGGTATAAAGAATGTTCCCATCATCATCGTATTTATAGAAGATCTTGGGCCTATGGTTAAAAGGAGCTACTTTCCCCCACTACTGGATCATGGGGAAAAATTAGTTATTTCTCATTTGAACCATTCTTCCAGTTCGTTATATTAGGACACATCATCTCCCACATCTAATAGACGAGCGAAAAGAGTCTAGATGGACTAAGCCCAATCAAGCGGGATATTACTGAGATCAGGGGGGACTCGTGGCCCATTATCGGGTGACTTCAAGACCAATTTCAGGTGGTCAATAGCTTTGGAGGGTAACTCACTCTTCGCTTCTATGTTGCCCTTCCTCGCTCTTATGTAAGTGGTATCCTATTGGGACCTATTAAAAATATAACACAACATTTTTCATTAATGACAACTTTATAATATTATACAACTTTAAGTGGCTTTGTTTTGTGTACAAAATCTTATAACCAAACATATGTTTGCTTCCACCGAAATCTAGTCACTTTAGTAATGTTAAATTTGATTCAATAGATACATATGTCTTAGTTATGAAACATACATAAATAATTATATTTGATTTTTGGGAGAAAGTGAGGGAGCTTACAAGGTTCATTAGGTTCTTTGAAACAAAGTGTGTTTAAACATGTGTAAAGAACGTTTAGGTGTTCAAAGGGAAAGAAAATTAATGTTTTTACTAGGTAAATGGTGTATGAGGCTTATGGCATATGATAGTGGATTAGGGTTTAAGGTGTTATCTCACAAATATGTGTTCAAGAACAATATAATATAATCCGGTGTCAGGAAAATTTTTATTTGGTTGAGGAACTAGCAAATTATTAAGGAATGTTCTAAACTAAGCACAACCTTTTGGTTTGGCGACATTCTTTTCAGGCTAACAGGTAATAGGGAATCAACATTGTTATGGCACAATCCTTGTTGGAGGGTGGTCATTTGAAAGTGTTATTTAATATTGTACTCCATACGTTATAACATTATTTTGTAGGACAGTGTTTTAGACATTTGGACTTGGTGGTTTGATCATAATGAGAACTTATCCATTAAAGGAGCATGCATATAAAATTCTCACTCATGCTGAATCAAAGGATTCTATTCCCTTTCGAAATTTAATCTAGAATAAATTGTCTTCTTTAAATGTTTTATTTTTTCTATAGACCCGTTAAAAACTGACTTCCAATAAATAATAACTTGCTACAACGTGACACAATCAATGCATAATCTTATTAGTGTCCTCATGAGTGTGTAACTAAATAAAAATCTTAATATTTATTGTTAGACTATGCTTTTTTTCTTCTTTTGGGGTGTTTGATACAAAATTTCGAATCGTTTAATAACTTTAAATGTTTTGTTAGATAAAGTTTTTGTTCATCGTACCTAATAATTTATTGGTCTTTTTCCACCCAAACAAAATTATCTCAATAGTCTTCGAGTCATTTGGTCAGTTTTTACATGGATTATTTGGTCTGATTGTAATATCAAGTTATTTGAGCGCAGTAAAATGTCATCCTTTAAAATTGTTAATTATGTTAAAATTCACGTATATTAGTGGATTAAATCCAAATACATTTCTTTCTAATTAGAGTTATCTTAAAATTTCTAGAAGTCATGTGTAGGTTAGTCATAGTTTAATTATGACAAAACAAATAGAGACCTTATTATTCAATGATTTAATTGTAACAAATATTTTATGAGGCCCTATTATTCGACTACAACATGCATTACTCACGAACAGACTTCGACCATACTAAAGTTTGATCCAACATCACACACACACACACACACACACACACACACACACACACACACACACACACACACACACACACACACACACACACACACACACACACACACACACACACACACACATATATATATATATATATATATATATATATATATATATATATATATATATGTGTGTGTGTGTGTGTGTGTGTGTGTGTGTGTGTGTGTGTGTGTGTGTGTGTGTGTGTGTGTGTGTGTGTGTGTGTGTGTGTGTGTGTGTGTGTGTGTGTCTGTCTGTGTGTGTGTGTATGTGTGTGTGTGTGTGTGATGTTGGATCAAACTTTAGTATGGTCGAAGTCTGTTCGCGAGTAATGCATGTTGTAGTCGAAGTCTGTTCTAACATGCATTAGTCAATATTGCTAGGGTTGTTAGCATGTTGAATTGGGCCTTGCTTGTAAGCCCAATTGTTTAAGTTAGTTTGTACCCTAAGTTAGCTTGTAATGGGTAATTGTTAAAAAGCTCATTAGGTTAGTGTGTTATTTTATTATAAATAGGATGCTAGTTTCTCAATCTTGGCATAAGGAAAAATAGGAAGATAAAATCCTAATTTCAAGGGAGAGAGGTTATTTTGTTATTCTTGTATACTTGTAATCTTGTTCTAAAAGAAAGGAAAGAATAACAGTTTAATAACCAATCCTTGTTGTTGTTGCTTTCTTCTTTATTAACCCCAACCCTTGTGTGTTTCTTGATCACAAAGAAACTGTTTATACTTTGTTTAAAGGTATCCGATTCACAACAAATTGGTGTGGTAAGCATGGAGAAGATGCCTTCAACAAAGTATGAGATTGAAAAGTTCACCGGAGTGAACGACTTCGGTCTGTGGCGCTTGAAGATGAAAGCCCTATTGGTTCAGCAAGGTTGTCTGGAAGCGTTGAAGGGTGAGGCAGCTATGGACGCTGTGTTAACGGCAAAAGAAAAGACGGGCATGATCGAGAAATCCCACAGCGCAATATTGTTGAGCCTTGGTGATAAGGTTCTTCGACAGGTATCAAAGGAGACTACAACGTCGGGATTATGGGTGAAACTTGAAAGTTTGTACATGACCAAATCTCTGGTGAATCGACTCTACCTGAAGCAAGCTTTATATTCATTCAAGATGAGTGAAGACAAAGTGTTGGCTGAGCAGTTGGATAATATCAACAAGCTGATTCTTGATCTTGAAAATATTGATGTGAAGATCGATGATGAAGATCAAGCATTGTTGCTGCTGTGTGCTTTGCCCAGAACACATGCTCACTTCAAAGAAACTCTCTTGTATGGAAGGGAGTCTCTGACCTTTGAAGAAGTTCAATCAGCCTTGTATTCTAAGGACTTGAACGAACGAAAGGATCATAAACCTTCGACGGTGGGTGAAGGTTTGGCCGTTAAGGGAAAATTCTTGCGAAAGGATGGTAAGTTCGAAAAGAAGAAAGGTAAAAGTCAACAAAAGTCTTATAGTAGCGAAACATCTAGTATTCGATGTTATCACTGTAAGAAGGAGGGTCACATAAGAAAGGTGTGCCCTAAATGCCTGAAAGATCATGGAGATAATGGCAATGTAGCCATTGTTCAAGATGACTTCGACTCATTTGATGTTCTTGTGGTTTCAAGTGGCGACTCGAGGAAAGAGTGGATTATGGATTCAGGTTGCACTTGGCACATGACTCCAAACAGAGTATTGTTCGAGGAGCTATGTGATCAAGATGGTGGATCTGTGCTGCAGGGAAACAACAAATCTTGCAAAATTGAAGGTATTGGATCTGTGAGATTCAAGCTCCATGATGATTCAATAAGGTTATTGACTGAAGTCAGGTACGTACCTGACTTGAAGAGAAATTTGATTTCTCTTGGTGAATTCGACATAAAATGATACGTTTTTCAAGGAGAGAAAAGTATATTAAGAGTCATGAAGGGGTCGAAGGAAGTCTTGAGAGGCGTTAAGAAACAAGGCTTGTATACCCTTGAGGCTGAGGTTGTAAGTGGTTCAACAAATGTTGCATCAACGAAACTTATGTCGAAGATAGAATTATGGCACATGAGATTGGGCCATGTCAGCGAAAGAGGCCTGGTCGAATTGGGGAAGCAGAACCTACTAGGAGGTGACAAAGTTGGAATTTTGTGAATCTTGTGTATTTGGTAAATCTTGTAGGGTGAAGTTTAACAAAGGCAAGCAAAGAACACATGGATCCCTAGATTATTCATGCTGATCTTTGGGGACCTGCAAGGAATCCTTCACACTCAGGTGCAAGGTATTTTATATCCGTCGTTGGTGACTATTCCAGAAAGCTATGGGTATTCATTCAGAAGACGAAGGATGAAACTTTTGAGAATTTCAAAAGTTGGAAGATTCTGGTCGAAACTCAAACTGGCAGAAAGGTTAAGAGGTTGAGAACCGACAATGGCCTTGAATTCTGCAACGAAGCGTTCAACAGTTATTATGTTGAGTCTGGGATTTCAAGGCATAAGACTATAGCAGGTACTCCTCAACAAAACGGCTTAGCTGAGAGATTCAATCGAACAATCCTTGAAAGGGTTAGATGCATGTTGGTTAGTGCTGGATTGAAGAAGGTGTTTTGGGCGGAAGCTGTTTCGACAACAGCTTACCTGATAAATAGATGTCCCTCGACTGCCTTGGGAATGAAGACACCTGAAGAAGTTTGGTCGGGATATCCACCTAGTCTCGACAAAATGAAAATATTTGGCTGTGTGACCTATGCTCATATTAGGCAAGACAAGGTCGAACCTAGAGCTCTGAAGTGCATATTCATGGGATACCATGAAGGAGTCAAAGCTTATAGGCTATGGTGCCTAGAGCCAGGTCACAAGACGTGTATCACCAGTCGAGATGTAGTTTTCAATAAAGCAGAGATGGCTTTCAAAAAAACTGATGATGCTGACGAAGAGCTGGAACAGGGAGAGATTCCTATTGAGATGGAGCATGTTGATGCTGAACTACTTACCCCAGATGAAGTCGAAAAAGACGCAGAATGTAACACCCCACTTCCCAAAACAATTAAAATAATAAACATTATAAATAAACATCAGAGTTTTTCTTCCCAAGTGGGATATCACATAGCAAAATCAACATTTCCTTATAAAAAGGTTTTTCTCCAAATACAGCGGAATATTAAATAGTAAAATCCAACAAAGGTTTTTGATACGTTCATAGGAAACAAAATACAAGTTCAGCATAAAACAAATAAAAACACCCAAGTCCCGTGCTACGTATCAGAGCATCCTAGACTCGACTGGCACACCATAATCCAAGCTAGCTAAGTACCTGGATTATCTGTACTTCCGAAGAAGCACATACCACAACAACAACAAAGGGGTGAGAAAACATGATCAAAAATATATTGGTAATGTAATACATGTAAACAAGGTAGTAAAACACACCAACACACCAATATTCACCCTACAACACCAATCACGAACATACTGTTCAAATTACAATATAACATATTATAATGCAAATATGCAACTCAACACTATGCATGCGGTACCGTCTCGTTGGTTCATTCAATCGAACCCTGGACAAATCACTTACGCTCCTACTGAGATATGATCTATCCCCGACAGATCACTTACGCTCCTACTGAGATATGATCTGTCTCCCACCATTCTCCACAAAGGAGTACGGATGAATCACTTACGCTCCTCCTGAGATATGATTCATCCCACCAAACACCATGATATGCACGACACCAATGCATAACAATTATATTCAGGCACACTAAGTGCACACGATCCTCCTGATCATATCACCATACGTCAATGCATATATGTATAGATATATTACACACCAACATCATATAATTCAAATCACACAGTGAGCAATCTCACATCCTAACACCAAGTATAAACACATCCCACCACTCGGGGATACACCAACTAATCATCCACTTAAAATAAAATATTAAGGGATTACTTACTATCACCAAGTACACCAGTTAAATCCTACAATCACCACTATATCACTTCATCATGGCCAAAGGGATCACACAAGATCAAATCTCAAGGCCAAACGTCACAAAAAGTCACATTTTTCTGCTACGTTCGCTGGGACATTCGCCAGGCGAATCCCCGTAGCGAACCTTCGCTGGCATTCGCCAGGCGAAGTTCCTACTCTTTTGGTCTGGGATTTAATTCAGAATTATTCGCTACCACTCGCCACAGTTTTCTAGGCGAATACTCGCCTTCATTCGCCAGGCGAAGCTTCGCCAACACTCTCCAGGCGAAGCCCAGCGAATGCTGCGATCCACCAAATTTTCTACTGCTCTGAAGTGCTACCAGAGCCAAATCCAAGCCTAACATTCCAACTTTAATCCTCATCTTATTCTCAGTATCAATAGTGCATGTAATTCAAACCAATCACTCCCTAATCCATATTCCAGAATCAACACTTAAACATTCTATCGATACATCAAAAAAGATTACACAGAACTTCCCTAAAACTGTAAACCCAACCAATACCCCAAACTCACCAAAAACAACAATTCATCAACATCGACGTATATCAATTCCTCATTGGTTTATCAAATACCAATTCTCAACATTAATCAACAATTATAGGCATGTCAACATAAAACTTCATACACTGATACATTCCTACGGGGTTAAGGAATCCCCACTACCCTATACATGTAATACCATCCCAATCAAGTTTCTCCCCCCTTACCTTGTTAATCGATCTGATCGGTGAAGAAATCCTCCAAGGTTGGCCAATTCTGACTTTTCTTCTTCTCCTTCGTTCTTCGTTCTCTTTCCCGTTCTTCTAACTTCTATCGTTCTTTCTCCCAACTCTTCCAATTCTCTCGTATCCGTTTTCTCTTCTCTCTCCTTAATTCCCTTCTTACCCCTTCAACTTATATCTTATTCTTAATATTCTAATCCCAACTAATAATAATAATAATAATAATAATATAATATTACTAAATATTAATAATACTAATCATAATAATACTAATAATAATAATAATAATATTATTATTATTAACTCACCAAAAGTCATAATAATATTAATAATAATAACAAATATAATAATAATAATAATAATAATAATATTACCATCAATATTACTATTATTTATTATATTATTATATCCACATCAAAACAACACCAATAATCCTCCCATATCAGGGACACCCACCAATCATCATCCAACACACCCCCACCAAATGGCACACCAACACATAATAATTAAAATTATAATAAAATGACTAAATAATTAAAATGGGTGTTACAACTCTCCCCCACTTTAATTATTTTCGTCCTTGAAAATTACCTTATGGAAATAGTTCCGGATACGCTTCTCGCATCCTACTTTCCAACTCCCAGGTCACACTGCCTCCTGCAGCACCTCCCCAAGCTACCTTCACCAAAGGTATCTCCTTCCCTCGGAGCTGTTTCATCTTACGGTCCTCGATCCTCAACGGCATCTCAACAGTAAGATTCTCCCGAACCCGAACATCATCTCTTTGAATCACATGAGATGGATCAGAAACATACTTTCGCAATTGCGACACATGAAACACATCATGTAAGTTTGACAACTCAGGCGGCAACGCCACCCTATAAGCCACATCGCCAATTCTCTGCAAAATCTCATAAGGTCCAATAAACTTAGAATCCAGCTTCTTGGACTTCAACGCACGACCCACGCCAGTCATCGGATTAACTCTTAGAAATACGTGATCACCTACACAAAATTCCAACTCTTTCCTCCGATTATCATGATAACTCTTCTGCCTACTCTGAGACACTTTCATTTTCTCACGAATTATCTGAATTGTCTCAGTAGTCTGCTGTACAATTTCTGGTCCAAGCACCACATTCTCACCAGTCTCATACCAACACAGAGGAGTCCTACACCTCCTCCCATACAAAGCTTCAAACAGTGCCATTCCAATACTTGAATGGTAACTGTTATTGTACGTGAACTCAATCAATGGTAAATGAGTATCCCACGCACCACCCTTTTCCAACACACAAGCTCTCAGCAAATCCTCAAGCGACTGAATAGTCCTCTCTGACTGACCATCAGTTTGCGGATGATAAGCCGAACTTAACTTCAACTTAGTTCCCAAAGCTTCTTGCAAGCTTTTCCAAAATTCCAAAGTAAACCTTGGGTCTCTATCCGACACAATACTGGACGGAACACCATGTAACTTTACAATTACCCGAATATAAATCTCCGCCAGCTTCGTCAATGGGAAACTAATATTAATCGGCACAAAGTGTGCAGACTTCGTCAATCGATCCACAATCACCCATATAACATCAAATCCTCTCGCCGTATTCGGCAAACCTGTAACAAAGTCCATAGTAATACAATTCCATTTCCAAACCGGAATCTCTAATGGTTGCATAAATCCCGAAGGTCTTTGGTGTTCCACCTTTGACTTTTGACACGTCAAACAGGCATAAACAAATTGAGCAATGTCTTTTTTCATACCAGACCACCAAAATAATTTCTTCAAATCATGGTACATTTTCGTAGCTCCCGGATGGATACTCAGATTACTATGATGTCCTTCACTCAAAATCAACTTTTTCAATCCCTCATCATCTGGTACACAAATCCTGCCTCTAAATCTCAATACACCTGTACTATCCAATTTAAAGTCACTATCAGAGTCACTTCTTACTCCAGGCATCAAATCTACTAATTTCACATCCAACTTCTGATTCTCTCTAATCATATCCAAGAAGTCATTATTTACCTGCAACATACTCAACAACACACTATCTTCAGTAGTCTCACAAACCATGCTCAAATCTCTGAACTGTTCAATTAACTCAATTTCTTTCACCATCAGAGCTGCCATATGAATCGTTTTCCTGCTCAAAGCATCCGCCACTACATTGGCCTTTCCTGGATGATAACTCAAACTAAAGTCATAATCCTTCAAAAATTCTAACCATCTTCTTTGCCTCATATTCAGCTCTTTCTGATCAAACAGATATCTCAGACTCTTATGATCACTAAACACTTCAAATCTCGAACCATATAAATAGTGCCTCCAAATTTTCAACACAAAAACAACCGTAGCTAATTCGAGATCATGAGTAGGATAATTTCGCTCAGCACTCTCAGTTGCTGCGAAGCATATACTACTACCTTACCATTCTGCATAAGAACTCCACCTAATCCCATCTTAGACGCATCACAGTATACCACAAACGGTTCACTCGGAGTCGGCAACACTAACACCGGTGCCGTAGTCAATTTCTTCTTAAGCTCTTCAAAGCTTTCTTCACAAGCAGCATCCCATACAAAAACTTGGTTCTTCCTCGTTAACTGAGTCAATGGCAACGCCAAATTAGAGAACCCTTCAATAAATCTGCGGTAATAACCTGCTGTCATACCCTAAACTTGTCCTACCTTTTTTCAAAATTTTTATTTGCCCGACTTTGTTTTTAATTTACCTCGCTTATACAGCGTAGCGTATTTTTCAGCAAAACCAGGCATCTTCGCTTTTTAGCCCAATAAGAGTATGCCACGTGGCATTTGTTTTTATATATATCTCTATCTTTTTTTATATATAATTTCATTTTCTCGTGATAGGTTAATATAATGTTTTTTATTTTTTTTAATTAGTTTTAAATTAGAAATTAGAATTTAAATTTAATTTTTTTAATTATATAAATTTAATTTAGAACTTAATTATAATTTAGAAATTTTAATTTTAAAAAATATAGATAAAAAAATAGAGTTAGAATTTAATTAGGATTTATTTTTAAATTTTTATTAGAGTTTAATTAATTAGCTTAGATTTAAATTTGTAATTAATAGTTAGAATTAATATATTTATTAATTTAGTTTATTATTCAAAGTTATTTAAAGAAAAAATAGAAAATAGATTTAATTAACTTAGTTTATTATTCAAAATAAATTAAAAGAAAATAATAAAAAAGAAGATAAAACAGAAATTGAAGAAACACGGTTGAAGGGATTAGGGTTATTGGATTTGAGAATTTGGTATAAAAGGGGGAGATGTTACTGTTCATGAAGGGGGAATCCATCAAAGCATGGCCGCCCGAAAATCTGAAAAAACCCTAGCCGCATCTGAAGACCATCTTTCTTTCTCTCTCAACATTTTCGCCGTTTCACCCTCACAACCTCCACCTTCATCTTCCCTCTCCTAAAAAATCCTCACTGCGGCACCACCATATTCACTAGACCCTTAACACTTTTAAGCCACACCTCAACAGTTTCCTTCATTACTCCACCTTCATCACCGTGAACACATGTTAACTTGCTTGGCGCGTCGCACCCGCGACAGCTTTGTGTATCGCACTCTTCAGCAATAGTAGCATCCAACGCGAGTGATGACACCACTTCGGACAACAGCAAATTCAGCAGATTCCCAACTCGATTCTGACAATGATTTCACAAGAACAACACAGTTCAGTTTTGCATAGAATGCGACACGGTGGAAACATCTATGTCTTTTAACTAACTTCAACTGCAACGTGATTCCCAACTTGACCTGAATTAAGACTTTCTCCTAACCTTACGAATCTGGAGCAAGTCCTTCTGAGGTTTAAACCGGGGTAGACCACTGCAAGGCCCATACACTGGGGCAAATGAGTTCAAGCCATATCCTGGTATAATCATCTCCAAAGTTCTCATCCCAGAAGAAAGTCCATCAAACACCCGACAGACTGGGGCAAACTGGTTGAACTTGGGGCAAACTAGCTGATGGTTGAGGTCAACAAGCGTCAAAGGCCTTGGGGCAGAGCAAAAGCACGACTAATACGTATTGGTTAAGTCGTTGCGCATGCGCAATCTAAACGCATTAGTTAAGTCGCTACGCTCGCGCAATTCATATGCATCGGTTAAATCGCTACGCTCGTACGACTAACACGCATTGGTTAAGTCGCTACGCTCGCACAGTCAAAATGCTCTGGATGAGTCGCTACGCTCAATGTTTGTAAGTCATCATGACATATCAGCCAGAAGCTAGGTTCTTACCAGAACGAGTATACCGCTTCTGCAAAGGATCCAACAAGGGGCAGGTTACCCAGAGTTTCGTTTGATTAAGGGAGAGTCCTTCCAACGCTCAATCAGCACAAGTCATGTCGCTTCAACACTCATTCTGGAGCAGACTACCTAAAGAATAATCTGAAGCCAAATTACCCCAAAGGGTCAGTTAATCAAGGTCGAAATCTTTTCCTGAATAAAATTTGCAACAAACCATCTCGAGATCGTCTCATGGTATATCTGCGTCCAAATTCCTTTCATGACTTGGAGTTTTGGAACAAACCATCTCGAGTTCATCTCATGGTACAATTGTTTCCAACTTCCTTTCACAATGCGGAAAGCTGGGGCAAGCCATCTCGAGTTCATCTCATGGTATAATTGTTTCCAACTTCCTTTCACGACTTGGAATGCTGGGGGCAAGCCATCTCGAGTTCATCTCATGGTATAACTGTTTCCAACTTCCTTTCACGACTTGGAATGTTGGGGCAAACCATCTCTAGGTCGTCTCATGGCATGATTGCTTCCAGTTTCCGTTCAAGAAAAATTCCTTCATAGACCCAAACTGGGGCAAGTTGAACAACATTGGGGCAGTTACTCAAGCAAGTTTATTCTCGTCAGCAAAAGTTGAGTGTCGGAGAATCATGCCATCACCCCACCAAATAACCTTAACCTCCTGAAAGAGCCTTTCTGTCATTAGGTTTCACCCTACAGCTTGGACCTGATACCTGTCAGAGCTTTGTAACCGAAACAAATCCTTCAAGGTCCAATTTCATTTGGCAACTACCAAAGTCCAATCCATTTGGCAACCGCTAAAAGTCCACCCTCGTTGGCATCCTCAATAACCAAAGTCCAATCCATTTGGCAACCACTAAAAGTCCACCCTCGTTGGCATCCTCAATAACCAAAGTCCAATCCATTTGGCAACCACTAAAAGTCCACCCTCGTTGGCATCCTCAATAACCAAAGTCCTAACCATTTGGCGATTACCGAATCCAACCCCTGGTGATGTCTCCGACAGGATTTCATCCCCAGCATACCTGGTCGCTGCATTATCATAAACACGACATACAATATCATATCATAATCATATCAAGCATTAACATATCATTGGCATTCGCATCGTGCACTTCCTAGCAGTTGCATCTTAGTTACATGTTTGGGCATCATAAAACATTACATTGCATAGCAATATGGCAGGATCCAGGATCAGTTTGCGAGTATCTTGGTCAATCCAGTGAAGTTGGCAGTATGACTCTGAAAAGAATTAATACCCCACGAGTTCAGGGAATTCTACTCCCCAGCAAGTCAGTCTTCAACCATGCAGTTGATGATGATGATCCCCAGCAACTATTGCTCTAGTGGCTCCCCAAGCAGAGGTTATCCTCAAAAGAGTTTCTTGAAGGCTTTCTCCCCCGCAGAGTTTGGACAATGATGTTCCTTTAAATAGGAATTTTAGCTCAGCTATTCCTCAGAAAAATTATCACTCGAGATACTGCTTTGGTATCATCGGAGAACCTTATGGGATAAGGTATTGCTTCGATCACCCGAAGAATCTCAAGTTATATTCAGAGATACTGCTTTGGTATCATCGAAGAATCTTATTGGATAAGATGCTGCTTCGACCACCCGAAGAATCTCAAGTTTTGTTCGAGATACTGCTTTGGTATCATCGAAGAATCTTATTGGATAAGATGCTGCTTCGACCACCCGAAGAATCTCAAGTTTTGTTCGAGATACTGCTTTGGTATCATCGAAGAGCCTTAATGGATAAGGTACTTCTTCGACTACCCGAAGAATCTCAAGTTTTGTTCGAGATACTGCTTTGGTATCATCGGAGAGCCTTAATGGATAAGGTACTGCTTCGACCACCCGAAGAATCTCAAGTTTTGTTCGAGATACTGCTTTGGTATCATCGGAGAGCCTTAATGGATAAGGTACTGCTTCGACCACCCGAAAAATCTCAAGTTTTGTTCGAGATACTGCTTTGGTATCATCGAAGAATCTTATTGGATAAGATGCTGCTTCGACTACCCGAAGAATCTCAAGTTTTCGAGATACTGCTTTGGTATCATCGAAGAATCTTATTGGATAAGATGCTGCTTCGACCACCCGAAGAATCTCAAGTTTTGATCAGAGATACTGCTTTGGTATCATCGAAGAATCTTATTGGATAAGATGCTGCTTCGACCACCCGAAGAATCTCAAGATTTGATCAGAGATACTGCTTTGGTATCATCGAAGAATCTTATTGGATAAGGTGCTGCTTCGACCACCCGAAGAATCTCAAGTTTTGTTTGAGATACTGCTTTGGTATCATCGAAAAACCTTAATGGATAAGGTACTGCTTCGACCACCCAGGGAATATCAGGTTATCTCGTTCATCTATTTTGCATCTTGTCATCCCGTTCAGGTATATCCCATCTCTTTGCATTTTTTACTCGCTTGTCGGACAAATTTCGGGATCTTTTTGTATCTAATTGACTTCCACCCTGAAAATGAACGCCATGCAGCTGTTCATTCTCTCAGGTTCAAGGCAATTAGATAGGGGCATCTGTCATACCCTAAATTTGTCCTACCTTTTTTCAAAATTTTTATTTGCCCGACTTTGTTTTTAATTTACCTCGCTTATACAGCGTAGCGTATTTTTCAGCAAAACCAGGCATCTTCGCTTTTTAGCCCAATAAGAGTATGCCACGTGGCATTTGTTTTTATATATATCTCTACCTTTTTTTATATATAATTTCATTTTCTCGTGATAGGTTAATATAATGTTTTTTATTTTTTTTAATTAGTTTTAAATTAGAAATTAGAATTTAAATTTAATTTTTTTAATTATATAAATTTAATTTAGAACTTAATTATAATTTAGAAATTTTAATTTTAAAAAATATAGATAAAAAAATAGAGTTAGAATTTAATTAGGATTTATTTTAAAAATTTTATTAGAGTTTAATTAATTAGCTTAGATTTAAATTTGTAATTAATAGTTAGAATTAATATATTTATTAATTTAGTTTATTATTCAAAGTTATTTAAAGAAAAAATAGAAAATAGATTTAATTAACTTAGTTTATTATTCAAAATAAATTAAAAGAAAATAATAAAAAAAGAAGATAAAACAGAAATTGAAGAAACACGGTTGAAGGGATTAGGGTTATTGGATTTGAGAATTTGGTATAAAAGGGGGAGATGTTACTGTTCATGAAGGGGGAATCCATCAAAGCATGGCCGCCCGAAAATCTGAAAAAACCCTAGCCGCATCTGAAGACCATCTTTCTTTCTCTCTCAACATTTCCGTCGTTTCACCCTCACAACCTCCACCTTCATCTTCCCTCTCCTAAAAAATCCTCACCGCGGCACCACCATATTCACTAGACCCTTAACACTTTTAAGCCACACCTCAACAGTTTCCTTCATTACTCCACCTTCATCACCGTGAACACATGTTAACTTGCTTGGCGCGCCGCACCCGCGGCAGCTTTGTGTATCGCACTCTTCAGCAATAGTAGCATCCAACGCGAGTGATGACACCACTTCGGACAACAGCAAATTCAGCAGATTCCCAACTCGATTCTGACAATGATTTCACAAGAACAACACAATTCAGTTTTGCATAGAATGCGACACGGTGGAAACATCTATGTCTTTTAACTAACTTCAACTGCAACGTGATTTCGGTTTGGGTACGACACCTGCCAAACCCAAAAAGCTTCTAATCTCCGTTGCTGTCTTTGGTGGTTCCCACTGCAACACTGCACTTACTTTTGACGGGTCCACCGCTATGCCATCACCAGATATTACATGCCCCAAGAAACTCACTTTCTTCAACCAGAAGTCACACTTCGACAATTTAGCAAACAATTTATTTTCCTTCAGTACCTGCAAGGCAATCCTCAGATGTCCTGCATGTTCTTCATCAGATTTAGAATAAATTAATATATCGTCAATAAATACCACAATGAACTGATCCAAATAAGAATGGAAAATTCTGTTCATATACTCCATAAATACTCCCGGCGCATTAGTCACTCCAAACGGCATTACAGCATATTCGTAATGTCCATATCGAGTCCTAAAAGCAGTCTTCTGAATATCACCTTCTTTTACCCTTATCTGATGGTAACCCGATCTCAAATCGATCTTACTGAACACACGAGCTCCCACCAGCTGATCCATCAAGTCATCAATCCTTGGTAGCGGATACTTATTCTTAATAGTCACTTTATTCAACTGACGGTAGTCGATGCACAAACGCATACTACCATCCTTCTTCTTCACCAATAACATTGGGGCTCCCCACGGCGACACACTCGGTCTAATGAACTTTCTATCCAACAATTCTCCAATCTGAGACTTCAACTCAGCCAATTCCACTGCAGACATCCTGTATGGCGCCATAGAAATAGGCATCGTACCAGGAACAAGATCAATACTAAATTCAACTTCCCTCGTCGGAGGCAATTCCGTAATGTCATCAGGAAACACTTCCGGAAATTCATTCACCACTGCCAATTCCTCCATTGACGCTTTGCTATCCACCGATAATGATGCAAATAAAGCAAACACTTTAGCTTCATCTTCCAACAAGGTCCTCAATTCTTTACTAGACAAAGAATCTGCTAAAGCTTCCTCTTCTGGAGTCAGGAGCAACAATTCCTTCCGAAAACAATCGATGTAGACTCGGTTGAACTCTAACCAGTTCATACCCAGTATAACATCCAAATTACCAAGTGGTAGACAAATCAGATCCACTCCAAATTCTCTACCGAAAATAGTCAGCGGACACTTCAGGCATACCAAAGAAGTAGTCACTAAGCCAATAGAGGGTGTCTCAATAGTCATTCGTCTCTCAAGAGTAGACGGCACCAATCCTATCCTCTTCACACAGTCAACAGAAATAAATGAGTGGGTTGCACCCGTATCAATAATAGCAGTCAAAGGAATATTATTGATAATACAAATACCTTTGATAACTCGCTCATCACTGACAGCTTGAGTTTCTGCCAAAGCAAACACTTTCCCACCAGCTGGAGATGTCTGAGGCTTCTTCGGCTTCTCACAATGGGTACTGATGTGACCCTTTTCACCACAGTTATAACAGGTCGACATAGTAGCTCTACAATCAGCTATCACATGACCTGGCTTCTCACACTTAAAACACTTCTTTACTTCATTAGGACAATCATTAGCACGGTGTCCCATGCCACCGCATCGGAAACATTTCCCATCAGCAGATGTCTTTCCCTCTCTGGGCTTCTTATCAACAACAACTTTACGCTTTCCCTTATCAGCAACAACACTATAAGGAGTACCACTGAACCTCTGTTTACCCTTACGGTCATTAACAGCTTTGTAGTGCGCAATCCTTGCCCGGTTATCGTTATCATAAATTCTGCTCCTGCTTACCAGCTCGGGATAACTCTTGATCTTCTGACAAGCAATCCCCAACTTAATCTTTGGACACAGTCCATTCTCAAATTTTAAACACTTAGAAGTCATTGCCTCATCAATATTATAATGAGGACAATACTGCACCAGCTCTTCAAACTTAGCAGCATACTCTGCTACCGTCATACTACCCTGCTTCAACTCTAAGAATTCAATCTCCTTAGCACTTCGAATATCTTCTGGAAAATACTTTTCCAGAAAACCTTTCCGAACCACCTCCCAAGTAATGGCAGTTCCAGCAGCTTCCAATCTTTGGCGACTGTTGTCCCACCAAGCTTCAGCTTCGCCCTCCAGCATGTGAGTGCCAAACCTCACCTTTTGCTCATCACTACAATCCATAGTCCTGAAGATTTTCTCGATTGCCTTCAGCCACTTCTGTGCAGCTTCAGGATCCAGAATTCCTCCTTCAAACGTCGGCAGCTTGTTGCTCTGAAACTGCGCCAAACTCCTGAATTGGACATCTGCAGTTTGGTTCTGATTAGCAACCGCCTGCGCCATTGCTTGCATAGCAGCAGCCAACGCAGCATCGTTCCTTCCTGCCATACTGCTCAAAAATAACAACACCAGGTTAAAAGATACTCAACTCTATCCTAAATGACAGACTCAACTCGGCTCAACAACACTGGCCATACGGACCGACCTGCTCTGATACCAATTGTAACACCCCACTTCCTAAAACAATTAAAATAATAAACATTATAAATAAACATCAGAGTTTTTCTTCCCAAGTGGGATACCACATAGCAAAATCAACATTTCCTTATAAAAAGGTTTTTCTCCAAATACAGCGGAATATTAAATAGTAAAATCCAACAAAGGTTTTTGATACGTTCACAGGAAACAAAATACAAGTTCAGCATAAAACAAATAAAAACACCCAAGTCCCGTGCTACGTATCAGAGCATCCTAGACTTGACTAGCACACCATAATCCAAGCTAGCTAAGTACCTGCATTATCTGTACTTCCGAAGAAGCACATACCACAACAACAACAAAGGGGTGAGAAAACATGATCAAAAATATATTGGTAATGTAATACATGTAAACAAGGTAGTAAAACACACCAACACACCAATATTCACCCCACAACACCAATCACGAACATACTGTTCAAATTACAATATAACATATTATAATGCAAATATGCAACTCAACACTATGCATGCGGTACCGTCTCGTTGGTTCATTCAGTCGAACCCTGGACAGATCACTTACGCTCCTACTGAGATATGATATATCCCCGACAGATCACTTACGCTCCTACTGAGATATGATCTGTCTCCCACCATTCTCCACAAAGGAGTACGGATGAATCACTTACGCTCCTCCTGATATATGATTCATCCCACCAAAGACCATGATATGCACGACACCAATGCATAACTATTATATTCAGGCACACTAAGTACACACGATCCTCCTGATCATATCACCATACGTCAATGCATATATGTATAGATATATTACACACCAACATCATATAATTCAAATCACACAGTGAGCAATCTCACATCCTAACACCAAGTATAAACACATCCCACCACTCGGGGATACACCAACTAATCATCCACTTAAAATAAAATATTAAGGGATCACTTACTATCACCAAGTACACCAGTTAAATCCTACAATCACCACTCTATCACTTCATCATGGCCAAAGGGATCATACAAGATCAAAGCTCAAGGCCAAACGTCACAAAAAGTCACATTTTTCTGCTACGTTCACTGGGACATTCGCCAGGCGAATCCCCGTAGCGAACCTTCGCTGGCATTCGCCAGGCGAAGTTCCTACTCTTTTGGTCTAGGATTTAATTCAGAATTATTCGCTACCACTCACCACAGTTTGCCAGGCGAATACTCGCCAACACTCGCCAGACGAAGCCCAGCGAATGCTGCGATCCACCAAATTTTCTACTGCTCTGAAGTGCTACCAGAGCAAAATTCAAGCCTAACATTCCAACGTTAATCCTCATCTTATTCTTAGTATCAATAGTGCACGTAATTCAAACCAATCACTCCCTAATCCATATTCCAGAATCAACACTTAAATATTCTATCGATACATCAAAAAGATTACACAGAACTTCCCTAAAACCGTAAACCCAACCAATACCCCAAACTCACCAAAAACAACAATTCATCAACATCGACATATATCAATTCCTCATTGGTTTATCAAATACCAATTCTCAACATCAATCAACAATTATAGGCATGTCAACATAAAACTTCATACACCGATACATTCCTACGGGGTTAAGGAATCCCCACTACCCTATACATGTAAATACCATCCCAATCAAGTTTCTCCCCCCTTACCTTGTTAATCGATCTGATCGGTGAAGAAATCCTCCAAGGTTGGTCAATTCTGACTTTCCCTCTTCTCCTTCGTTCTTCGCTCTCTTTCCCGTTCTTCTAACTTCTATCGTTCTTTCTCCCAACTCTTCCAATTCTCTCGTATCCGTTTTCTCTTCTCTCTCCTTAATTCCCTTCTTACCCCTTCAACTTATATCTTATTCTTAATATTCTAATCCCAACTAATAATAATACTAATAATATAATATTACTAAATATTAATAATACTAATCATAATAATACTAATAATAATAATATTATTATTATTATTATTAACTCACCAAAAGTCATAATAATATTAATAATAATAACAATAATAATAATAATAATAATATTACCACCAATATTACTATTATTTATTATATTATTATATCCACACCAAAACACCACCAATAATCCTCCCATATCAGGGACACCCACCAATCATCATGCAACACACCCCACCAAAGGGCACACCAACACATAATAATTAAAATTATAATAAAATGACTAAATAATTAAAATGGGCGTTACACATAAGATATTGTCGAAGATGAGGAGACTGCTAATGACTACCTGTTAGCAAGAGACAGGTCGAGGAGAGTCATCAAGCCACCTCAGAGACTTGAGTATGCTGATCTTATAGCTTATGCCTTAATCTCTGCTAGTGAGGTTCTAGATGAAGAACCTAGAGACTATAAGGAAGTTATAAGGAGTCGAAAGAAGACTGAATGAATGAAGGCCATGGATGATGAGATGAAATCTATTCATGATAACAACACCTGGGAACTAATCAAGAAACCTGCTGGAGCCAGGTTAGTCAGTTGTAAATGGATTTTCAAAGTTAAGGAAGGAATCAAAGGAGTGGCGTCGAAGAGATATAAGGCAAGATTAGTTGCTAGGGGGTTCACTCAGAAAGAAGGTATCGACTTCAATGATGTGTTCTCTCCTATTGTGAAGCACATATCCATTCAAATGTTGCTTGCCATGGTGGCCCAGTTCGACCTTGAACTGTAACTGATGGATGTGAAGATTGCGTTCTTGTATTGTGATCTAGATGAAACAATCCTGATGAGGCAACCTGAAGGGTATGTCGAAAGGGGGAAGGAAGATTATGTGTGCAAACTGAATAGATATTTATATGGACTGAAACAATCTCCTCGACAGTGGAATATGAGATTCGACAAGTTCATGACACACATAAGTTTCATCAAAAGCCAGTTTGACCACTGTGTTTACTTCAGAATTTGACCGGGTAATTCATTTGTTATTTTGTTGCTCTATGTGGATGATATTCTAATAGCAAGCAACAATGTCGGAGAGGTAATGAGGGTGAAGGCTGAACTCAATAAAGAGTTCGACATGATGGATCTGGGAGTTGCGTCCAGGATTCTTGGGATTGACATCCAGAGAGATAGAAAGCAGTTGAAATTATGCTTATCTCAAGAGGCATACCTACAGAAGATTCTCGAAAAGTTTGGTATGTCAAATTCAAAGCATGTTGTGACTCAGACAGACCCTCAATTTAAGCTGAGTATAGATCATTGTCCCAGAACTGATGTTGAAAGAACTTATATGAATAGCATTCGATATGCTAACATAGTAGGTTCTTTGATGTATGCTACGGTCTGTACTAGACCTGACATAGCATATGCAGTAAGTCTTGTAAGCAGGTACATGGCGAATCCTGGAAAGGCTCACTGGCAAGCATTAAAGTGGATTTTAAGGTACATAAATGGGTCTCTGAATAGAGTCCTAATTTATGGTGGAGCCTTGGGTGAAGATAGTAAAGCAGCAATCAAATGATACGTCGACTCTGATTATGCAGGTTGTATGGATTCCAGAAAATCTATCTCTGGATATGTGTCCACTATGTTTGAGACAACAATCAGTTGGAAAACAACACTTCAGAAGGTTGTTGCCTTATCAACCACTGAAGCCGAGTATATTGCCCTAACTGAAGCTGTGAAGGAAACATTGTGGCTTGAAGGTTTTGTAAAGGAGCTAAAACTTCAAAGTCGAGTTATCACTGTTAAATGTGATAGTCAAAGTGCAATACACCTCTCGAAGAATTCAGCATATCATGAGCGAACCAAGCATATTGATGTGAGGCTGCATTTCATCAGAGGGGTAATCGAGCATGGAGAAGTCTAAGTGCTGAAGATTTCGACAGATCATACTGCCGCTGATATGATCACCAAGACGTTGCCCAGTTGCAAGTTTTTCCACTGTATGCAGTTAATAAAGCTGCATGAAGAAAGCTAGTTTCTTGATGTTACAGAGTTAGATCAAAGGTGGAGATTTGTGAGATGTTGGATCGAACTCTAGTATGGTCGAAGTCTGTTCGCGAGTAATGCATGTTGTAGTCGAAGTCTGTTCTAACATGCATTAGTCAATATTGCTAGGGTTGTTAGCATGTTGAATTGGGCCTTGCTTATAAGCCCAATTGTTTAAGTTAGCTTGTAATGAGTAATTGTTAAAAAGCCCATTAGGTTAGTGTGCTATTTTATTATAAATAGGATGCTAGTTTCTCAATCTTGGCATAAGGAAAAATAGAAAGATAAAATCCTAATTTCAAGGGAGAAAGGTTATTTTGTTATTCTTGTATACTTGTAATCTTGTTCTAAGAGAAAGGAAAGAATAGCAGTTTAATAACCAATCCTTGTTGTTGTTGCTTTCTTCTTTATTAACCTTAACCCTTGTGTGTTTCTTGATCACAAAGAAACCGTTTATACTTTGTTTAAAGGTATCTGATTCACAACAATATATATATATATATATATATATATATATATATATATATATATATATATATATATATATATATATATATATATATATATATATATATATATATATATATATATATATATATATATATATATATATATATATATATATATATACACACACACGCGCGCGCGCGCGCACACACTTACACCCCATGCTAAAATAGTATTTTAATATATTTATTTGACTTTTTCTAAATATAAAAAAATTTATGATATAATGTATATTTAAACATAACATAAATTTATATAATTTTGTACTTGTTAAAAACGCATAACGAGGATGATCTTGTAATGCCCCAAACTATTTTCAGGATTACCGAATGACTTCACAAATCAACACGAGTCTTTTCAGCATGCTTTGTCCTCACTCGCACGCTTTTCAGCATGTTTTGTCCTTACTTACATGCTTTCAAAGAAACTCCCCATAAGGTTACCCATCCAAAAATTTCTCAAAGTCAGGCACGCTTGTCTGTTGAGTTCTTATGGAATGGGCTACCAAAAAGGAGATGCATCTTGTTGGTATAGGCAATATTAATTAATCATTATAAATCTTCCTTCAACCATGCAGTATCATACCTGCACAACCTCATGATCCCTCTCATTCTGATGTGAATTCGGTTTTTTCCAAGAAGTTGCTAGGGGTGTCTCATTGTCATGCCTCGTGTACCGACAACCACTCCTTCGCCCTCTTCGGCCTCAGGTTCTACATGCCCACCGACTTTCGCTTGGTTCGTCCCCAAACCACCTCGTGCTAGGAAATTTCTGCTTTAATACCATTTGTAACACCCCAATCTGTTTTCAGGATTACCGACTGACCCCACAAACCAACACGAGACTTTTTAGCATACTTTGTTCTCACTCACACGTTTTTCGATAAGCTTCTCAAAAGGCCACCCATCCAAATACTACTCTAAGTCAAACAAGCTTAACTATTGAGTTCTTATTTGTTAGGCTACCGAAAACAAGATGCATATTCTTTTCGATAGCTTGTTCCATGAGAACTTCATAGTTAGGCGTGCTTGACTTGATTAATTTTGGAATGAGTGGCCTTCTAGAAAGTTTCTCATGAAGTGTGTGAGTGGGGATAAAGCATGTTGAAAGACTCATGTTGCTTTACGGGGTAAGTTGATAATCGTGAAAGCAGTTTGGGGCGTTACAAATGATATCAGAGCATACCTCTTCTAATACTGTGTGGTTTAAGAACAAATCAAGCGGAAGTTGGTGGGGATGTAACACCTGAGGCCAAAGAGGACGGAGAGTGGTTACGTGTAACACCTGAGGGCAAGATAGTGGTTGCCGGTGCACGAGACATGAAAATGAGACACTTCTAGCAACTTCTAGGAAAAACTGAATTCACATCGAAATGAGAGGGATCTCGAGACTGTGCAGGTATGAGACTGCATGATTGAAGGAATGCTTATAAGGATTAATTGATAATACCTATACCAACAAGATGCATATTATTTTCGGTAGTCCGTTCCATAAGAACTCCACAGTTAAGCGTGTCTGACTTAGAGCAATTTTGGGATGGATGACCTTCTGGAAAGTTTCTTGGAAAGCATGTAAGTTGAGACAAAATATGCTAAAAATATCCGTGTTGGTTTGTGGGGTCAGTCGGTAATATTTACACATAACATAAATTTATATAATTTCGTACTTGTTATAAAAGCATAATGAGGATGGCCCATTACTTGGAGGGTTTTTATAGTGTTTGGAGTTGTTGATGGTGCTTAGAGCTAACTCACACATAGTGTCGAGAAGTTTTATATATGTGATTTAAGGGTGAAATTCATCCTTATTCCTTAACTTTATGGATGATGTACTTATAGATACCTATTGACATGTGACATAACTAGAAAATTTGAATAGTGGAGGCAATAATTTTTTGATATAAATTGAATATTCTTTATGAACCGAGAGGACCTCAATAGACAGTAAAACTTTCTCTCAAAAGATTTGGCAGTGATGCATGTCTAATATTGAGTTCAAATATAAAGTCTCTGGTTAAATTGGTAGAGACTCTTACAATCCCAATCAAGTGCTCTTGAATAGTGGGAATATATACATATAATTTATGAATTTATGATTATTTCGAGTTTTTCTTATTTTCAAATTAAAAAGATAAAATAAATATTTGAAATCATTTATTAATTAGAATACTATACTTTATATTTAAAATTAAATTTAGGTGATATATATATATATATATATATATATATATATATATATATATATATATATATATATATATATATATATATATATATATATATATATATATATATATATATATATATATATATATATATATATATATATATATATATATATATATATATATATATATATATATATAATTTTAAAAAATAAACTAGGTAAACAAATATAAAATATAAAAATATATATTATTAAAGGTAAATTTTATCTAAAAGTTAAATGAATAGAAACAAGACTGCGATTTAGTTTGCTTAAATAGTTATTATGGTGTTGTATTATTATATTGATATTAGAAACATATGTACTATGTAGAGAAATTGAAATGAAGTGGGGACACATGCATACACTGTGTGCAACGTAGCTCCGTCCCTATTTGTTGGCCATGAACCTTTGAACTTAAGGAATGATTATCGTGTTTTTCTCTTAGGAAAGTGAGATGCAAAATTCGTTATTATCCCAATTATTATGGAGAACATGGTTTCCCCTTTTGATTGATCTTTTATTA
Organism: Lathyrus sativus; assembly: GCA_963859935.3. Taxonomy (NCBI): domain Eukaryota; kingdom Viridiplantae; phylum Streptophyta; class Magnoliopsida; order Fabales; family Fabaceae; genus Lathyrus; species Lathyrus sativus. The sequence goes on along the minus strand of OZ012739.1, from coordinate 493,612,934 downwards.
TATTTTTCATAAAGTCGCATCACTCCCCATGTTTCATAAGTGAATAAGGGATAAACTGACCAAAGCCCAATAGGGATGAGTGTTGTGACCAGTGAGCGATTAAAAGGCTAACTTTGGGCGGCATGTGGTGTTAACTTTGCACTCACTCTGGTGCTAGTAAGTATGACTTTCCTTGCTTCCCTTTGTATTACATTTGCTTTGGCACAACGAATTATCCTAGTATCCAGTCCCTAAAGAACGAGATCTATGAAATTACAAACTGATTTAATCCCAAAACAAAAGATGCTATATTAGTGGACGAGACTTAGACAGTCAAGTCCCTTGGGTGAGACTCTTTAAATGAGATTTTTAAGCCTTTGAACCCTTGTTTGCAACCGAGTCCCTCAGGCGCTGCTTTAGAGGGAGCGTCCCTTTAGAGTTACAATATTTGATGCTTATGCACACATTTTGTTTGCTACTTATTTTTTCAACCCGAATGAATTTTTCGCTTCCCCTAAACCTATAAAATTTCTTTGGGGTGAGTCCCTTAAGCGTTGCTAAATTTTTTATAGAAAATTAATGTTTGACACCGATGTCAATTGATCCACTCTTATATATATATATATATATATATATATATATATATATATATATATATATATATATATATATATATATATATATATATATATATATATATATATATATATTGTGGATCAACTTATTACATGCCATAACCTTTGAATTGAATCTAATCTAATGGTTAAGTTAATAATTTTACTTATAACCATTCGATTAAATCTAATTTAAATGTTACGATTTTGGAGTAAGTTAAAAAAATTTATCTTAAAATAAGTTGATTCATATATATATATATATATATATATATATATATATATATATATATATATATATATATATATATATATATATATATATATATATATATATATATTCCATTTGGATATTGAATGAATATTGCCTTGTTTTTTCTTTTAAATAAAAAATATATTCTGTCTTGTTTTCTTCAAAATAAAAAATATATTTTATTTCAATAAAAAATATGTATATTTTTTAAAAAGAAAAGAAAAAAGAAAGGATTATAAGGGCAAAATGCCTCGAATATTCCCTTTTGCTCTCTCTTTCGACGGGAGTCGATATTTTCAGATTTTGTCCTGAGGCCATCCTCACTCGTCCCTGATAATCGTTGGACACGAAACAAATTTCCCCAATCTGCTTGAAGATCGGGATTTCTCTCCCAGGCTTAACCATCCTAATTTAAACGGTTCACATGCTTCAGTTTCTTTCTCCTAAATTTCTAGGGTTTCAATTTTGATCCCGCCAATTTTAGATGCATAGCAGCACGATACCTGATTTCGCTTTTTTTCTTCCTCCGATCATACTTCATTCATAGGTAGGGTTTTACTTGATGTGTGCACTTTGTTCTTCAATAAGGAAACTTAGTTGAATTCATTGTTTCTAAGTTTTAGGGTTCTAGAAACGGAATTGTTCCTTTTCCGCTATAGGCGTTAGGGTTAGATTTTCCGTTCGAATTTAGCATTTCAAGTATATTCATGACGACAGGTAGACATGGAGGTTATCACGATCACAAATTCAGGTATAGTGAGTCTGATTTTGGTATTTCAAGGAGTGGTTTTACTACTAATAATTTTAATGAAGAGTATGATGCGGTTAGAAATGGTAAGGGTCGGAGGAGGAATTTGAGAGATAGAATTATTACAAGGGAGAGAGAAATTTCAAATGGTAGTTACAGGTCATCTTCGAGTAGGAGTGACTCTAGCAGTGGTGGCGGCCTTAGTGGCAGGCTTGGTCCTAGAAGATGTGATTTTTCTGTCAATACTATGGATAGAGAGCCAGGCGAACTTTCTAGTGAGAGTGGATCTGATGTTGAAGCAGAGCCACTGGTAAAACGCCATAAGGTTGTGATGGGTAAAGAGTTTGATTATGATGTTGAATCAGAATCACTCTTAAAACACCATGAGGTTGGATTGGGGAAAGAAAATGGGACTCAATCTCCATTACAAAGGAAAAGGAAATTTTCACCAATAGTATGGGATCAAGATGACCACAAAGTGACTAATTTATCCAAGCTTAAGGTTGTTACGACAGTGACTGCTGTTTCTCCACCACCTCCATTCCCAAGAGCAGTCAATGAGTCGCCTCATGTTCCTTACAATGGAGTTGAAGTTCCTCCTCCTGAGAATCCTGTGTTACCGACTGCAATGGATCCTTATATGGTGTCTGAGTCAGTTCAAAATGCTGAATCTGAGTCTCCTATAGGTTTGAATTCACTGTTGTCAGAGCAGAAGTTGGTTAACGGGAACATTGAGCAACCAGAAGTTGAAGATTACATTTCAACTCGCAATATATCATCTTCAAGATGGGCATCTGGAGATGGCTCTTCGGGTGATGAAGGTGAAATCATTGATGAGAAGGAAATCCTTAAGAAGAGAAGGCTATCTCTTGAGGTGGGTATGAGAGTACGAAACAAGATGTTGAGACCAGAGGAATCTAAAATTGAAGGTTTTGAAAGGTCTAGAGCCAAATCATCCGAATCTGAAGAAAGAGGTAGCACTGGGAGATATTCCGGTGAAGATGATTATCTTGGTATTGAGGCAGGGAAGGACAGCTACATGGAGATTGATGGCAGAGTTTGCAAAAGTAACGCAAGTGGTAGTCACAAAAATACTGATTCTGAACGTGAAGACGATTGCAGGGAAAGTATGGAACCTCCGTCTCCACCCCAGAGAGTTGTCAACATGCTTCAGGGGTGTAGAAGTGTTGATGAGTTTGAGAGACTGAACAAGATTGATGAAGGGACATATGGTGTTGTATATAGGGCCAAAGACAAGAAGACCGGTGAAATAGTGGCACTGAAAAAGGTTAAGATGGAGAAGGAAAAAGAAGGCTTTCCACTGACTTCTCTGAGGGAAATCAACATACTTCTTTCCTTTCACCATCCATTCATAGTTGACGTTAAGGAAGTAGTGGTAGGTAGCAGCCTTGATAGTATTTTTATGGTTATGGAATACATGGAACATGATCTTAAAGGACTAATGGAGGCAATGAAGCAGCCATTTAGCCAGAGTGAAGTAAAATGCTTAATGCTCCAGCTGTTAGAAGGTGTGAAGTATCTTCATGACAACTGGGTGCTTCACAGGGATTTGAAGACCTCAAACCTGCTTTTGAATAATAGGGGCGAGTTAAAAATTTGTGATTTTGGATTAGCTCGTCAGTATGGGAGTCCATTGAAACCTTATACATCATTGGTGGTTACTCTTTGGTACAGGTGAGTGATGTTTTTGTTAAATAAGCCAGTTGTTTATGTTTATTAACATCATTGATTAATTTTAAATTTGAATTATTTTCTTGGCTACATTTTTAATTTGTTGTTGCAAACTTGAAAACTATGTTGTCTCCATGCAGTCATTCACTACGGTAGAGCTATATCTTAATCTGCTATTATTCTGCATGAATATTTTTGTAGTAGGTATTGCAAGGTTGCTGTAAGTGACCAACCTCGTCTTTCGGTGACCTGTCCGTTTTAGGGAAAATAAACATACTTCTTTCCTTTCACCGTACTTTAAGTATATTTTCCATACTTTTATAAACACTTAGCAAGAGGTTTGTTGCTATTGTAGTGCATGCTTTATTAGTGGCATTTGACCCTAGTTTATTGTGCATTTTATCATGTCTATGATTGCATTTTCCTGCAATGGAAGAGATCATCTGATTCATGGTTGTTTCTTAGGGCTCCTGAACTTCTTTTGGGGACAAAGCAGTATTCAACAGCCATTGACATGTGGTCCCTGGGTTGTATAATGGCTGAGCTTTTGTCCAAGGAACCATTGTTTAATGGGAGAACCGAATTTGATCAACTTAACAAGGTATATTTTTAAATGCCTAGTATTGTAGTGGATAAGTTCTCACTCTCACTACTCTGGCCTTTCAACTTTTGGTGCCACTTAGCCAAGGCTGATTAAGATATATTAATACATATTTGCAGATTTTCAGAATTCTTGGCACCCCAAATGAAACAATTTGGCCCGGGTTCTCAAAATTACCTCTAGTCAAGGCCAATTATGTCAAGCATCAGTAAGTAATTGTGATTTCCTTTATGCAAGACATTGATTGTTTGGTTCCTCTGTTCTTATATTTTGCCACTTTTTCCCAGGCTTCAACTCTGTGTGGTTCTGGTCTGGCCATATGGCCTCCCTGGTGACTCACTTTTACACGAATTTCCTACTGTGTATTAACCACTGGAATGTTCCTTTCAGGTATAATCTCCTGCGCAAAAAGTTTCCCGCAACATCATTCACTGGATCCCCAGTTCTTTCTGATTCTGGATTTGATTTGTTGAACAAGCTTCTCACTTATGACCCTGAAAAGGTAAAAATCATATCTGCCTTTTTGATTAGTAATTACATATTTGTTTCAATGCTTGTTAAGAACACAAGCTATTGTTGTTATTGTCTAAAGAGGATCACTGCTGAAGATGCTCTCAACCATGAATGGTTTCATGAAGTTCCCCTTCCCAAGTCTAAAGAATTCATGCCTACATTTCCTGCTCGACATGATAAAGAAAGGTGACATAATAAGATATTACTTTAGCAAATGCATTTATAATTTTACTTGTTTGTTTGATACTTACATATGCTTTTATATTGCACCAGGAAAATGCGAAGAATAATGAAGAGTCCACATCCGTTAGAGAAGCACCAGAAGGATTTGCAGCTGGGCGAATCAGGAACTGGTAGTATTTTTGGTTAATAATGGTGCAATGTAAAGTTTTGGTCTTAAAAGTCATTTTAAAACTGTTGAATGTTTGCATGCTTGAGGTGAGATTATGCACTGGATGGATGTTCTTAGACGATAGCTTGTGCTGTTTTTTTTATCAGGCACCTGTTTTGTTTGGGTTGAGATATGTATTCTTTACCTCCTGGGAGACAGATTTATTTCAGGTTAACCTTCATTGTTGATCATCTTATAGAAATGCAAATGGGACACAACTGGCAGCATAAGGTGTGGTAGAAATGCCTTCTAAAGCTAGGAATAGTCCATTTATGCCGAAACTTGTAACATATTTTCATTCACCTACTGTAAACAATTTAAATCTGGTTGATTATTCAAGCAGTATGGATTTTCTTGCATCTATCAGATAGTTCTTTGGTTATTTTTTAATGTTCATATTGTGTTTGCAAGAGAAAGTTCGTGTGAAGTGGAAGAGTGCATTCTGTCCATTTTGTTGAAGAAAATGACACTTACTTTTCACATCAAAGGTAATGAGCTCCTTATGTATCTTAGATATCCAGGAATGAAAATTAGACTGTCAGTTTGAGAAATGATGTGTATAACTATAAGCCTCTGTTAACATGGTCTGATATTTGATAGTGTTTTTGTGTGTATGCTTCTACTCCCACTAGTTCTCAGCGTGTTGATGCTTTTCAATTTGGTTTTGTTAATGTCATGACTATGGGTTATATATTCTAGACTTCCAACATTTTAGAACCAACCGATACTTGTTTTGGATTGCAACTGCTGAAACTTCAATGTAAATTACAAAAGACTATTGTTTCAAGGGAATATCTTGTTTAGAACAGAATTTTGTTTAGAAAGGAATATCTTGTTTGGAAGGGAATATCTTGTTTAGAAAAGAATATCTTGTTTCAAGGGATTATTTTGCTGCCCTTTCATAGAAGTTTCTTGAATCTAAGTGTGTGAGCCAAGTGGATGAATTTAGAAGAATTTCATGTGTTTTTTTGGTGTAAAAATTTGGTATCATTGAATAAGAATGGCTCCAGGTTTCATTGTTTGCAAATTGGCTTTTATGGTTGTATCTTTAAATTATGAGGATTGAAGCATCAAATGAAAGTTAAAAATGTATTTTTAGTCTGGTGATCTCTGTAATATGTTGTAGTAACTAAGAATGTTAAATAATGCTTGAGCACAAGTTAAAGTAAAATATCGTATCGTAGTATGTATTCATCATATACGGATTGAAAAATTCAAAGGTTTGAATATTCTTTTTTGACATTTGTATGTGGATGTCACTGCAGTATCAAAGCTAGCAGGTTGAGGATGTTACCTGTATACCCTGGAATATATGGAACTATGTTCCATCAGGCTCTCTAGAGGTACCATCCAAACCTTGGTTTGTTATAATACATCTCTGCAGTTCTATCAACTACCCAGATTTTTAAGATCACAATCTTTTATTTATTTCTGTTGTGCATGTTCTAGTGATTCCTTGTATAGTTTATTTTTATTTCTTGACTGAATGTTTCAGTTAGGCTTTTAGACATTTTATTTGTGCCACAATACTTGAAACCATGGGTAGAACTATGTTTTGTTTTTGCTTTTTCTTTCCTTTTTACGATATTGGTATATGATAAATGCCATTCTCATCAACTTGAAAGTGGGATACACTTGCTGCTTCCCTGTTAAGGCCAACAATGGATTTGACAACTGGGGTAGAATCACCTAATTACTAGTAATCACTACATTAGTTTGTACAGCTGGAAGATGTGCTCGTTTTGTTAGGAACTGCAAGTATCGTGTCACTCATAAAATTTAGACATTTTGATGTATTACCACAAATCCCTCTCTTGTTTTTTTTTAATATTTTTTTTTGCATGTTGTAAGTAAATACTCCAAATTCCTTTTCTTTACCCAACTAAATTTTACATATATTCTGATACCAGTTCGAAATTTGTAGAAATATGAATGTTGTATGTTATTTCTTGGTTGAATGAAGTTTGTAGCAGTGTGAATTGCCCGTGGGCCATGGTCTTCACAACCAATTATTCAAATGGGTTGGTGTCAACTGTCTAGGGTTGGAGGATTCTAGCTACCACCCCCAAAATTAAACCTGGCATACCCCCAACTTTTATAATTCTAAAATTGTCTTTGTAAAAATCTGAAACAAGTGAATTTTTTACATTAACGGAAATTTCAAAATTTTTGGTAATCTGAAATTTTTGTAAATTTTGAAATTGGCGGTATTGTACTAGAAATTTTAAAATTTTTTGTAATGAAAAAATTTCAATTTTTTTTGCACTACCATCAATTTTGAAATTAGTGGTACAATAATGGAAATTTTGAAATTTTTGGTACAATACGATTAATTTTCGAAATTTTCATTATTGAAATTTTTGGTACAGTATGACTAGTTTTGAAATTTTCATTATTGAAATTTTTGGTACAGTACGACTAATTTTGAAATTTTTATTATTGAAATTTTTGGTACAATACGACTAATTTTGAAATTGGTAGTAGTGTAAAAAAACTTTTTCATTTTTTTTTCAGAAATTTTGAAATTTTTGATTAAAAAAATGAAAATTTTCATATATATAATGAATTTTTTGATATACACCTGTAAAGTTTATAATTTTTGAAGAACAAAAATGGTATTTCATCGTAATAGGGGTGTCAAGTATTATAAGTGTGGGGTGTCAGTAAGTGAGAGGGTGGCAATTAGAATCTTTCTAGGGTTGTGTTCTAGACTCAACAAATTGGCATTTAGATGGGTTTATTGATTGTAATTTGCTTCACGTGATATTAGAATTTTCTCAAATATCTGTCTGAGTATCCGTTTGAGAAAATTGTGTTGATGTATTTCCTTTTCTACTTTGATTAATTGGTTTGGCTTTAGTGTTTTAGTCTAGGATAGTTCTTTATAAATCAGCTAATAACAGTGAGTATTGTAAATAAAATGTTTTGGCGAGTGTTTTCAGCACTACCATTATGTTTAAGGGTCTGTTTGGTTCAAATGAGGGGGAGGGGAGGGGAGGGATTTTAATGAAGGGGAGGGGAGGGGAGGTGAATGAATTTTTTAATCAAATAAGTGTTTGGTTCAAAAGAGGGGAGGGGAGGGGAGGGATTTTAATTAAAAATGTGTTTGGTTCAGAAGGGGAGGGGAGGAGTTTTATTAATAATTTACATTTTTATCCTTATGAGCTTATATAAGTCATATGATATTAAAATGTGAAAAATTCCTGCGTATTTTTGTTGGTAATAAAATTTTTAATATTGAGTGATTAAAAAAGTATTTATTTGTCACATAAAGTTAAAAAATCGAGTACAATCGATTCGACTTATAACTTTTCAACATAAATTAAACTATATGCCAATAACATCGTTTAAATTGTGATGAATCATATAACAAAACAAATATATAAAATAACTTATTACTAAATATTAATGGTTTAAAATATTTAATAAAATGAATAAACAAAAATAAATAAAATGATATGGTTTACAATTTGATATAAAAGAAAATATGATAGAGTACATAACAAAATTAAAAGAAAAAAACAAATATAACGAAACATAATTTTTTTTATAAAAAAAAGACAATGATTATGATTTATATTAATTATAAAAATTATAAAATAATTTGAAGGTGAAGAACAATTATAATAAGTTGATGAAAACAATCGAGAAAAAACAGTAACACAAAAGATAACAAATAGTTTTGAAATACTGAAATTAAACTGAGGATATTTTAGTAAATATAATAATTTTTAAATATCAAAACTCATATTCCCTCCCCTCCCCTCCAAATCCCCCCAATTCGGAGGGAACCAAAAAGTGTGTTTTGAAGGGATTTTGCTCCCCTCCCCTCCCCTCCCCTCCCCTCCTAGAATTTGAACCAAACATATTTAATTAAAAATTTCCCCTCCCCTCCCCTCCCCTCCATCTACCCCGAACCAAACACACCCTAAATATAGAGATTTCTTATCTCATCCCTTGACTTTCTTAGTCACCTCGCAAAATTATTTTTATACCTTATATTTTTAGAGATACATATCTCGACATACATTTTTTAGTCAAAATTTAATTGTTTTTGGAGTTACATCGGCGGAAGTATTTTCTACTGATATACATTGAGGAAATTTCAAAATAAATTAGTGCAGAGAAACTTTCGGAGTTGTAACTTTGGAACGTCTGAGCGCCAGATTGTTTTGTAAATACAACTTCGAAAGTTTCTGCTATATTTTAAACCTACATGATCACTCATCCATTGTTGTCTTTTCTTATTCCATATTCACTTCACCAACCTAAAAAAAATCCTATATTATCAATATCATTTTCACTACAAGACTTCAACTTTTTCGTGCAACAAATTATAGGGAGCAAGTGAAGATATAATTTCAAATAAAAATTTCCATTTTGTCCACTACATTGCTCACATTAATCATCAATCTTTTAGAAAAGAATTTTACGTTGCTTTCGGAGCCGTGCCTTCGGAACGTGTTGAAGATGAACACTTTCTGATGTACATCTCTGGAACGTATCTGTCTGTTTTTTTCAACAACTTTGTAATTTTTTTGCTTATTTTCCTTATTGTTTACAAATAAATATGATGCATCCCGATAACATCTCAAAAAAATTAGATCCTTTCAAACGACGTTTTTTCGAATGTTCAAGGGGTTGTCGTAAAGTCGGTAGATGTTGATGTTGACTTTAATGACAAGCAAGAGTTTGATGATTGTGAAAGCATGCTCACATGGATTCGTAGGATTGCAACAAGACTTGGTTTTGGTGTGGTTATAAGAAGATCAGATAATGGTTCAAAAAGAAGAAACATTTTTGTTTGTTGTGTGAAAGAAGCGGTAAATATCAAATTCCTCTCTGAAAATTTAAAAGAGAAGACACAGGTAGTAGAAAATGTGTGTCCGTTTAAGCTTCGTGGTTACATGATGAATAGCAAAAAGTGTAAATTTAGTGTTATTTGTGGTTTACATAACCATGATTTATGCTCAAAGTTACAAGGTCATCCTAGTGTATGTCGACTCAAGCCGAAAGAGAAGACATGTATTAGTGACATGATCTTGAATTTTGTCCAACCGAAAAATATACTTGCCACATTGAAATGGAAGGAACCCGACAATATATCAAATATAAGGCAAGTGTATAACATTCAGTACTACACCAACAAGGCGATTAGGGGAGATAGAAGTGAGATGCAACAATGTAACGCCGATTTTATTTTATGAATGTTGATTTTATTGTTGCAATGTTGACTTTATGGTATTCAGTTCTAGATTTTTTCCGTAAATATGAATAAGAAGTCTTCTGTAGATGCATCTACGAAATAAAATAAAAAAATTAAAAAAAGATGCGTCTGGAGATACATCTCCAAAAGCAGGAGGGCATTTTTAGAAACACACGTGGTGCGTAGAAGCCTAAAGGGTGGGATAAGAACTTCTCTAACTATATGAACCAAGTGTTAAAATTGGACGACTAGATTTTTGCTGTATTCTCTATTATTACTAAATATAGTGGCTTTTAGGTTAAAGGCTCTAACAAGTCATACATACAGATCAAATGAACATGATTAATAGTCAATAGATTAACAAATGAGTAACTAACTTGCCACCCCTATTTTATACTCGACATCCTCCAAACATTCAATATTTTCAAACTACTTTGCTATTATTTACCTATCAATTTTACTAATCTTTCAAAAAATTTATTTTTCTTTTACTTCTAAAAATGAAATTTTCAATAATTATATTGAAATTTTTTGTATTTATGCATTTTTGAAAATTCATGTGTATATATCAAAAATTTGAAAAAATCTAAAACAAAACACAGTATCGGAAATTTGGAAAAATCTAAAACGAAATACCGAAAACTTTAAAAAATCTGGTATCTAATATTGAAAATTGTCAACATTTTCGGTAATTTACACAAACAATTCGTTCTAATATTAGAAATTGTCAACATTTTCGGTAATTTACACAAACAATTCGTTCTAATATCAGAAATTGTCAAAATTTTCAGTAAGTTACAAAAACTTTTGAAAATTTCAAAATTTTCGGTATATCGAAAAGTTTGCTTGTATTTGAAATTTTCGGTAATAAAACAGAAGTCTTAATTTTCTATGTAATCTTGTGGATAATGGGTATCTATTATATGTGATGAATTTTTAATAGAATCATTTACACAGGCTGATGTGTGAAAAATATTGAAATTATATATTTTTTAGGAAATTTTGGGTACATACTAGAAATTTTGAAAATTTGAAATTTCCTGTATATCAAAAATTTAAAATTACTAGAAATTTGGGAAAGATTACGTAAATTTATAATTTTCTGATATAACTTAATCGAAAATTTTGAAATTTTGAAATTTTCGATATTGTCTTTAGAAAATTTCAGAATTTCTGGTATGTCTCACAGAAATGGTAAAACACTCTAAATTTTTCAAATTTTTTGTATGGTCATAAAATTCTTGGTATAATATGTTAATTTCATAATTTCGAGAAATTTTTTAAGGATAAAAGGGTAAGTTTGTTAAAAATCGGAGGGTGGTGTCAAGTTTAAGCGAGGGTGTCTGATGTCAAGTTAAGTGCTCTTAACAAACCCACAAATTTAAATATAAATACTATGTTGGCTAGATCACATCTCACGTTTCCAACTCTTCGAGGAACTTCTCCGCCACCTCCTAAATTCTATTTGGCACCTCCACATCCGCTATGATTTTACCATAATATCCTTTGTGATTTTTTTTATGTTTTTGAAAAGTTGGGTGTCTTCTTTTTAATTTTTCTTTTAATTTTTGATTTTTCTTTTGAGTTTTTATCGGATTTTTGAAGAATTTCACGAGTTTTTACGGGACTTTTTAGAGATTTATGAGTTTTTCCTGAATTTTTAAAACATTACTGAATTTCAACTATCAGATTTTTTAAATACACTACCCAATTATTTTTAAAATCCTATGATTTTTTTATCGGAATTTTATTATATATTTTTAAAAAATATAAACTTTTATCAGATTTATCAAAAAAGTCTATGAATTTTTATTGGATTTAAAGAAAACTTAGTTTTTATCTATTTTTCAAAAGATCTATGAATTTTAATCGAATTTTTCAAAAAGTCTATGAGTTTTTATTGAATTTTTGAAAAAAATTATGATTTTTTATTAGATTTTTTAAAATATACTACTGAATTTTTTTAAAAAACCGAGTTTTTATAAAAAAAACTTAAAATTATATTCAAATTAAAAAAAAAAAACTACTTTTTATCAATTTTTTTTAAAGAAATTCGACATTGTGCCTGGTTTTTTCAATAATTTGGTAGTGTTCATGTTGTTTTATTTACTATCAAAATTAACTATCAGATTTTTTAAAAAAATCAAAAAATTATAAAGCGTCCTAGATTTTTTGACTTGTATTGTTAGATTTTTTGTTCGCTTTTTTGTGTTAAATTTTAGTAAAGGTATTTTTACTATTATGAAAAAAATTGTAAGGATGTCAAGTTTAATTTGAGAGGTAACAAAAAGAATCCTCCAACTCTAGAGTATTAGTGCCGGCTTTAAAAGCATGTACGGTGAGTTATAGTACATGACCTCAAATTTATTGCGGTTAATCCATAATTAAATATAACATTTAAAAATGTTTATAACTTTTAAACATTGGTTGAATAAAATAGAGCCTTTATGTATGTTTTCAGGATTAAACTATGATTAATATTAGCGGTGGCAAAATGGATGGATTTGATGAATATGGATTGAATTGTTAATGGATGGATTAAAATAATCCATTAGTCCATTAACAATCCACTAAATTTTTTTTAAAATTATCCAATCCAATCCATCCGATAAAAATAAAATCCATCCAATCCATCTATTAACATATTTTTAATGGATAGATATTCATCCATCCAACTTTTCTTTTATTTCTTAAAAATAAATATATTTTTCTATTTTTAAAAATTGATTTTATTTTATTTTTGAAAAAATTATTTTTTGTATTTTCAAGAAAAAAATTGATATTTTAATTTTTGAAAAATATCGGTTTTTTTTAGGGGAAAAATTTTGTCTTTTTTTATTAAAAAAATTTATGAAAAAAATCTTTTTTTTTTATTTTGGAAAAAAACCAATTTTTTTTTGAAAAAAAACAATTAAAAAAAAATTTCAGAAAAAAATTCGATTTTTTTTGAAAAAATTATAATTTTTTAATTATTTTTAAAAAAATTTGTTTTTAATTATTTTTTAAAAAATAAATCTAACGAAAATAAAAATAATTCATTAGATTCTTAAAATATGTTGAATGAATTGAATCCATCATGCATATAAATGGATGAATTTAATGCAATCCATTAACTTATTTTTTATGTGGTGAATGGATTTGATGAATAGATTGAATGAATTTTGCCTTAATGAATTCAATTGGCACCTCTAATTAATATACATAAGGTTTCTAAAAGACTTGAGATAACACTAGAGAGAGCACTTGATGTTAACATGCTAATAACGTAACTCTCAGTTTTTAAAAAAATCATGTGGATGCAATTTTTGCCAGGAGACTATGGCATCTCAAAAGACAACGCTTAAATTTTTTGCCTTTACCATTTGATCTCTTAATTTGAGTATATTTTTCAATTTGTTTATTAAGATTGAAGATGGAGTCATTAATTAATTATATATTTTTTTTACACTTTCTAATTTCTTAGAAGTCATTGAAAATTTAAAAATATCATAGATTAGACAAACTAATTGCTTTTTTACTGGGACAATCACACTGTAATTTTAGCAAATGTCCTAAGACAAAATACGTTTAGTCAGATAATAGAACAAGTTTAATATGATAGCACGAATTAAGTTGATAAAAGTAACCTCTAACTCGATTAGTTATGTAATATGATACAAATTGTATAACGAGAATATGATTCTTACATCAACAATGTTTTGAAATTAGATGTTATTGAACCAAACACATCAATCATCATCAATTGATAGACGATGATATTCAACACCAATTAATTATCATTCTTGTGTTGTAGTGATTGAGACAACAATTCATTTTATCTAGGTTATCTTTTAGATGAGATAGTGTGATATTGATCTCAAACAAAATGAGATAGTCTCCCTTTTTGTTTTATTTTGAGTGGGATTAGTAAGAAAGTTTATTGTTTATTTGATATGAACTGCAAATGAATCAAACATATCATTTAATACAAATTTTCATATATTATTTTCTAAAAAAAATGTCAAAGTGAAATTTAGACCACACAATATAAATGGACGAGTTTACACTTTTTGAATTATAGAATAAAAGATCGTGTTCAAATTATAGAAACAAAATTGAAATAACACCCTTCATCACGAGATTTAAATTCTAGAAATCGAACTTGTCTTTTATAACAAAATGTATTTTTAGTTGAGGTTTGATCCTTAAAGTTACATAAAAAAAAAACTATAATATAACATTAAAAATGATATTATAACTAAAAAATATCATACCCCATATAGATAACTAATAATATCTCTACAAATATACAATATGAACAAATTTAAACTATAGCACATGAACAACTCTTATTCGTCTTTAATTTATTTTGGCGAAATGCGTTCTTAGCCTTTGCTTTGGGGCAACTAAAAGCCCAATATGAATAAGATTCATGTGTTGAACCTAATAAGGTTAACTAATTAAAATTGTCCATCATATATAATCGACATACATAAAGCACAAGGTATACATTCTCTTTTCATACTTACACTCCTCTTGTTTTGAAGTGCTAACTTTGTACATCTATCACCGTGTTGCTGTATTGGAGGCCTGCACCACCTTATCTAAAGTCCACCACTACAATTCAACTATAATTTTAGTTCCCGTGCAGAACAATGATGCTATCTGTGGGAAAACGACAATTGATCCTACGAAATTCCACGTTTATCACGTTTGATCCAAAAGCTAGATCATATAAGGCCGCGTCAAGATGGAGAAATTGACCTATGATATAACGCTGAAGAACTCCTTAAAATCTCCCAATTTCAAGCCATTTTAAATCTTTGTCATCAATGAGATCCATGGGAAAATGTCGTGTGATGAAGATCCTCCGTTACATGACCTTCTCCAAGCGACGACTGAAACCAAATTACGAAGGCACGATATGTCGATACTAGGATTTTAAGATCGCATAAAGATGGACGAAGTCCCTAATGTTGTGCTACCATTAACCATAACACCTAACGTAACAAATCACAATATATCTGACCTTTTTGTAGGTGACGGGAGTTCATGCAACATCCTATACATCGAAACATTCGTGAAGCTAGAGCTTCATCAGCAAGATCTAGATCCAAGCGGTGAAAGAAGTTTCCCCGCGTTCAATGATCCTACAACTCACCCATGTGGAGCGGAAAATCTCCTGTTAAGGCCAAAGGAAGGTAAATCTTTGCTTCTTAATAGTTCCATATAAATGCGCTTTTAGAGGCATCCTTGGGAGATCTTTCTTGGTGGCGTTAAATGAAGATGCTTCCCTGGTCCATCTCAAAGTAACATACTATAGTGATGCCAGTAAGCTAGTTATCCTTACTGGCAACTTAAGATTAGCAAGGTGTATTCACAATACCATATTAAGAAACTTCCTTACTACCACGAAAATGTCAAAAAAATCCAGGGAGGAGTCAATATGGTTGATCTGGATGTAGGTGAAGAAGAAGTCCATTTGAAGGAAAAACTTAGCTCATATGCCGAAACTAGGTCCAAATCCTTGGGGCCAGTTATGTATGGAAACCTTGAGGTTGTTAATTTCGATGAAAATCTTGCTCGTTTAGTAAGGGTAAGGGTCAAACTTCCATCCAGGGTGAAGGATGCACTGATCGAATGTCTCAAGGCTAACACAAATCTCTTTGCCATCTCCCCTATGTGCGAAATCGACCCAACAGTGAACTGTCATCATTTAAACGTTGATCCTAATGCTCGATATATATCCCAATTAAAAAGAAGGCAATCTTTGGAGAAAGCCAAATCTATGACCAACACATTTTAAGGCCTGTTGGACGCCAACCTAATTCTGAAGTGAGATATACTGAATAGCTCTCTAATGTTGTACTGGTTAAAAAGGCCTCAGGGAAGTGAAGAATGTGTGTCAGTTACATATACCTCAATGGTGCATGCCCAAAGGATTCATTTGAATGTTGATCCTAATTGTCGCACCCTAATTTTTGACCGTAAGATCCACCCATTTTTTCGTTTTCTTTACCCTAATTTAATGTTTATATTTCACAGCTAACCAGCTTGTGCAGGAGCAGTAATGTCAAGGTATAGATTCTTACAGCCAAGTATCACAGGGGCGTGACTAATACATTCGAGTTCAAAGTTCACCATTCCAGAATTCGAGCTTAGTTTAAGAGGATTGTGCATTTGGACAAGTCTATTAGATTCAATTCAAAGATTCAAAGGGCACCAGTCATTGTAAGGCCCAATTCTGCAGGGGATATCGTTATGACTACAAGAAAAGATTCAAACCACATAAATAGCTCTGCCTCCCCATGTCCATTGATCTACTCGCGTTTGGTTTCCACTGGTTCTGGATAGTGTTGGGCATTCGCATTGGAGTGTATTAGCGGTTCATTCAAATGATGTCGAAGGATTGCTAAAATAAGGACGTTGTTATATCAATCACTAGTTTCGAGGCTGACTTGCACAATTTTGTTTTGAAGTTTCAAATTCAATGAAAGAATTTAAGAAAACAAGCCTTCGTAATTCAAAGACTCAAAAGTTTTAAGACCGAGTTACAAAGTCCGTAAGCTTTACGCCTTTGCAAATATTCAAAAGCTCATTCAAGTTGAAGGGCCAAGTTAATTCCACTTTTGGAACCCAACCTTTTGGTCACTATTTTCTAGCTACCATGTATGGCTGTTTGGACAAAAGATATCTTTCAATCATTGCAAAACGGAAGCATAACTAAGTGATGATTTATGTACAATACACTTCAAATCTTATTAAGTACAAGATGTCCATGAACTACAAATAAGATTAACGTGGGAAATGAAATTGGCAGTGCTGTTTACTTATTAAACTCAAGGCCAGTTACAAACTCCTATCCAAGACTGGACGTACACAAAGCCAATCCAAGGCCCAACTGTTACTAAACTAAGAATCTCCATTGCTAAAGCTCAAGCATGTCATCAATCCAGGATGCAAAGCATCGTAAAAATAAGAGCGAACATGAAGAAGCTCGCCAAATGTCTCCTCACTAGAGTGCTCCATGCTTTAGCAGCAGCATGTGTCTTCCACTGCTGATACCATGACCTCCATACCAGCAATACTGCTGCAAGTTATGACCTGCTCAGGCGAATCAGAAAAAGCCTGCATCAAAGTTCAACACTGATTAAATTTTGGTTAGGCCCAAAAAAAAACATGTGCAGATCCAGACTTAAGACAACCATATGAGAACCAGCATGATAAAGGCAAGAGGCCTCCAGTTGGTAAAAGAACAGCTCAGGTTGAAGGCAACCTCAGTATCAGCAGAGAACGCTGTCTTCGTCGCGGAAGTGAACTCTCGTCGAAACAGCCAACAACAGTACCTATCCTACGAAAACAATAAATCGAGATACATTAACATCAAAAAAGAGGGGAAAGTAACTGAGGAATTTAAAGGTGTTTCGAACAACTTACCATCATCATTTCTGAAGCAAGCACGATTGATAGTCGCCAACAAGCTTCAAACTTCTGCCGGCACGACTCAGACATGCCTTCGCAACCTGTTTCACAACACAGAGGATCAAATGTCACAATGTAAGGAGTGGCTCAAATGAATCCACATCAAAGTTCGCATCATAATCCAAGAGATATTCATAATAACATCATTCAAGGCATTCGAGTTAGGAGCCACCAGACAGAGACATTGAAAGTCCTATGAGATAAACCTATACAATGAGTCAAGGATGTTTAAGGGTATGACGTTATAGACTTCATCACCATCAAATGCTGCCATGGTATCTAAAAAGAAACAGAGCCAATACCGAAAAAACTTTCTCAGAATTTCTAGCAGGTGCTATCAGTGCCACTCCTTCAGTTGCATCCTCTTCTCAAACAACTTCTGCAATCAGACCCGTCTATTACATTCAAACTATTTTGTCTTGTGGGAGTAAAGGTGTTGCTTCAGTGTTACCAAGTTGAACAAGTTACCCTTCACCGCTGGTGTTGACCTCAACCATCATCATAGGCACAACAACAATACCTGCAAATCTGATGAAAGTTAATGTACACAGGTGTGGGAAAACGCATTTTGGGGTACCCTGGCATAACCACTCAGGGGCTTTAACAGAGATTGATTTACGTTATAAAACCAGACAGAAGTTGTTACATTTTTTACCTCCTAATTGAGAAAGCTCCTCAATCAATGGCTGCGGGACGTCGAAGAATGCTCAAGAACCTTTTGGGAGGTAAATATTCGAAGCCCAGGCCTCAAGCTTCGCATTTGAACAATTCGCAGCAGCCCCCGTTATCCAGCCATCCAAGCACTCTCATCACCACAGGCATATGAAATGAAACAGAGAAATAATTATCAAGTTGCTACAAACATGAAATAGGTGAACAAAGGCCCGGGCCTTGGAGTTCATAGCAGGGTAACTCCGTAGCAACACACAAAATAAACAGGAATGATATCAAAACAAGTTTGGCTATACGCATTTGCTTATCAAAGGATCGGTTTCGGAACAGGAAATTAGACTTACCAACAATCCTGTTCAATCATCTGCAACAACAGCAATCCATTGACTATTAGAGGCAATTCAAACACAAGATATCGATTCGCCAGTACCAAGGAATCGAAGCTTAAGTCGTCATTAGGTTCGCAACTTTGAGTCCGCCTGCGAACACTCTGGGCTGCTAATGACTCTGGGCCAAAAAAAATGTCTCGCTATCCACACCTACTAGAATGGCAACCCAAAGTTAGTAATCAAGTAAGGAATATGCTTTTTGCGAAAAGATCCAATCCCAACAGCTAGCAAATCAAGGCATTAACCAGATCGATAAAAGATATCACCAGATCGAGATTTTCATTAAACAAGCATCATTACCATCAAAACAAGAAAGGAAACTTTTCAAATCTTAACCAAACAAGAATGGAAGGTCCACAATCAGCAATCAAAGACCCAATCAAGGTTTCAAAAGATCCAAACCCAACAATCGTGTATAAAAAGGGGGATTTGGATTGGAAAAGAAAAAGGGGGACGAAAACCTAGAGCTACCAAAGAATCAAAATCAGAAAGTTCGAGAAGCGGAGAGGAAACACTTATCCTGTTGACGAAGTCCCCGCGCACCGCTATGAACCTCATCGACGGAACATCCATCTTCGTCATCCACCGCCGCCGCTAATCGTCGGTAAAAATCCATTCTCGTCAAGACTTTTGAATCTGTTGATCTTTTTGTGTTGTGTTTCAGGTTGAATGAATGGCGAAAGAGATGAAGGAGAAGGGAGGTGACGAAGGTGAACCTAGGGGAGATCGAGA
Source organism: Lathyrus sativus (assembly GCA_963859935.3). Taxonomy (NCBI): domain Eukaryota; kingdom Viridiplantae; phylum Streptophyta; class Magnoliopsida; order Fabales; family Fabaceae; genus Lathyrus; species Lathyrus sativus. The sequence goes on along the minus strand of OZ012739.1, from coordinate 493,593,683 downwards.
GCGACGAATCGAGAGAAAAGAGGGCTTTCCGGTTTTGGGATTTGGGGTAAATCAGGGATTAGGGTTTTTTTCTTTTAATTTCTGTTTATTTTTGTTGTGATTGTATGCACAAATACACCGTGCCACACACACACACACACTAAATCACCAATTAATCCACCTCTAATCTCTTTATTATCACTAATCCAATTAATTAACCCTAATATGCTAATTAACCTTTAAATCACATTTTTTATAATTAACCACTATATTAATATTTTTAATTAAAACTACTCACCCCTTTTAAATCATCAACCTTTTTATAATATATATTCAGCAAATCCTCTTTCAAAATAATGATAATCTATTTTAGTAATAACTAAAATTCATTTCCTCTTTTATTTAATAAAAAACTTTTTTTTTGGTAACAAAATAAATATAATAAATATTAAACCTTTTTAAATCTCAATTAACTTTATCTTTTATAATAATTCTCTTACTTAATAATTATTTTGCGAAGGCTTATTTATTTAAAAATTTTCTATTTAATTTTTAATTGAAATAATTCAAAAGAAACTTTTTACTAATTAAGATCAACCGGTTTATAATTTAATTTTATGACTAAAATTAAGTCACCTTTTAATATAATCAACCAAAATCAATACAACATTTTCCTCCTAAAATCAATTCCACATATAGAATCGATTAACTGCACTAAAAGACAATTCAACTTTTTCTTCAATTCAACTCCGCTCCTAAAATCAATCCCCTAAAATAAACCAACATCTAATCGTGCACACCCACTTCACGACACATTCACTTTCACCTACACCCTAGCGCTTTCATGCGTGTGTATGGCTTTACTTTCTGCAACTTTATATTTCCGCATTTACATTATCGCAATTTAAATTCACGCATCGCATTCCGTCCAAAGGAAAACCCTACACATGATTCAACAATCGTGTGTAGTGCATCTCATTTGCATCATACTCCCACATGATCCTTGATCCCATTCAAGTCGATCTTCCTAAGTTTAGATCCTACCCCATAGGAAGGACCTTTAACATACAACTTAGAACAAACAAAACAATACATTCAAACAATTCAAAACAATTATTCAAACACAATAGAGAAAAGATGCCAAATCATCTTAAGCGAGATAGAATCTCCACCCCACAACAATACAATCAAGCCGTAGGGACTTTGCCTTAAGAGAAATAAAGACATACTCGTCAAACAATCCGAGTACTTAAGCCCTTTTCTTAAGACGATGCAAAGACTATTTTCCTACACCTTGTGGCGGTTACATCTCTCTTAAAATGAAGACACATCTCTTCTCCTAAAATCAATCAATCAACTACCCTAAACCCGTAGGAACTTTGACCACAGTCAAAGAATTCCTCATACCCTTTAGGGGAGCTACAAATACTCTGATTCCACTCCCGTAAGGATATGTAGGCATAAGATGCGATATCTTATCGAGTATACTTAGAAATAAACCCCTAGGTCTTTTAAACCATTAAGCAGATAAACACTTAGCAATAAACAAATATAAAATAAGAGGTTCCTGTAGAGTACTACAGAAACTTAGGATGCTAGTACCTTCCCTAAGTTTAACCAACCCCCGAACCTAAAACTCTCTAACCTTTGCATTTGCATTGCATTGTGGAAATTTCGATCTTTATCCCTTCCTTTGGACAAATCAAAGTTCGGTTGTAAATTGAATTAAATATTTAAACTAATCAATAGTTTGGTATCCGATTTTCACCGCGACAGAAATGGCGACTTCACTGGGGACCTCTCAGTGGGTTTCCCTAACTTGTTTTGTTTTAAATATTTGCTTATATTTGTTCAATTGGTTACTTGTGTACTTGTTTGTTTATTGCCTTTGGGTTGATACTTTTGAGTGGTGAGACAAAGTCCTACACCCGGACTTGAGTGACTTAAGATAGGATAGTGATATGTTCAAAGAGGCTTATAGGGGGTAGAATCCTGACCAAGCTGACTTGAAAATCACGCTCAATTGAGGCCCTCTCGAAGGATGTATTGTTGAACGAGTCTTTAATCGTGAAAACATGCACTACATTCGATGTTGGCGCCTATGATATTGAGGACCGTAGTTACCTTAACCCCACTTTGGCCTTTATTAGGACGTAGTGCGAGGCTATGAGGGGGTACCCCCGAAATAGTGCTACGCGATGCTACACTCAAAAGAAGTTCTCTTGAGAATATTATTAACCCTCGAGTACTTGGGAAGTTGATAATATCCGAAAGATGGGCTAGTGACTTTGGGAACCTCATTAGAACCTTGTTCTGCAGGTACAATCAACCTTTAGTCCAAATCCTTTAGGGATGGGTATACCTTTGCTCCACGCTCGTTGCAAGCCTAGGGTCCCCTTTGTTTGTTTATCCTTATGCTTCTATGTGCTTACTTGTGTTTGTTGCATTCATAAAACATCATACCGCATTAGACTTCATGGGATTTACCTTTGTTTATGAACATTGTAGGGTATTATGGACCCCAATAGAAGACACACTCTGAAATACACTTTTAAAAGTCCCAAGTTGGATGACCTAAAGAAGTTGGTGACCTTGATTGAAGACCAAGAGAAATTCAAGAGCAAGTATGGGAAGCTGATATCCTTATTGAGTCGCCAAGTAGACGAAGGACTCCTGTCCACTTTATTGCAATTCTATGATCCGCTATATCACTGTTTTATGTTTTCGGACTTCCAGCTACTACCTACATTGGAAGAATACTCCTTTTTGGTCGGTCTACCTATCTTAGAAGAGTCTCCTTTCCCTTTCTTGGAAAAGGACCCTGATGAAAGAGAAATTGCTAAGGCCCTTTGTCTAAAGGTATCAGACGTCAAGGGAAATCTGGTTAGTAAAGGCGGTATTTTTGGTTTGACTACGAAGTTCTTAATTAGTAAAGCAATGTTTTATGCCGATTATACGAACAAGACTCCATTCGAGGCGATCTTTGCCTTACTTGTTTATGGAGTATTTTTGTTCCTAAGTTTTGAAGGGTTCGTCGACCTCAACGCAATTAAGATCTTTTTGAAGAACAATCCAGTACCAACTTTATTGGGTAATGCTTACCATTCTATACATCTCCGAAACTTCTATGGTGGAGGAATGACCACCTGTTGTGTGCTGTAACACCCATTTTAATTATTTAGTCACTTTATTATTATTTTAAAAATTATATGTTGGTGTGCCCTTTGGTGGGGGTGTATTTGATGATGTTTGGTGGGTGTCCCTAATGTGGGAGGACTATTGGTGATATTTTGGTGTGAAATATAGTAATATAAAAATAATAGTAACATTGGTGGGGGTGTTATTATTATTATTATATTTATTATATTTGTTACTATTATTAATATTATTATTATTTTGGTGAAATAATAATATTAGTATTATTATATTATTATTATATTATTTTTATTAATATTATTATTATTATTGGTGTGATAATATTATTATTATTATAATTATAATTATTGTTGGGTGTATCACTATTATTATTATTATGTTGAATATTACTATAATATTATAATAGTATTATATTATATTATATTATTATTATTATTATAATGATTATTATAATTATTATTATTAGAATTATTATTGGGAATATTAGTGGTTGGAATAAGTAAAATAAGAGGTGAAAGGGTTATTGGGAAGTTAGAATGGAAATATGAAAAGTCACGATAGAAACCGTGAGGAAGGAAATATGAAGGGGTAGCAAGGAGATATTAGAAAAGTTGGAATGGAGAGGAAAGGGATTACCATAGGCGTGGGATATTGGTGTGATAATAATAATAGTATTATTATTATTATTATTATTACTATTATTATTATTAGTGTTATTATTATTATTATTATTAAAAGTATTATTATGATTATTGGAGAGATAATAATATTATTATTATTGTTATTATTAATAGTATTATTATTATTAAGATTATTATTATTATTATCATTATTATTATTATTAGAATTATTAATATTATTATTATTATTATTATTATTATTATTATTAATATGTGGTATTATTAATATTAGTAAGATTATATTAGTATTATTATTATTATTAAGATTATTAATATTATATTATTTTATTAGTTATTATTATTGGGATTAGAATAATTAAAAAGGGAAATAGAATATGAGGGGTTAGGAGAGTTACGATACATTTTAGAAAATTGAGAAAAAAGAGCGATAGAAAGAGAGAAGAGGAAAGAACGAGGAAAGTGAAAAAGAACGAAAAAAAAGGGAACGAAGAACGGAAGAGGAAGGAGAAGGCCAAGAGACCAATTCTAGGAGGAATTCTATCGATCGACCAATTGTCAAGGTAAGGGGGGAGAAATTTGATTGGGAATGGTTTATACATGTATAGGGTAGAGGGGATTCCTTAACCCCGTAGGAATTTATCGTTATATAAAGTTTTATATTGGCATGCTATGATTATTGTTGAGGTTGAGGGATTGATGAATGATGATGATGCATTTTGGGGTATATATATATGGTGATGATGTTACTGTAGTATTGATCCATTTTGTTGGATTGTTGATGTTACTGTAGTGTTGATAGTAACTAGGAATATAAAGCTGATGAGATTATGTGTTGTTACCGTAGTGTTGGCAATGACAGTGATTATAGCTTTGGGAAAAGTTATGTGTTGTTTCCCTATAGTGTCGTTAATGACTATGGTTAGGACCTTGGTGAGATTCAGAGTGACTCTGAAGTGTCGGTAATGTACCGTAATGTCGGTTCTAGAGTAGAAATTATAGGATAATTGGTAAGTATAATATCTATTGGCATGTTTGTGATTGTGGATTGATGTTGATGAATTATTGATTTTGGTGTATAGGCTGAGGTGTTGGTTTAGGGAGGTTCTGAGTAACCTCAGAGACTTTTGGTGAGATGTCTGAATTGGTCTCGTGTGATCCTTCTAGCCTTGCTGTAGTGTGAAAATGATGAGTATGGGATATAATTTGTGTACTTGGGGATAGTACGCGTTTCCCTTAATATTGTTGGTGAGCAATTAGTAATGTATATGTGTGTAGTGATCAGTAGGATCGTGTATCCCCGAGTGGGGGGGGACGTAGTTATATCCGGTGTGATAGTATGAATTCGTTTACTATCTGATTGATTTATATGGTGTTGGTGTAATATATCTATACATATGCATTGTTGTATGATGATATGATCAGGAGGATCGTGTGCACTTAGCGTGCCAGAATATAATAATTATGCATTGGTGTCTTGCATATCATGGTGTTTTGGTGGGATGAATCATGTCTCAGGAGGAGCGTAAGTGATTCATCCGTACTCCTTTGTGGAGAATGGTGGGGGATAGATCATGTCTCAGGAGGAGCGTAAGTGATCTATCCAGGTTCGATTGAATGAACCAATGAGTCGGTACCGCATGCATGGTGTTGAGTTGCATAATTGCATTATAATATGTTATATTGTAATTTGAACAGTAGGTTCGTTATATGGTGTTGTTGGGGTGAATAATTGATGTGTTGGTGTGTTTTACTGCCTTATTACATGTATTACATTACCATTATATTTTTGATCATGATTTCTCACCCCTTGTTGTTGTTGTGGTCTGTGCTTCTTCGGAAGTACAGATAATCCAGGTGCTTAGCTAGCTTGGATATTGGTGTGACTGTCGAGTCTAGGATGCTCTGATACGTAGCACGGGACTTGGGCATTTTTATTGTTTCATGTTGAACTCCTATTTTTTTCTTGCGAACGTATCAAAATTTTTTATTTAATTGTATTATTTAAATATTCCGCTGTATTTGGAGAAAAACCTTTTTATAAGGAAACGTGATTTTTATGTGATATCCCACTTGGGAAGGAAACTCTGATTTTTATTATGTTATTCATATTTTATTTGTTTTGGGAAGTGGGGTGTTACAATTGGTATCAGAGCAGGTCGGTCCGTCCGGCCAGTGTTGTTGAGTCGAGTTGAGTCTGTCCTTTATGATGTAGTTGAATATCTTTTAACTTCGTGTTGCTATGTTTGAGCAGTATGGCAGGAAGGAACGATGCTGCATTGGCTGCTGCTATGCAAGCAATGGCGCAGGCAGTTGCTAATCAGAATCAAACTGCAGATGCCCAATTCAGGAGTTTGGCGCAGTTTCGGAGCAACAAGCCGCCAACGTTTGAAGGAGGAATTCTGGACCCAGAAGCTGCTCAGAAGTGGCTGAAGGCAATTGAGAAGATCTTCAGAACGATGGAATGTACTGATGAGCAGAAGGTGAGATTTGGTACTCACATGCTGGAAGGTGAGGCTGAAGCCTGGTGGGACAATAGTCGCCAAAGATTGGAAGCTGCTGGAACCGCCATTACTTGGGAGGTGGTTCGGAAGGGTTTTCTGGAGAAGTATTTTCCGGAAGATATTCGGAGTGCTAAGGAAATTGAATTCTTAGAGCTGAAGCAGGGTAGTATGACTGTAGCAGAGTATGCTGCTAAGTTTGAGGAGTTGGTGCAGTATTGTCCTCACTATAATGTGGAAGGGGCAATGACTTCTAAGTGCTTAAAGTTTGAGAATGGACTGCGTCCAGAGATTAAGCTGGGGATTGCTTGTCAGAAGATCAGGAGCTATCCTGAGCTGGTAAGCAGGAGCAGGATCTATGATAACGATAACCGGGCAAGGATTGCACACTACAAAGCTGTTAATGACCGTAAGGGTAAGCAGAGGTTTAGTGGTACTCCTTATGGTGTTGCTGCTGATAAGGGAAAACGTAAAGCTGTTGTTGATAAGAAGCCTAGAGATGGGAGAGCATCTGCTGAAGGGAAATGTTTTCGGTGCGGTGGTATGGGACACCGTGCTAATGATTGTCCTAATGAAGCCAAAAAGTGTTTTAAGTGTGGAAAACCAGGTCATGTGATAGCTGACTGCAGAGCAACTATGCCGACCTGTTATAACTATGGTGAGAAGGGTCACATCAGTACCCATTGTGAGAAGCCGAAGAAGCCTCAGACGTCTCCGGCTGGTGGAAAAGTGTTTGCTTTGGCAGGAACTCAAGCTGCCAGTGATGAGCGTGTTATCAAAGGTACTTGTATTATCAATAATATTCCTTTAACTGCTATTATTGATACGGGTGCAACACACTCGTTTATTTCTGTGGATTGTGTGGAGAGAATAGGATTGGTGCCGTCTACTCTGGAGAGACGAATGACTATTGAGACACCCTCTATAGGTTCAGTGACTACTTCTTTGGTATGCCTGAAGTGTCCGCTGACTATTTTCGGTAGAGAATTTGAAGTGGATTTGATTTGTCTACCACTTGGTAAATTGGATGTTATTCTGGGTATGAACTGGTTAGAGTTCAACCGAGTCTACATCGACTGTTTTCGGAAGGAATTGTTGTTCTTGACCCCTGAAGAGGAAGCTTTAGCAAGTTCTTTGTCTAATAAAGAATTGAAGGCCTTGTTGGAAGATGAAACTAGAGTGTTTGCTTTATTTGTAACATTATCGGGGGATAGCAAAGTGTCAATAGAGGAAGTAGCTGTGGCGAATGAATTTCCGGAAGTGTTTCCTGACGACATTACGGAATTGCCTCCGACGCGAGAAGTGGAATTTGGTATTGATCTTGTTCCTGGTACGAGGCCTATTTCTATGGCACCGTACAGGATGTCTGCAGTGGAATTGGCTGAGTTGAAGTCTCAGATTGGAGAATTGTTGGATATGAAGTTTATTAGGCCAAGTGTATTGCCGTGGGGAGCTCCAGTGTTATTGGTGAAGAAGAAGGATGGTAGTATGCGTTTGTGCATCGATTACCGTCAATTGAATAAAGTAACTATTAAGAATAAGTATCCTCTACCTAGGATTGATGACTTGATGGACCAGCTGGTGGGAGCTCGTGTATTTAGTAAGATCGACTTAAGATCGGATTATCATCAGATAAGAGTAAAAGAAGGTGATGTTCAGAAGACTGCCTTTAGGACTCGATATGGACATTACGAATATGCTGTAATGCCGTTTGGAGTGACTAACGCGCCGGGAGTATTTATGGAGTATATGAACAGAATTTTCCATTCTTATTTGGATCAGTTCATTGTAGTGTTTATTGATGATATATTAATTTATTCTAAATCTGATGAAGAGCATGCAGGACATTTGAGGATTGCCTTGCAAGTGTTGAAAGAAAATAAACTATTTGCTAATTGTCAAAGTGTGACTTCTGGTTGAGGAAAGTGAGTTTCTTGGGGCATGTAATATCTGAAGATGGAATAGCGGTGGATCCGTCAAAAGTAAGTGCAGTATTGCAGTGGGAACCGCCGAAGACAGCGACAGAAATTAGGAGCTTTTTGGGTTTAGCTGGTTATTACCGCAGGTTTATTGAAGGGTTCTCTAATTTGGCGTTGCCATTAACTCAGTTGACGAGAAAGAACCAAGTTTTCGTATGGGACGCTGCTTGTGAAGAAAGTTTTGAAGAGTTGAAAAAGAGATTGACTACGGCACCGGTGTTAGTGTTACCGACTCCGAGTGAACCGTTTGTGGTGTACTGTGATGCGTCTAAGATGGGATTAGGAGGAGTTCTTATGCAGAATGGTAAAGTAGTAGCATATGCATCGCGGCAACTGAGAGTGCATGAGCGAAATTATCCTACTCATGATCTTGAGTTAGCTGCGGTTGTTTTTGTGTTGAAAATTTGGAGGCATTACCTGTATGGTTCAAGATTTGAAGTGTTTAGTGATCATAAGAGTCTGAGATACCTGTTTGATCAGAAAGAGCTGAATATGAGGCAGAGAAGATGGTTAGAATTTTTGAAGGATTATGACTTCAGTTTGAGTTATCATCCGGGAAAGGCCAATGTAGTGGCAGACGCTTTGAGTAGAAAGACAATTCATATGGCAGCTCTGATGGTGAAAGAAATTGAGTTAATTGAACAATTCAGAGATTTGAGCATGGTTTGTGAGACTACTGCAGATAGTGTAATGTTGGGTATGTTGCAGGTAAATAATGACTTCTTGGATAAGATTAGAGAAAAACAGAAGTTGGATGTGAAATTGGTAGATTTGATGCCTGGAGTAGGAAGTGACTCCGATAGTGACTTTAAATTGGATAGTACAGGTGTGTTGAGATTTAGAGGCAGGATTTGTGTACCAGATGATGAGGAACTGAAAAAGCTGATTTTGAGTGAAGGACACCGTAGTAATCTGAGTATTCATCCCGGAGCTACGAAGATGTATCATGATTTAAAGAAATTATTTTGGTGGTCTGGTATGAAAAGAGACATTGCTCAATTTGTTTATGCCTGTTTGACGTGTCAGAAATCGAAGGTAGAACACCAGAGACCTTCTGGATTTATGCAACCGTTGGAAATTCCGGTTTGGAAATGGGATTGCATTTCTATGGACTTTGTTACAGGATTGCCAAATACGGCGAGAGGTTTTGATGCTATATGGGTGATTGTGGATCGGTTAACGAAGTCTGCACACTTTGTGCCAATTAATATTAGTTTTCCGTTGACGAAGCTGGCGGAGATTTATATTCGGGTAATTGTGAAGTTACATGGTGTTCCGTCCAGTATTGTGTCGGATAGAGATCCGAGGTTTACTTCAGAATTTTGGAAGAGCTTGCAAGAAGCTTTGGGTACTAAGTTGAAATTAAGTTCAGCTTATCATCCACAAACTGATGGTCAATCGGAAAGGACTATTCAGTCGCTTGAGGATTTATTAAGAGCTTGTGTATTGGAAAAGGGTGGTGCGTGGGACACTCATTTATCATTGATTGAATTCACGTACAATAACAGTTACCATTCTAGTATCGAAATGGCACCGTTTGAAGCTTTGTATGGGAGGAGGTGTAGGACTCCTCTGTGTTGGTATGAAACTGGTGAGAATGTGGTGCTTGGACCAGAAATTGTACAGCAGACTACTGAGACAATTCAAATGATTCGTGAGAAAATGAAAGTGTCTCAGAGTAGGCAGAAAAGTTATCATGATAATCGGAGGAAAGAGTTGGAATTCTGTGTAGGTGATCACGTATTCCTAAGAGTTAATCCGATGACTGGTGTGGGTCGTGCATTGAAGTCCAAGAAGTTGGATCCTAAGTTTATTGGACCTTATGAAATTCTGCAAAGAATTGGTGCTGTAGCTTATAGGGTGGCGTTGCCACCTGAGTTATCGAACTTACATGATGTGTTTCATGTGTCGCAATTGCGAAAGTATGTTTCTGATCCATCTCATGTTATTCAGAGAGATGATGTTCAGGTTCGGGAGAATCTTACTATTGAGACGATGCCGTTGAGGATCGAGGACCGTAAGATGAAACAGCTCCGAGGGAAAGAGATACCTTTGGTGAAGGTAGCTTGGGGAGGTGCTGCAGGAGGCAGTGTGACCTGGGAGTTGGAAAGCAGGATGCGAGAAGCGTATCCGGAGCTATTTCCATCAGGTAATTTTCGAGGACGAAAATAATTAAAGTGGGGGAGAGTTGTAACACCCATTTTAATTATTTAGTCACTTTATTATTATTTTAAAAATTATATGTTGGTGTGCCCTTTGGTGGGGGTGTATTTGATGATGTTTGGTGGGTGTCCCTAATGTGGGAGGACTATTGGTGATATTTTGGTGTGAAATATAGTAATATAAAAATAATAGTAACATTGGTGGGGGTGTTATTATTATTATTATATTTATTATATTTGTTACTATTATTAATATTATTATTATTTTGGTGAAATAATAATATTAGTATTATTATATTATTATTATATTATTTTTATTAATATTATTATTATTATTGGTGTGATAATATTATTATTATTATAATTATAATTATTGTTGGGTGTATCACTATTATTATTATTATGTTGAATATTACTATAATATTATAATAGTATTATATTATATTATATTATTATTATTATTATAATGATTATTATAATTATTATTATTAGAATTATTATTGGGAATATTAGTGGTTGGAATAAGTAAAATAAGAGGTGAAAGGGTTATTGGGAAGTTAGAATGGAAATATGAAAAGTCACGATAGAAACCGTGAGGAAGGAAATATGAAGGGGTAGCAAGGAGATATTAGAAAAGTTGGAATGGAGAGGAAAGGGATTACCATAGGCGTGGGATATTGGTGTGATAATAATAATAGTATTATTATTATTATTATTATTACTATTATTATTATTAGTGTTATTATTATTATTATTATTAAAAGTATTATTATGATTATTGGAGAGATAATAATATTATTATTATTGTTATTATTAATAGTATTATTATTATTAAGATTATTATTATTATTATCATTATTATTATTATTAGAATTATTAATATTATTATTATTATTATTATTATTATTATTATTATTAATATGTGGTATTATTAATATTAGTAAGATTATATTAGTATTATTATTATTATTAAGATTATTAATATTATATTATTTTATTAGTTATTATTATTGGGATTAGAATAATTAAAAAGGGAAATAGAATATGAGGGGTTAGGAGAGTTACGATACATTTTAGAAAATTGAGAAAAAAGAGCGATAGAAAGAGAGAAGAGGAAAGAACGAGGAAAGTGAAAAAGAACGAAGAAAAAAGGGAACGAAGAACGGAAGAGGAAGGAGAAGGCCAAGAGACCAATTCTAGGAGGAATTCTATCGATTGACCAATTGTCAAGGTAAGGGGGGAGAAATTTGATTGGGAATGGTTTATACATGTATAGGGTAGAGGGGATTCCTTAACCCCGTAGGAATTTATCGTTATATAAAGTTTTATATTGGCATGCTATGATTATTGTTGAGGTTGAGGGATTGATGAATGATGATGATGCATTTTGGGGTATATATATATATGGTGATGATGTTACTGTAGTATTGATCCATTTTGTTGGATTGTTGATGTTACTGTAGTGTTGATAGTAACTAGGAATATAAAGCTGATGAGATTATGTGTTGTTACCGTAGTGTTGGCAATGACAGTGATTATAGCTTTGGGAAAAGTTATGTGTTGTTTCCCTATAGTGTCGTTAATGACTATGGTTAGGACCTTGGTGAGATTCAGAGTGACTCTGAAGTGTCGGTAATGTACCGTAATGTCGGTTCTAGAGTAGAAATTATAGGATAATTGGTAAGTATAATATCTATTGGCATGTTTGTGATTGTGGATTGATGTTGATGAATTATTGATTTTGGTGTATAGGCTGAGGTGTTGGTTTAGGGAGGTTCTGAGTAACCTCAGAGACTTTTGGTGAGATGTCTGAATTGGTCTCGTGTGATCCTTCTAGCCTTGCTGTAGTGTGAAAATGATGAGTATGGGATATAATTTGTGTACTTGGGGATAGTACGCGTTTCCCTTAATATTGTTGGTGAGCAATTAGTAATGTATATGTGTGTAGTGATCAGTAGGATCGTGTATCCCCGAGTGGGGGGGGACGTAGTTATATCCGGTGTGATAGTATGAATTCGTTTACTATCTGATTGATTTATATGGTGTTGGTGTAATATATCTATACATATGCATTGTTGTATGATGATATGATCAGGAGGATCGTGTGCACTTAGCGTGCCAGAATATAATAATTATGCATTGGTGTCTTGCATATCATGGTGTTTTGGTGGGATGAATCATGTCTCAGGAGGAGCGTAAGTGATTCATCCGTACTCCTTTGTGGAGAATGGTGGGGGATAGATCATGTCTCAGGAGGAGCGTAAGTGATCTATCCAGGTTCGATTGAATGAACCAATGAGTCGGTACCGCATGCATGGTGTTGAGTTGCATAATTGCATTATAATATGTTATATTGTAATTTGAACAGTAGGTTCGTTATATGGTGTTGTTGGGGTGAATAATTGATGTGTTGGTGTGTTTTACTGCCTTATTACATGTATTACATTACCATTATATTTTTGATCATGATTTCTCACCCCTTGTTGTTGTTGTGGTCTGTGCTTCTTCGGAAGTACAGATAATCCAGGTGCTTAGCTAGCTTGGATATTGGTGTGACTGTCGAGTCTAGGATGCTCTGATACGTAGCACGGGACTTGGGCATTTTTATTGTTTCATGTTGAACTCCTATTTTTTTCTTGCGAACGTATCAAAAATTTTTATTTAATTGTATTATTTAAATATTCCGCTGTATTTGGAGAAAAACCTTTTTATAAGGAAACGTGATTTTTATGTGATATCCCACTTGGGAAGGAAACTCTGATTTTTATTATGTTATTCATATTTTATTTGTTTTGGGAAGTGGGGTGTTACATGTGCCCCTACTCTACAAGTGGTTTATTTCGCACTTGCCGAGGTCTACTTCCTTTTTAAGTCTCGATAGAGGGCTTTGGTCTCCAAGAGTTATGGCATTGACCCACTCAGACATCATTTGGTACAACCAAGCATATGATGGAACCTTAATTATTGATGGTTGTGGCGACTTCGCTAATGTACCATTACTCAGTTTTAATGGAGGGATCAGTTACAATCCGGTCTTAACTCGTCGACAATTGGGATTTCCATTGAAGGAGTCGCCTAAGAGTGTCCAAGTAGATAATATTTTCTTTAGGGAAGACCAGGAACTCCTATACAAGGTTTTAGTTGCATGGAACCACTTACACAAAAAAGGGAAAGAAAGCCTTGGGAAGCTTAATTGTGTGTCTTTAGAACCCTACCTTCGGTGGGTCAGAGAAAGGGCAATCAAGCTAAAGATGCCCTATTCCCGTCAAGATCCCATAGCTCCAAGGAGAGAGCCCACTTATGTCTTTATGTCTGAAGCCGAGAAGTTAGAGGTGTCCTTAAGGAAGTCTCAACATGAGCTGGAATCCTGGAAGAACAAGTACCATGTAGCAGTGGCAGAAAATGATGACTGTCAGAAGCAGAAGGCTGAACTTCAAAAGGAAAGGGATGAACTTCAGAAACAGCTACAATTGAAGGATGAAGAGCTACTCCCCTGCAAGAAGAGGAAAGTCATGGAGGATTTATTTTTCTCCGACCCACAATGCACTATTTAGAAACTAATTGTGGACAACTTTATCCGTGAGAAGACGCAATTAGAAGAGCAGCTCAAGCAGCAGAATTCGAAACTTCTTTAGTGTCTTTACTAGCTTTTATTTAGCTTTTATTTGGGACTTTTAAAAGCAATTATTTGTATTCCGTTTCGAAATTAATAAAAAACGTTTTCTTTTAGTACAATGCTTATAAATAGTTGGGGATCCCATGAAGTCCTACTCATATTGCATTACATTCTTTCTTTATTCATTTCAAGAAACTCAATTTTATTTCTCAGGTATTGTAACCATGGATTTCAAAAGAGAAGCCTTGGAGTATACTTTTCAGAGCCCTAACATTGAAAGCTTGAGAGAACTAGCTGATCTAATCGAGAATCGTTACGCCTTCGCAGCAGAATATGGAGAAGTCTTCCGTTTTCTCGAACTCAAGATGAAGGAAGGGTTGTTGGAGACCCTCGTTCAATTTTACGATCCGTTGTACCACTGTTTCACTTTTCTGGATTACCAGTTGATGCCGACACTGGAAGTGTATTCTGATTTCCTGAGGATGCCCGTAACGGCCCGTCCCGTGTTCACCGGCCAAGAAGACGCACCCAGTCACCAAGAAATTGACAATGCTACTCATCTCAGTTTAGCAGATGTTCAAACGCACCTAATCACCAAGGAAGGAGTCCTTGGATTCCCTGCTGACTTTTTGATTGAAAAAGTCCGCTACCATGCTGAAAGAAAGGAAGTCCTTATCATGGAAGCCACATTTGCTCTGTTGGTTTATGGGATTTTATGGTTCCCAAAGATCGATGATTTTGTTGACATGGACGCAATTAAACTGTTCATACTCAAGAATCCCGTTCCCACCTTGCTCGCTGACACATACTTTTCAATCCACTCGAAGAATGCTGAAGGAGTAGGACATATTGTTTGTTGTACCGCTCTGTTGTATTCATGGTTCATTGCTCACCTAACTCGGCACCCGTCTATTTGAGAAGATGAGGAGTCACCTCATTGGTCCGAGATAGTTATGGCCCTTACTCACTCTGACATTGTGTGGTACGATCCTACGTATGGGGGTATATGTATGATCCATAGCATCGGAGGATTTACTAACATACCGCTCATTGTGAGAGAAGGATGCATAAGTTACAATCCTGCTCTGGCCCGTCTCTAATTTGGGCATCCCATGATTGAAGTACCTGACCAGACTCTGTTAGAAGGAATCTTTCTCAAGGAAGGAGAAGACCCAGACCTGTAAGAGAAAAGGCCGAGTTGCAAGAACGCATCAGGCAGCTAGGAGGAGAACTTCGCACACAGAAGGAGCATAAGGAGTAGATCTCCGAGTTTCTCTTTTGCTTTTGATTCAATGTAATAAACTCTTAAAAGAGTACTCCGTTTTGTAATGCTTCGATCATCAAAATAAAATAGGTTTTTCTCCAAGGTTACGATACCGAAATAATTTGAGTTTCTTGAAAGTTTCATACTCATTTGCATTTTGCATAAGCATAGCATCGTTTGCATTCCAGGGTCTCACTCTTGCTTCATCTCTGCAGAACAAGCTAAATCACCGATACAACACTCGAGCTAGTCAACGCCAGAAGATGGATCAACTAGAGCAAGAGAACAGAGTGCTCAGTGATGAAGTTGCAAGTATGAAAGAAAGTTTGGAGAAGTTGAATGGTCTAGTGGAAGCCTTGTCTAGTCAAATCTCGATCAATAACCAAGAAGTTCCAAGGACTGTCGTACCCGAAGTGACACCAACATCGATCCCAGTGGTGTCTTCTGTTGCTGAGGTATCCTACAGTATGCCTCAAGGTTTCCCGTGGGGATTGTCCCCTAATTTCTTTTCGGCCGGTTACCGTCCGCCTGTGTCTGAGATCCCTGTTGTGACCACTGTTCAAGCTGCTCCTGTAATTTCTGCCGTGATGACTACCGCATCTCTGCATGTGAACGCTGTTCCGTATATTCTGGATGAACCAATTTTACATGGGTCGCCAACCGAAACTGTGGGCTTAGAAGAGAGGATAGATGGATTTCAAGACCAGTTTTCTGAAATACAAAAGGAGTTGAGAGCCCTTCGTGGAAAGTACTTATTTGGTAAGAGTGCTTCTGAGTTGTGCTTGGTTCCAAACGTTAAGGTCCCACCGAAGTTCAAAGTCCCTGATTTTGAAAAGTACAAGGGGAATACTTGCCCTCAGAGTCATCTCATTATGCATGCCAGGAAGATTTCTGCCCAAACTGATAATGATCAACTACTCATTCACTACTTTCAAGACAGTTTGACAGGCGCCGCACTCAAGTGGTATATGGGGTTGGATAGTACGAAGATTCGAACTTTCAATGATCTAGGAGGAGCCTTTGTCAAGAAGTATAAGTACAATGTGGACATGGCGCCCGACCGAGATCAGTTGAGAGCAATGGCACAGAAAGATAAGGAGAATTTCAAAGAATATGCTCAGCGTTGGCGCGAGTTGGCCGCGCAAGTCACACCACCATTAGAAGAAAAAGAGATGACCAAGATTTTTCTGAAGACTCTGGGTCCTTTCTTTTATAAGAAGATGGTAGCCAGCGCGCCCAGTGACTTTACTGAAATGGTCAATATGGGAATGCGTTTAGAAGAAGGTGTTCGCGAAGGAAGATTGACCAAAGAAGAGAGCGCTCCTAAAAGGTATGGGAGCAGTTTTGTGAAGAAAAAGGAGCAAGGTGTAAATGCCATTCAAAAGGGACAATTCAGAAAGAGGTACATGCCACCACACCAAGTTGCAGCGGTATCGCCAGTGTTTAATGCTCCGGCTTATCAGCTACAGTCTCCACAACCCTATCAGCAACCTTAGTCTCCCGTTGCTCAACAACCCCAACTTCAGCAAAGCCCACAGTACCCTCAGCAGAATCGGCCATCTAGCAATCAGGGTCGTGTGTATAGAAAGATAAAATTTGATCCGATCCCAATGACATATGCTGATCTATTCCCCGCTTTGATTAAAAAGGGTCACATTCAGACGAGAGCCCCACCTCCGGCTCCCACGAATCCTCCCTCTTCTTATAGAGCTGACAAGTTTTGTCCTTACCATCAGGGTGCTCCAGGACATGATATTGAGAGTTGTTTCAGTTTGAAGATGGATGTCCAGAGGCTCATTAAAAATGGAATCCTGTCTTTTAGGGATTCCGACCCTAATGTACAGAAGAATCCATTACCACCATATGGTTCGCCCTCTGTCAATATGATTGAAGATTGTTTGGAAAATGATGGTCAAGAAGTTTCAAATGAAGAGGCTGAAGAAGTTTGTGTCATAGTACCCCACTTTAAGGAAGTGGAACGTATAGAGATTGTTTACAATAGCAAGAAGCCAACTGTTACTCCTTTAGTAATCAATGTGCCTGGACCTGTCCCTTATACCTCTAGTAAGGCTATCCCATACAGGTACAATGCTACTATGGCGGAGGATGGGAAAGAAGTGCCTTTGCCCACTGTACCCTCAATAGTTAATATTGCAAATGTCAGTAGAGTGACAAGAAGCGGTCGAGTCTACCCGACTGTGCCACCGAAAGAAAAAGAAGCTTTGTCCGAACCATCAGGCTCAAAAGACCCAACTGTGGGGTAATCTGGTGGGTCTAATTTATCCAACTCCGATGAATGTTTGAAAGTAAAAAAGAAGTGAATATAAGGTTGCAGATCAGCTTCTGCAAACCCCATCGAAGATTTCCGTGCTACAATTGCTGATGAGTTCTGAGGCTCATAGAGAAGCGCTTCAGAAGATTTTGGAACAAGCCTATGTCGAGCAGGATGTGACTATGGAACAATTTGATAACATCATTGACAGTATTACTTCAAGTGATAATCTGGGTTTTAATGAAGACGATCTCCCAGAAGAAGGAAGGAAACATAACATGGCTCTACATATTTCTGTGAACTGTGTAAATGACTCTCTGTTCAGTGTGTTGGTTGATACTGGATCGTCCCTAAATGTAATGCCTAGAACTACTCTATCTAAGCTGTCGTACCAAGGACCGCCGATGAGGCCAAGTCGCGTTATTGTCAAAGCTTTTGATGGGTCAAGGAAAACAGTAATTGGTGAGGTTGATTTGCCCATGACTATTGGATTACAGACTTTTATGATCTCGTTTCAGGTCATGGACATTCGTGCCGCCTATAGCTATTTGCTAGGGAGACCATGGATACATGAAGCTGGAGCAGTTACTTCTACTCTGCATCAGGAGTTGAAATATGTTTTTGAGGGGAAAATAGTTACAGTTTGTGGAGAAAGAGCTTTGGTGGTAAGTCACTTGTCATCATTCTCATATGTCGAAGCTGAGGAAGAAGTTGGCACGCAATTCCAAGCCGTGTCCATTGTGGGTGAGGGTGCCCAGAAGTCTCAAGCATCCATGTCATCATTCAAAGATGCACAACGAGTAGTGAACAGTGGTCATCAGACAATATGGGGGAAAGGTGTTGTCTTTGCCTGAGAACAAAAATAAGGAGGGTCTCGGCTTCACCAGCGGTTCTGCTCAACAAGGCACCAAGAATCAAGGGTTTCCGCTGATCAATATGGTGTTCCGTAGTGGAGGAATCGTCCATCATCCTCAGATTAATGTTGTGTCAGAGGACGAACTTGAGGGCTACATATCAGACAGTTCTGCAAGGTCCTCCATTCCTTACGAAGACTATGAGCCCTATATGGAAGATCTAGGCTATGTTTCAGATGGATTTGACTATAGCTTTGGAGTTTATGCCGTCACCGAGGAAGATCCAGATGAGGACATCCCAGACTTTGTAACCCCAGGCGCCGTAGTCAAGAATTGGAGTGCGGTTGAAGCCCCTACCGCCATTCATATATCTAAGTAAAACATTTGTTTTAAAATTCTTTCGCTCTGCCCAAAGCGAAACTGCATTTGTTAGGGTTTATTTTCAATAATTCCCTTTGCTCTTCCCCAGGCAAAG
The DNA here is from genome assembly GCA_963859935.3 of Lathyrus sativus. Classification (NCBI taxonomy): domain Eukaryota; kingdom Viridiplantae; phylum Streptophyta; class Magnoliopsida; order Fabales; family Fabaceae; genus Lathyrus; species Lathyrus sativus. The sequence goes on along the minus strand of OZ012739.1, from coordinate 493,574,787 downwards.
GTGACTTTGTTGGGAGTGTCTTTTCGGTTTTGCTATCATCAATAAACTACTTTCATTTGCATTTGCGTTTTATATTTATTCACGATGTTGGAAAATAATAAGTAGCATCTCGCGTACACACACTTTCCACTTTACAAAAAAAAACTTATCGAAAATCACATCACTTGCACAGATTGCTACATAAATTACATCCTGGGAATAATGATCCGCTACCTTCTCCGAATTTTGAGTTTCCCGTGTATGAAGCTGAGGATGAAGAAGATGATATCCCAGAAGAAATTTCCAGACTGCTTGAGAAGGAAGAGAAAGCTATCCAACCTCATCAAGAGCCGGTAGAAGTAATCAACTTGGGATCAGAAGAAATCCGTAGAGAAGTTAAAATTAGAGCTCTGCTTAAATCTGATGTGAAGAAATAGCTGATTGATCTGCTCGGAGAGTTTGTTGATGTGTTTGCTTGGTCATATCAGGATATGCCTGGATTGGACACGACTATAGTTGAACACCGTCTGCCTTTGAAGCCAGAATGCCCACCGATAAAACAGAAGCTCAGAAGGACTCGACCTGACATGGCTCTAAAGATTAAGGAAGAGGTACAGAAACAGATTGATGCAGGTTTCCTTGTTACTGCCGAGTACCCACTATGGTTGGCTAACATTGTACCCGTTCCGAAGAAGGATGGTAAAGTTCGCATGTGTGTAGACTACAGGGATTTGAATAAAGCCAGCCCGAAGGATGATTTTCCGTTACCTCACATCGACATCCTAGTGGACAGTACTGCAAGATACGAGGTTTTCTCCTTCATGGATGGTTTTTCAGGTTACAACCAGATTAGAATGGCTCCCGAGGACAGAGAGAAGACGTCATTCATAACGCCCTGGGGAACCTTTTATTACAAAGTTATGCCGTTTGGATTAAAGAATGCAGGGGCAACATATCAGAGAGCGATGACTACTTTGTTCCATGATATGATGCACAAAGAGATCGAGGTGTATGTGGATGATATGATAGCTAAGTCGAAGACCGAAGGTGATCATGTCAAACACCTGGCTAAGCTGTTTGGTCGTTTGAGGGAATACAAGCTTCGTTTGAACCCCAACAAGTGCACATTTGGAGTACGATCAGGGAAGCTATTGGGTTTTATTGTCAGCCAAAGAGGGATTGAAGTGGACCCTGACAAAGTGAAAGCTATCCGGGAAATGCCAGCTCCCGCCACCGAAAAGAAAGTCAGAGGATTCTTAGGACGTTTGAACTACATCTCCAGGTTTATATCCAACATGACTGCTACATGTAAACCTATTTTCAAGCTTCTGAGGAAAGAACAAGGGTATGATTGGACTGAAGATTATCAAAAAGCTTTTGATAGTATCAAAGAGTACTTGCTTGAACCACCTATCCTGATACCGCCAGTTGAAGGACGACCTTTGATTATGTATTTAACTGTTTTAGAAGATTCAATGGGTTGTGTACTCAGCCAGCGAGATGAAACAGGAAAGCAAGATCATGTCACTTATTACTTGAGCAAGAAGTTTACTGATTATGAAACAAGATACACTATGTTAGAGAAGACTTTTTGCGCTCTGGCGTGGGCCGCCAAACGTTTGCGCCAATATATGTTGAATCACACCACTTGGTTAGTTTCATAGATGGATCCTATCAAGTATATTTTCGAAAAGCCCGCTTTGACTGGGAGAATTGCTAGATGGCAGATGTTGTTGTCCGAATATGATATTGAGTACCATACTCAGAAAGCTGTTAGAGGAAGTGTTTTGGCTGACCATCTGGCTCACCAGCCCATTTTGGATCATCAACCCTCAAACGATGACTTTCCTGATGAGGATGTTATGTTTTTAAAGATGAAAGATTGTGAAGAACCCGTACACGGTGAAGGGCCAGAGCCAGGGTCTCAATGGGGTTTAGTCTTTGATGGAGTTGTCAACGCTCATGGAAAAGGGATAGGTGCTGTTATTGTAACTCCTCAAGGGACCCACTTCCCATTTACCTCCAGATTAACATTCCAGTGTACTAATAATGAAGCTGAGTATGAGGCATGCATTATGGGTCTCGAAGAAGCAATCGATTTGAGAATCAAGAATTTAGATGTGTTTGGTGATTCTGCAGTGGTAATCAATCAAATTACTGGAGAATGGATAACTCGACATGATAATTTGGTCCCATACAGGGATTATGCTAGAAGACTGCTACCGTTCTTTGATAGGGTTGAGTTTCATCATATCCCTCGTGATGAAAACCGAATGGCAGACGCGCTGGCAACTTTGGCCTCGATGATTGTGGTAAACTTTTGGAACGAGTGTCCTCGGATTGAAGTAAAGCGCCTCGACAGACCTGCCTACATCTTTGTCGTCGAAGAAGTTGAAGATGGCAAACCTTGGTACCATGACATCGAAATGTTTCTCAGAACTCAAGAATATCCTTTGGGAGCTTCCAACAAAGACAAGAAAACTTTGAGAAGGTTGGCTGGAAATTTTCTTCTGAGTAACAATGTGTTGTATAAACGGAATTTTGACATGGTCTTGCTGAGATGTGTTGACAAGCAAGAAGCAGATATGTTAATGACGGAAATCCACGAAGGATCTTTTGGCACGCATGCCAACGAACATGCTATGTCTAAGAAGCTTTTAAGGGCTGGTTATTATTGGATCACAATGGAATCAGATTGTTACAAGTTTGCTAGGAAGTGTCACAAGTGTCAGATTTACGCAGATAAAATTCACGTACCTCCAACTTTGTTGAATGTCATCTCATCACCGTGGCCATTCTCTATGTGGGGAATTGATATGATTGGAATGATAGAGCCGAAAGCGTCTAATGGACACCGATTCATCTTAGTAGCCATTGATTATTTAACCAAGTGGGTCGAGGCGGCTTCCTATGCTAATGTAACTCGACATGTGGTTGTCAAATTTATCAAGAATCAGCTCATTTTCCGATATGGTGTGCCAAGCAGAATCATTACAGACAACGGTTCCAATTTGAATAACAAGATGATGAAAGAGTTGTGTGAAGAATTCAAGATTGAGCATCATAATTCTTCCCCTTACAGACCAAAGATGAATGGGGTTGTTGAAGCCGCCAACAAAAACATTAAGAAGATCATTCAGAAAATGGTTGTTACTTACAAAGATTGGCACGAAATGCTCCCTTTCGCCTTGCATGGATATCGTACGATGGTGCGCACCTCGACTGGGGCAACCCCATTTTCACTTGTCTACGGTATGGAAGCGGTACTCCCGATAGAAATTGAGATTCCTTCTATGAGGATCTTGGTGGAGGCAAAGTTTTCAGAAGCCGAATGGTGTCAGAACATATATGATCAGCTGAACTTAATTGAAGAAAAGAGGATGGCCGCGCTATGCCATGGGCAGTTGTATCAGCAGAAGATGAAGAAGGCATTTGACAAGAAAGTTCGACCCCGTGCATTCAAAGAAGGTGACCTCGTGCTTAAGAAGATTCAGTCTTTCCTCACCGACGTCAGAGGAAAATGGGCCTCGAATTATGATGGACCATATGTAGTAAAAAAGGTTTTGACAGGAGGCGCTTTGATGTTAGCAACAATGGACGAAGAAGAGATCACTCGCCCTGTTAACACGGATGCTGTTAAGAAATATTTTGTCTAAGAGAATCGATTAATTATTCCCTTTATGTAATCGCTATTGTTTTCCAATACTGTAATATCGGGGTCACACTTTTCTGCTGACCACCATTCAATAAAAAGTTTTTCATTGATCACAAATCCGTATTATTAATAGCAAATCCAGATTGACTTAAACTTTTTCAAAACGTTATGCTCTACTTGATATATGAATAACAAGAGGATGACCATGGACGTTTATTGCGTCCAAGGAAAAACAACAATATCATGTGCTTCTCTAATGATATTTATTCCAGACACGAAGGTTGCCTCTGTTCAAAGACTTTCTTCGCGAGCGACAAAGGATCTATGGAGATTTTGCTTGAGCACCCTTTCGTTTGAGGCGTCTATTTTCGCTTCTCCAGTCCGTCAACATACGCATAACATATAAGTAGATAGCATGGCATGTGCACTTTTCGCATTCTTTGTATCTGTTTTATTCTATCGCTTTGGCTATAATCATCCCTAAGTGTCTGGGTGTGTCTCATCCCTCCACGTAGATTCGTCTACCCTAGGCAGGAAGAGCACAATGTTTCATTTTCCCCATGAAGTTCAACCCTCATGGAAGATGGTTATTTTAGTACAATCCCATTTGAGTTCGCACCTCAATGGATGAGTCTTGCTTGGCAGTTTCTCTTCAGTTATTTCCTGAATTGAACTTCGGTCTTTGGTAATCACATCATGGACATCTCCAACTCTTAAGCATGGTTGCATTTATTTTGCACCCCATTCCCCAAGAAGAATATTCATAAAGACAGACATTTCTTCAAACAATAGCATCACAGGATTTTTCTCGGACAACAACTAAAGCTAGTAAACAATCTCTTTATTTGAGCAACTCGTTCTGATCAGGATCTTACTCAAAACGACAAACGACAATTTCTACAAGACAGTTCATTTACCCTTAGTGGGTCCTTCAACATTATTGATTCGTCAAGTGGCATCTCTTCATAAATCCATCAAAGAAGTCTATCGAATACATTACAAGACGTCTCCCTTTATTTGAGAGTTCACAGAACATTTTTTACACAAACTACAACGAAGACATTCCTCAGGACTGACTTCCCCAGGGAGTTCATCGCACAAGTTTATTTTCATCAAGTGACATCTCCCCAGAGAAATCAAGGAAGTTTATCACATTAGTCTCTCTTTATTTGAGAAGACATACTTTACAATCAAACCGGCTTACATCTCTTCTGAAGATCCCCGGTGGACCTTTACAGTCTCAACTACATCTACATTGACAATTACATCTACAAGTTACAGTCTACAATCTACAAACTGCACCTACAACAACAATTACAATTTACAAAATCCTACAATTCACAGAGTTCTACAACAACAAATTACATTTACAGCTTACAACAACAATTACAAACTACAATGACTCTACAATCTGCAAAATTTTCAACATTTCGAGTAGAGACTAAGACCAGCTCATGGTTCCCATATCATGACGCTCGGGGAGGTTTTACATCCGAAACTGAGACCAGCTCATGGTTCCCATATCATGACACTCGAGGAGGTTCTACATCAGAGACTGAGACCAGCTCATGGTTCCCATATCATGACGCTCGGGGAAGTTTTACATCAGAAACTGAGACCAGCTCATGGTTCCCATATCATGACGCTCAGGGAGGTTTTACATCAGAAACTGAGACCAGCTCATGGTTCCCATATCATGATGCTCGGGGAGGTTTTACATCATAAACTGAGACCAGTTCATGGTTCCCACACTATGACACTCAGGGAATTTATACACTTTATTATTCCCAATTGAATTTCAAAAAGAGATATACAAAGAAGAGAGAAAAGAATACGAAGTAAAATCAAATTATCAACTCGATCAAAGAAATTCATTTAGACTATTACCGCCCACTACATTATGGCAGTAAATCCATCCCTCGATTACAAGTTTCTCACCTATTGTCTCCTAGAGATTCCCCATTAGTGGTTGTTTCCTATTCCCTAGGAGTCTCCTTTTGTCGAGCCTGTTCTCCTCGTGTGTCGTGCCTAATTTTCTCCCCTGTGGCATCTTTTCTCCACAAGACCTCTATGTCTTGCATTCTCATATCATTGCATATCATTCGCATACGGTAGCCTCTTAGGGCCAAAAATTCGCGCAATGTTTGTATTTAAGTCCCTCCTATATCATCGAGACGGAGATTTCAATATCCATATCTCCGAATAGGAGTAACTTAAATAGGGGCATTTGTCGCACCCTAATTTTTGACCGTAAGATCCACCCGTTTTTTCGTTTTCTTTACCCTAATTTAATGTTTATATTTCACAGCTAACCAGCTTGTGCAAGAGCAGTAATGTCAAGGTATAGATTCTTACAGCCAAGTATCACAGGGGCGTGACTAATACATTCGAGTTCAAAGTTCACCATTCCAGAATTCGAGCTTAGTTTAAGAGGATTGTGCATTTGGACAAGTCTATTAGATTCAATTTAAAGATTCAAAGGGCACCAGTCATTGTAAGGCCCAATTCTGCAGGGGATATCGTTATGACTACAAGAAAAGATTCAAACCACATAAATAGCTCTGCCTCCCCATGTTCATTGATCTACTGGCGTTTGGTTTCCACTGGTTCTGGATAGTGTTGGGCATTCACATTGGAGTGTATTAGCGGTTCATTCAAATGATGTCGAAGGGTTGCTAAAATAAGGACGTTGTTATATCAATCACTAGTTTCGAGGCTGACTTGCACAATTTTGTTTTGAAGTTTCAAATTCAATGAAAGAATTTAAGAAAACAAGCCTTCGTGATTCAAAGACTCAAAAGTTTTAAGACCGAGTTGCAAAGTCCGTAAGCTTTACGCCTTTGCAAATATTCAAAAGCTCATTCAAGTTGAAGGGCCAAGTTAATTCCACTTTTGGAACCCAACCTTTTGGTCACTATTTTCTAGCTACCATGTATGGCTGTTTGGACAAAAGATATCTTTCAATCATTGCAAAACGGAAGCATAACTAAGTGATGATTTATGTACAATACACTTCAAATCTTATTAAGTACAAGATGTCCATGAACTACAAATAAGATTAACGTGGGAAATGAAATTGGCAGTGCTGTTTACTTATTAAACTCAAGGCCAGTTACAAACTCCTATCCAAGACTGGACGTACACAAAGCCAATCCAAGGCCCAACTGTTACTAAACTAAGAATCTCCATTGCTAAAGCTCAAGCATGTCATCAATCCAGGCTGCAAAGCATCGTAAAAATAAGAGCGAACATGAAGAAGCTCGCCAAATGTCTCCTCACTAGAGTGCTCCACGCTTTAGCAGCAACATGTGTCTTCCACTGCTGATACCATGACCTCAATACCAACAATATTGCTGCAAGTTACGACCTGCTCAAGCGAATCAGAAAAAGCCTGCATCAAAGTTCAACACTGATTAAATTTTGGTTAGGCCCTAAAAAAAAACATGTGCAGATCCAGACTTAAGACAACCATATGAGAAACAACATGATAAAGGCAAGAGGCCTCCAGTTGGTAAAAGAACAACTCAGGTTGAAGGTAACCTCAGTATCAGCAGAGAACGCTGTCTTCGTCGCGGAAGTGAACTCTCGTCGAAACAGCCAACAACAGTACCTATCCTACGAAAACAATAAAGCGAGATACATCAACGTCAAAAAAGAGGGGAAAGTAACTGAGGAATTTAAAGGTGTTTTGAACAACTTACCATCATCATTTCTGAAGCAAGCACGCTTGATAGTCGCCAACAAGCTTCAGACTTCTGCCGGCACGACTCAGACATGCCTTCGTAACCTGTTTCACAATACAGAGGATCAAATGTCACAACGTAAGGAGTGGCTCAAATGAATCCACATCAAAGTTCGCATCATAATCCAAGAGATAGTCACAATAACATCATTCAAGGCATTCGAGTTAGGAGCCACTAGACAGAGACATTGAAAGTCCTATGAGATAAACCTATACAATGAGTCAAGGATGTTTAAGGGTATGACGTTATAGACTTCATCACCATCAAATGCTGCCATGGTATCTAAAAAGAAACAGAGCCAATACCGAAAAAACTTTCTCAAAATTTCTAGCAGGTGCTATCAGTGCCACTCCTCCAGTTGCATCCTCTTCTCAAACAACTTCTGCAATCAGACTCGTCTATTACATTCAAACTATTTTGTCTTGTGGGAGTAAAGGTGTTGCTTCAGTGTTACCAAGTTGAACAAGTTACCCTTCACCGCTGGTGTTGACCTCAACCATCATCATAGGCACAACAACAATACCTGCAAATCTGATGAAAGTTAATGTACACAGGTGTGGGAAAACGCATTTTGGGGTACCCTGGCATAACCACTCAGGGGCTTTAACAGAGATTGATTTACGTTATAAAACCAGACAGAAGTTGTTACATTTTTTACCTCCTAATTGAGAAAGCTCCTCAATCAATGGCTGCGGGACATCGAAGAATGCTCAAGAACCTTTTGGGAGGTAAATATTCGAAGCCCAGGCCTCAAGCTTCACGTTTGAACAATTCGCAGCAGCCCCCGTTATCCAGCCATCCAAGCACTCTCATCACCACAGTCATATGAAATGAAACAGAGAAATAGTTATCAAGTTGCTACAAACATGAAATAGGTGAACAAAGGCCCAGGTCTTGGAGTTCATAGCAGGGTAACTCTGTAGCAACACACAAAATAAACAGGAATGATATTAAAACAAGTTTGGCTATACGCATTTGCTTATCAAAGGATCGGTTTCGGAACAGGAAATTAGACTTACCAACAATCCTGTTCAATCATCTGCAACAACAACAATCCATTGACTATTAGAGGCAATTCAAACACAAGATATCAATTCGCCAGTACCAAGGAATCGAAGCTTAAGTCGTCATTAGGTTCGCAACTTTGAGTCCGCCTGCGAACACTCTGGGCCAAAAAAAAGTCTCGCTATCCACACCTGCTAGAATGGCAACCCAAAGTTAGTAACCAAGTAAGGAATATGCTTTTTTGCGAAAAGATCCAGATCGATAAAAGATATCACCAGATCGAGATTTTCATTAAACAAGCATCATTACCATCAAAACAAGAAAGGAAACTTTTCAAATCTTAACCAAACAAGAATGGAAGGTCCACAATCAGCAATCAAAGACCCAATCAAGGTTTCAAAAGATCCAAACCCAACAATCGTGTATAAAAAGGGGGATTTGGATCGGAAAATAAAAAGGGGGACGAAAACCTAGAGCTACCAAAGAATCAAACTCAGAAAGTTCGAGAAGCGGAGAGGAAACACTTATCCTGTTGACGAAGTCCCCGCACGCTGCTACGAACCTCATCGACGGAACATCCATCTTCGTCATCCACCGCCGCCGCTAATCGTCGGTAAAACTCCATTCTCGTCAAGACTTTTGAATCTGTTGATCTTTTTGTGTTGTGTTTCAGGTTGAATGAATGGCGAAAGAGATGAAGGAGAAGGGAGGTGACGAAGGTGAACCTAGGGGAGATCGAGAGCGACGAATCGAGAGAAGAGAGGGCTTTCCGGTTTTGGGATTTGGGGTAAATCAGGGATTAGGGTTTTTTTCTTTTAATTTCTGTTTATTTTTGTTGTGATTGTATGCACAGATACACCGTGCCACACACACACACTAAATCACCAATTAATCCACCTCTAATCTCTTTATTATCACTAATCCAATTAATTAACCCTAATATGCTAATTAACCGTTAAATCACATTTTTTATAATTAACCACTATATTAACATTTTTTAATTAAAACTACTCACCCCTTTTAAATCATCAACCTTTTTATAATATATATTCAGCAAATCCTCTTTCAAAATAATGATAATCTATTTTAGTAATAACTAAAATTCATTTCCTCTTTTATTTAATAAAAAACTTTTTTTTGGTAAAAAAATAAATATAATAAATATTAAACCTTTTTAAATCTTAATTAACTTTATCTTTTATAATAATTCTCTTACTTAATAATTATTTTGCGAAGGCTTATTTATTTAAAAATTTTCTATTTAATTTTTAATTGAAATAATTCAAAAGAAACTTTTTACTAATTAAGATCAACAGGTTTATAATTTAATTTCATGACTAAAATTAAGTCACCTTTTAATATAATCAACCAAAATCAATACAACATTTTCCTCCTAAAATCAATTCCACATATAGAATCGATTAACTGCACTAAAAGACAATTCAACTTTTTCTTCAATTCAACTCCGCTCCTAAAATCAATCCCCTAAAATAAACCAACATCTAATCGTGCACACCCACTTCACGACACATTCACTTTCACCTACACCCTAGCGCTTTCATGCGTGTGTATGGCTTTACTTTCTGCAACTTTATATTTCCGCATTTACATTATCGCAATTTAAATTCACGCATCGCATTCCGTCCAAAGGAAAACCCTACACATGATTCAACAATCGTGTGTAGTGCATCTCATTTGCATCATACTCCCACATGATCCTTGATCCCATTCAAGTCGATCTTCCTAAGTTTAGATCCTACCCCATAGGAAGGACCTTTAACATACAACTTAGAACAAACAAAACAATACATTCAAACAATTCAAAACAATTATTCAAACACAATAGAGAAAAGATGCCAAATCATCTTAAGCGAGATAGAATCTCCACCCCACAACAATACAATCAAGCCGTAGGGACTTTGCCTTAAGAGAAATAAAGGCATACTCGTCAAACAATCCGAGTACTTAAGCCCTTTTCTTAAGACGATGCAAAGACTATTTTCCTACACCTTGTGGCGGTTACATCTCTCTTAAAATGAAGACACATCTCTTCTCCTAAAATCAATCAATCAACTACTCTAAACCCGTAGGAACTTTAACCACAGTCAAAGAATTCCTCATACCCTTTAGGGGAACTACAAATACTCTGATTCCACTCCCGTAAGGATATGTAGGCATAAGATGCGATATCTTATCGAGTATACTTAGAAATAAACCCCTAGGTCTTTTAAACCATTAAGCAGATAAACACTTAGCAATAAACAAATATAAAACAAGAGGTTCCTGTAGAGTACTACAGAAACTTAGGATGCTAGTACCTTCCCTAAGTTTAACCAACCCCCGAACCTAAAACTCTCTAACCTTTGCATTTGCATTGCATTGTGAGAATTTCGATCTTTATCCCTTCCTTTGGACAAATCAAAGTTCGGTTGCAAATTGAATTGAAGATTCAAACTAATCAATAGTTTGGTATCCGGTTTTCACCGCGACACTAATGCTCGATATATATCCCAATAAATAAGAAGGAAACCTCTGGAGAAAGCCAAATCTATGACCAACACATTTTAAGGCCTGTTGGACGCCAACAGTGAACTGTCATCATTTAAACGTTGATCCTAATGCTCGATATATATCCCAATAAATAAGAAGGAAATATCTGGAGAAAGCCAAATCTATGACCAACATATTTTAAGGCTTGTTGGATGCCAACCTAATTCTGAAGTGAGATATACTGAATAGCTCTCTAATGTTGTACTAGTTAAAAAGGCCTCAGAGAAGTGAAGAATGTGTGTCAGTTACACATACCTCAATGGTGCATGCCTAGAGGATTCATGTTCGCTGCCAAATATAGATACATTCATAGGCATTACAGCCAGGTATAAACTGTTATTGCTCATAGATGCTTATTCATGCTATAATCTAATATGTTTGAACTTGATATAGAGAAGACAACATTCATGATTAAGCAGGAAAACTACCAATATAAAGTGATGCCTTTTGGATCGAAGAATGCAAGCACAATATACCTAAGAATGATGAACATGGTATTTAAGGAAGAGATATGTGAGATGTTAGAGGTATATATGGACATCAGAATATGAAAGGGTCTTTTCCTTTTAGGAAACAACATTAACGACACCCCTAGTGCGTACTCGACTGGTCCCCAACGAAGTCCTTTATCTCTATAAGGCATCACATAAAGAAGCTATTAGTGTAAATCTGATTAGGGACCAAATTCCAACAATAGTCCAGTATATTACGTTTCCAAGGCCTTCACCAGACCAAAAATACGCTACCAAAATATAGAGAAGGAAACCCAAACATCAGTGACTGCATTAAGGAATCTTTGAAGTTATTTCCTAGCACATTCTATAATAGTTCAGACGGATATGCCTTTGAAACAAGTACTCTACCGACTAGACTTAGCAGGACGATTAACTAAGTGGTCCATCAAAATGTCTGAGTTTGATGTTTCTTTCTAAGGAAGTAAAACATTGAAGGCCCAACTATTCATATACTTCCTAGCTGAGATGACTCATAGCCCGATCGAGCCACCCCACACTTGAACGATATTTACACATGGATCATATAACTATCGAAACTGCGAAAAACACCCGGCAGAAAACAGAAGAGTCACCACCTTTCGTTATTTATCCCAAAGAGAGGGAAAGGAAACGATCGGAAAAACCTAACGAAAAAGGGAAAGACAAGGTCATCACAACCAAGTCCTGGGTTCGGGAGTCGGTTACGCAAGGGGAAGGTATGAGCACCCCTCACGTCCGTCGTACTCGACGGGATCCACACTTGTTGTCTATCTAAGGGTGTGTTTAATCTATCTACGCTAAAGGCTCGCAGGACAAGAGAGAAAAGAAAAGTGACTCGGCAGAGCATCGCCGCTCTGTGCCTATGTATTCCCTCGTGCAATGGGAAAGTCAAAGTCAACGTAGTTCGACTAACTACGGGTTAAGGTGGGAAGGTTGCTCGCCGAGACATCGCCATCTCGTGCCTACGTATCCTCATCTGGTATGAGAAATTAGAGAAAACGTAGTTCGGGCTGACACGAAACCACAGGTTGATTAAGTGTTTTAACCGAGTAGGGTTAAACCTCCGTTCTAGCAGTTAGGGATGATGCCTGTTTGCGGTAGAACCGAAGCTTAACAACACTCTTTTTTACGAAAAAGGTTTCCGATTAATCCCGAAGGAAAAAGGTTTGATGTTTTGTTTTGAGTTTTTTAGTGAAGTGAATTAATTCGGTTTGTGATTCACGTTGCACTAAAGACTATGACATAGGGACGAATGCATCGCGTATCGCCCCCAAACGGGACGTACGCTAAACACTCTAGAAAAGCGAGAGGTGACCCCTCACTCATCATTCCCGATGTAGATTAAGGCTCATAGCGCACAACGTTCATCGTATTAATTAGATGAGTTGGAATTGTTTTTTAGATGAGAAGAGAGAAAGACGCACAAAAGGTCTAAGGGAAACTTGGTCCTAATGTTGTCATATAAATTGGACCTAAAGTTTGGATTAAAAGGGAACATCTACCCTAATGTTAGTATGCATGGCTTCCAACCTAAAGTCTATCATAACCTCAAAAGAGATTAGAGATCCTATGGGGAGCATGGCAAAGGAAGAAGAGAAGAGCAAACACAAATGAGAGTGAAAATAAGGATGCAAACATAGAATGCAACACACAAGCAAAGGGAGGAATAAAGTGTGGGGTAAACACCACCGCAAGCACATCTCGAAATTTATTAATGCGAGAAATAAAGATGCAAAACACAAAAGAAAATGCAAATGCAAGCATCATCACCATGAACAACAACACACAAGTGTGCATCCAAGTGGAAAACAAACACCAAGTCGATGAAGCCTCGATTAAACAATCAAAACAACAACAAAATATCCAAAACACTTCACCCCTGATGCATCATATTGATCTACGATGATCCGAGATGAAACGCTACCCAAACAAGCAAGAAAATCAGCAAAACAGACCCACTGGCACAACGTTAATCAGTTAACCATATGTGTTAACCGATTAACCACTTAAACATAGCTGAAAATCTGGAAATTTGCTCATGTTAATCGGTTAACCCTATGCGTTAACCGATTAACACTTTGAAAACTTTGAAAAATTTGAATATTTGAAATGGTTAATCGGTTAACCATATGTGTTAACCGATTAACATTGTGCCAACAGCAGAAAAACAACAACAGAACATCATTTTCAGCAAATAAGCACTTATCATATCAACTGGATGATCGCATAATCACTTAATAACGAAATTAAACCAGCAAATCATGATTCAAACAGCATGTAAACATATTAACATAGCAAGATCACGGATCAAACGGATCAAATCAACCAAAATTCAATCAAATATGAAAATCCACATGATTATGCAAAATAAGCTAAAAACAGATTCGAATCCAACCTTTGGAGTGAAGATTCGCTTCGGTTAGTGTTGATTCAACTGTAATTGAATAGATCCAACTCTAGAAGTCCGGAATACTTCAAGATCCACACCAATTCTTGTATTAGCAATGACGATTCTTCAAGATCAATCCAAAATAAGCCAAATAATCACTTCCAAAATCACTTTCAGATTCAGATCCAATTTTGCACAAAAATTGGATGGAGAAATTGATTCAATGGAGAGAATGAATGAAGGTTTAGCTCTTAGAGATCAAGAATTCCAATGAAGAATCAATGATCTCAATGAAAAGAGCTTTGGTGATGGTTTGGAGATTGGAAAATTGAGAGAGAATCGAGAGAGAGTGAGATCAATTCTGAAAATGAGTGAATTATGAGTGATTAGATGTGTGTGGTTTGGAGTAATTCAAATAAACACCCCTTAGGTTTGGATCCAAAGGTAAGGTTTGAAAAATGGTTTGGAAAATTTGGATTGGAATGAGGAATGGGCATTTGGAGGGAAAATGAAATTAACCAAATTTCAAATAGGTTTTAGATCCTTCCCAAGTGTAAAATTGAATTTCCAAATGATCAAAATTGGACCCCAAAACAGCTTGCATTGAAAATTCATGTACAGAGGCAAAATCTGCACTGGTTAATCGATTAACCATATAGGTTAATCGGTTAATACCTTCAAAACTTCAGGTTTGACCTGATTTTGACTTGGTTAATCGATTAACCATATGTGTTAATTGATTAACACCTTCAAAATTTGAATTTTGGCGCCTTTTGGAGGAAAATCTGCCCGTTTACCTGTCTCTTGTCGTTTTGAGCTCTGTTCAACTTTTGAAACTTGCTTTTGAATATCATAACCATGAAAATGCTTGCGATAACCTGAATACTGCTGTCTGAGCCAAAAATACCCTGCAAAAATAAAATAAAATCGGTCGCACGACCGCTGGGCAAAATAAATGCCAGAGCCTCTGATGCTCGTTGTTCAGGTTCACGCACAGAGATGAAAATTGAGCCATGGGAAAACCTTGATCCCCTATCTCAAGAATGAATGCTATTCAAATGCAGAAATGAGAAAATGCAAAGAAACAAAAGCCAGATGCTGCCAAAACGGAAAGGAAAATTTTGGGGTGCTACAGCTGCCCCTATTCAAACAACTTTCAAACATTCAAGGTATAAGGTGATTGAATACAAAAGAACCCGGAAATTTGCACCCTGCGGGGATGCCAAATAGCGAATACCAACCAAGAGTTGGAAAACGACACGCTGGGGATAACAATCCAATAAGAACAGAACTTCATCCAAAAGATACCAACCAAGAGTTGGGATAACATTCCACAGGATACCAACCAAAGGTTGGGATAACGAACACCAGATACCAACTAGAGATAACAACCAAAAGTCGGGATAACGCCTAAAGGATACCAACCGAGAGTTGGAACAAAGATCAACGGATACCAACCAAGAGTCGAGATAACGAACCCTGCTGGGGAACAAAAGGGAAAATCAACCAAGCAAACCGCATCATGCGAGAAAATAACCTGACGACTTTCCTCCCCTGGGAAAAGAGTAGACTAACCAGACGACTCTGCATGGGACAAACTTCCATCAAAATAATAATCAAGTAGTACCATCCAAAAGATGGGATAAAGGTTACTCTCTGGGGATAAAACCACACCCTACCAATCAAGAGTTGGAATCACCCCAACATCAACCAAAATTTAGATGGTGAGACGACTTTGCTGGGGAGATACACTAACCAAAATTCGGAATCAACAATCAGAGAACCAAAGGTTACCAACCAAGAGTAGGGATAACGTCAACAAGGTGACCACACCGGATATGGCAACCTCTCCACCCCAAAAGTTGGGATCAGACTCCACTGGGGAACCAAAGACTACCAACCAAAAGTTAGAAAACGAACCAACGTCCAAAGTCGACCCTACTGGGGAATCAAGAACTACCAACCAAAAGTTAGAAAACGAACCAACGTCCAAAGTCGACCCTACTGGGGAATCAAGAACTACCAACCAAAAGTTAGAAAACGTCAACCAAACCTTACCAACCAAAAGTTGGGAAAACGACTCCGCCGAGGAATAGAGGAGGACTACCAACCAAAAGTTGGAACAACAACCAACAGACCACTGACCAAAAGTTGGGATAACAACTGCAGGGGATAACATCCAACCAAGAGTTGGGAAACAAAGCTACTAACCAAGAGTTAGGATCACAGGAAAAATTCTCATCAACCAAAATTCAGAACAAAAGCTACTAACCAAGAGTTAGGATGCCAGGAAAAATCCTCTTCGACCAAAATTCGAAACAAAAGCCACTAACCAAGAGTTAGGATGCCAGGAAAAATCCTCTTCAACCAAAAGTCGGAACAAAAGCTAATAACCAAGAGTTAGAACAAAGACTCTGCGAGGAAACCAAAAGATTGCCAACCAAAAGTTGAGATCACTTTCTAGGCCAACCAAAAGTTGGAAAACCAAACACAATAAGTTGAACTACGCCGGGGAGTACCAACCAAAAGTTGGAATCCCGACCATGCTGAGGAAAATAAGAATTAGCCACCAAAAATGGAAGTAACATCCAAACGCCAATGGGTCACCAACCAAGAGTTGGAACAAAACAAAGATTACCAACCAAAAGTTGGAAAAAAGACTCTGCAGAGGAAATCGAAGATTACCAACCAAAAGTTGGAAATCCAAGCACAATAACTTGGACTACGCTGGGGATTACCAACCAAAAGTTAGAATAGCGCACCCAAAACAAGTAAGCAACTGAATCAACCGACTCACGACTTGCAAAGAGAGGTTCAAACAACCGACTCCGTCAAGGAAACAACAGTCCATCAAACAAATCTGTTGGGGAAACGATAACATCTGACCAACAAGCTCGACCAGGAAAAAGGCGCTCACCAATGACTCACCTGGGAAGAACGACAATGTTCTACCAAACGAATCAGCTGAAGAAAGAAGACATTTAACCAAATGACTCAGATGGGAAGAAACCAATAAAAAGAACCAACCCAAAGATCCATCTTGATGTGGATAACACGAAAACCCCTGAATCAAACAGTCTCTGCTGAGGAGATATCCGGTCTCAAAGATACCGATCCTGGCTTATGCTTCAGATGCATATGTTTGAAAATGGCGTAATGCTCCATACGAAATGGAAATGCTACGCATTTGGGAGGATGCTATGCACAATGCAAATGCAAAGGAACCACTTTAGCAAAATAAATGCTAAAGAGAGGAAACCAAACTCCGTCGGGGAGAAACATAGGGCGTGTCGAGTACGATCGAACTCATACTGGGGAACAAACAAGCCCTAGAAGACCTCCTTGTAAAGCACCTTCTCGGATACAACGGTTCTAAAGAGAACAATAATGCTCCGTTGGGAATCAAACTCTGCTGAGGAAAATGCCCTGGACGGCTTCCCAGAAAACAACTCTTATGGGGAATCTGCAAA
Organism: Lathyrus sativus; assembly: GCA_963859935.3. Lineage (NCBI taxonomy): Eukaryota > Viridiplantae > Streptophyta > Magnoliopsida > Fabales > Fabaceae > Lathyrus > Lathyrus sativus. The sequence continues at coordinate 493,557,502 of OZ012739.1, read as the reverse complement.
CTCGGCTGGGAACCAGCGCCCCTTCGCTGAGATCAACTCTGTTCTATTGAGGAAACCGAATCTGCAGGAGAAATATAACCAACTGCCGAAGTTAACTTCACTATATCCTGGAAATCAGCCTCTAATGGCTTTCCTGCAACCTTCACCCTGCTTGGGAAAGAATCCACTCTGCTTGGGATGAAATCCACCCTGCTGGAGGATATAGATACTCCTATTGGGAACTCCACTCTACTGGGAAAATCCCACGCTTCGCCTAGACATCTGCCATGTCGAGGGAACCAGCACTGAGCTCTTCTCGAAAAAGAAACCCTGAATACCGATACTACTGGGAAAACACCAGAAAGTCAACTCCGTTGGGGAGAGGGCGTCGAAAACGTTGCCTCTACTGGAGAACCACTACACGCTTCCACTGACGATACCCGACTTGATAGCGAGACTCTGTGGGTACGACAAAATCTCTGCTAGGGGAGAAACGAATCTGTATTATAATTTCAATGTCGTGGAGGAACACATCTGCTGGAGAGAGCTTCCGTCCTGCAATAAGACAAAAGAAAGAATACATACGAAATGGTTACCTCAGTTACCATTCATGACACTTACAACGCGAGCAAAGTCTTTTGCTTTCGTTATGCTCTGCAAAGCCTCTTGTTTTCACCTGTAATGTTTATCAAAATATCGGACGTTTTTGCAAACGAAACAGTAAAAGTAAAACGCGAAAAGGAAATCTCTTTGACCAAAGTGAATACTTTATTGATAAAAGACCTGTAAATAGGCAAATTACAACTCGGATGCAACTCCTGAAAAGAGGCAATTGCGAAAAAGCAAAAGAATGTATACAAATGTCGACAATGTGGAAGCAGACAACCACCATGTGTCGATTCGGCTATGACCTGTATGTCTTCGATGTGCCTCGTGTTTTGCCTTCTGAAAAGACTGACTGGACTGATTCCTTTCCTTTGAGATAGCGGCTCGCAAGCTCACGGATCAAACGCATACCGCAGTCGTTTGCTTTCAAATCCCTAAGTTTTGCCTGGATCGCCCTTTCGAGTTTTCAATCCACCGGGATACCCATTTTTGTCAAAGTCGCCTTTTCAGGTTTTCAACTTTGCGGGTTTACATCTTTCCTTTTTTGTCCCTAATTTTTGCCCGAACCTTCTCTTTTTCATGGTTCGCCGGGATGCCCCATTTTTGCCTGGACTTTTCTTTTCCTGTTCGGTGGGTCTCTTTTAAGCAAAATATTTTTTAACCACGTCTGCGTTCACAGGGGACGAAAAATCTTCACCATCCATGGTAGATAGTAATAAGGCTCCGCCAGAGAAAACCTTTCTTACCACGTACGGACCTTCGTAGTTAGAAGTCCATTTTCCCCTGTGATCTGTCTTAGGAGGAAGGATCCTTTTCAACACCAAATCACCCGTCTGGAAGCACCGAGGACGCACTTTCTGATCAAAGGCTTTCTTCATCCTACTCTGGTACACCCGGCCATGCACAATAGCCGCCAATCTCTTCTCGTCAATCAAGCTCAGCTGATTCAACCTGGTTCACACCCACTCAGCTTCGTCAAGCTTTACATCTGACAATAACCTTAAAGAAGGAATCTTAACTTCCAATGGCAGGACTGCTTCCGTACCATACACCAGTGAGAAAGGAGTTTCCCCGATTGATGTACGCACTGAAGTACGATAACCGTGAAGAGCAAAGCGCAACATCTCGTGCCAGTCCTTGTAGGTCACTACCATTTTCTGCATAATCTTTTTGATATTCTTGTTAGCTGCCTCAACAGCGTCATTCATCTTCAGACGATATGGAGAAGAATTGTGATGCTCAATCTTGAAACTCTGACACAGTTCCTTCATCATTTTGTTATTCAGATTTGAACCATTATCGGTAATGATCCTTTCAAGAATACCATAACGACAAATGATGTTCTTCTTTATGAATCGGGCTACCACCTGTTTCGTGACATTAGCGTAGGACGTTGCTTCTACCCACTTCATAAAGTAATCAATCGCAACTAGGATGAAACGATGTCCATTAGAAGCAGTCGGCTCAATCTTTTCGATCACATCGATTCCCCACATAGCAAAAGGCCAAGGAGATGTTAACACATTCAGAGGAGCCGGTGGCACATGCACCTTATCCGCATAAATCTGGCATTTATGGCATTTTCTAGCGTATTTGAAGCAATCGGATTCCATAGTCATCCAATAATACCCATCTCTCAACAATTTTCTAGCCATTTCATGTCCATTGACATGAGTACCAAAAGAAACCTCGTGGACTTCCTCCATCAACGTTTGCTTCAAGTTCATCAACACAGCGCAACAAGACCATGTCGAAATTTCTCCTGTAGAGCACATCGTCTTTGTTCAGATAAAAGTTACCGGCTAACCTCCTCAAAGTCCTCTTATCCTTGCTAGATGCCCCAGATGGGTAATCCCGAGTCTTGAGAAAATGCTTGATATCGAAATACCAAGGCTTTCCATCTGATGCTTTCTCAATGGCAAACACAAAAGCAGGTCTATCAAGACGCATAATGGTGATGGCTGGAGTTTCATTCCAGAAGTTTACTTTGTACATCGAAGCTAGGATGGCCAAGGCATCTGCCATCTGACTCTCGCCTCTTGGCACATGATGGAACTCGATTCTATCAAAGAATGGCAACAATCTCCTTGCATAATCCCTGTAAGGCACCAGGTTGGCCTGACGAGTTTCCCACTCTCCTTTGATTTGGTTAACGACTAACGCTGAGACACCGTACACATCCAGATTCTTTATCCTTATATCGACAGCCTCTTCTAAACCCATAATGCAAGCTTCATACTCAGCCTGATTATTGGTGCAGGCGAAAGTCAATCGGGTTGTGAACGGTATGTGAGAACCGTGAGGAGTAGTAATAACAGCCCTGATTCCATTACCATATGAATTAACCGCTCCGTCGAAAACCAATTTCCACAGATTCCGATCTCAGGGCCCTCGTCAGGTAAAGGCTCATCACAGTCTTTCATCTTCAAAAACATGACATTTTCATCTGGAAAATCAAACTTCATCGGCTGATAATCCTCAATCGGGTGTCCCGCAAGATATTCCGACAGGACGCTTCCCTTGATGGCTTTCTGGGAAACATACTGAATATCATACTCCGTTAAAACCATTTGCCATCGGGAAATCCTTCTGGAGAGTTCTTGTTTTTTAAAGACGTACTTGATCGGATCCATCTTTGAAATCACCAGGGTTGTGATTTAACATGTACTTTCTCAAACGCTTAGTGGCCCAAGCGAGTGCACAACATGTTTTTTCCAGCATTGAGTATCTTGACTCACAATCAGTGAATTTATTACTCAGGTAGTAGATGGCATGCTCTTTTCTACCCGACTTGTCTTGTTGACCGAGCACACATCCCATTGAATTCTCAAGAACCGTGAGATACATGACCAATGGTCTCCCTGCAACTGGAGGCATGAGTATTGGAGGTTCCTGCAGATATTCTTTCAAACACTTTCTGGCAATTTTCGTTCCACCTGACTGTTTGATCTTTTCTTAGCAATTTGAATATTGGTTCACAAGTGGCTGTAAGATGAGATATAAACCTTGCAATGTAGTTTAATCTCCCCAGGAAACCAAGAACCTCTTTTTCCGTTCTCGGCTCAGGCATGTCTTGTATAGCTTTTATTTTGGCAGGATCTACCTCAATACCCTTTTCACTGACAATGAAACCCAGTAACTTTCCAGATCTCACCCCAAAGGTGCACTTGTTAGGATTCAGCCTCAACTTGAACTTCCTCAACTTTCAAACAATTTCAGAAGATCGACCAGATGTCCCTCCTCCATCTGTGACTTTGCAATCATGTCATCAACATAGACTTCTACCTCATGATGAATCATATCATGAAAAAAAGTGACCATTGCCCGCTGATAAGTTGCCCCTGCATTTTTCAATCCAAAGGGCATTACTTTGTAGCAAAAAGTCTCCCATGGTGTGATGAAAGTAGTTTTCTCCATGTCCTCTAGGGCCATCTTGATTTGGTTATACCCAGAGAAGCCATCCATGAACGAAAACACAGAATACTGAGCGGTGTTGTCAACCAACACATCAATATGGGGGAGCGGGAAATCATCTTTCGGGCTCGCTTTATTCAGATCTCAATAATCGACGCACATCCTGACCTTTCCATCTTTCTTAGAAACAGGAACAATATTAGCGACTCACAGAGGGTAATTCGTGACAACAAGAAACCCAGCATTCAACTGCTTCTGAACCTCTTCTTTGATCTTGACTGCCATATCAGTCCTTGTTCGTCTTAAATTCTGCTTGACTGGCGAGCATTCTTCTCTGAGAGGTAACCGGTGTACCACAATATATGTATCCAACCCAGGCATGTCTTGGCAAGACCAAGCGAAGATATCCTTATACTCACGGAGCATTTCAACCAATTTTCTCTTGACACTGTCTTCCAATGCAACCCCTACTTTAACCTCTTTCTTATCATCCTTGGTGCCCAGATTGATAACCTCAATATCCTCCTGATGAGGCACAATGAACCTTTCCTCCTGCTTGAGAAACCTGGCTAACTCTTCGGGTAGTTCACAGTCTTCGCCAGTCTCTTCTTCAGCTTAATAAATGAGATTATCAAAGTCATACGAAGTCATAGCCGAACTTGAATCGATGGCATCTGATAGAAAAGACCTGAATGAGGATGTTTATGTTTATTATGCGATGCAACATACAAAACACATTGCCATTTTTCTATTTTTTATAAATGCAAAACAAAAACAAGAAAAACAAGGATCACAATATTTGAATGCGAAAACGTCCTTTATTTAATGATAAAGTGAGAATAACAAGAGGGCCCCACAAATGTGTCACTACGTCTTGGGCAGAACGTAGGACTGAACATAATCAAAACAATGAACATTACTCTACAGTAGTAACATGAATGACTTCTTCGGTAGTCCAGTTGCGTAGCTTCTGGCCAGGAGTACATGGACGAATCCACGCATCCATATCGCAGTCAATGTCACTTTCATCATCTCCAACCGCATTAATCCTATCAAATATCACACCACTGCTGGTGAACTGCACAAGTCCCCTATACCTCAGAGTGCTCTAAGAAGAACTGGAGAGTTTGTATCCCAGGACAAACTTGTCCTGCTTGACGGGAACATTAAGAACTTGGCCCCACTTCTGCGACGAACCGAATTCTACGATAGCACGAGCTTCCTTGAGCGATGACATCGAAACCTCTGGGCCTTTGGCTTCCACAGGAGACTTCCCCTGAATCTGAATTGTTTCAAACGCCTGGCAGAGCGTTTCGTGGATCTCCCCATCCACTTCCACGTACTTGAAGGATGACAAATGGCTAACCATAATATCCTCCTCACCGCATACCGTGACTATCTTCCCTTCCATCATATACTTTAGCTTTTGATGCAAAGTTGAGGTGACTTCCCCTGCAGTGTGTATCCACGGTCGGCCGAGAAAACAACTGTATGCTGGCTGGATATCCATAATATAGAAAGTTGCATCAATGATCTCTGGTCCTATCTGAATAGGAAACGTGATCTCCCCGAAAACTAATCTCTTAGATCCATCGAAAGCCCTCACGACCAGATCACTTGGCGTGCATATCAAACCTTGAGTGTCCAACTTCATCAATGCTTTCTTCAGGAGCACATTGAGGGATGATCCTGTATCAACCAGGACACGCGACATCAGAGAACCTCTACATTCCAATGATATATGCAAAGCACGGTTATGATTCCTCCGGGCAGGAGTCAGATCCAAATCAATAAAACCAATACCATTACCGGCGTTCACATGAGCTACTACCCCCTCCAACTGATTAACAGAAATCTCCTAGGGTACGTACGCTGCATTCAAGACCTTCAATAATGCATTGCGGTGTGCCTCCGAACACAACAATAACGACAGGATAGAAATCTTCGAAGGAGTCTGATTTAAGTGATCCACTATTTTGTAGTCACTTTTTTGAATAAGTCTCATTAATTCCTCTGCATCCTTCGAAAGATCATCAACGCCGACCTATGGTTGAACATTCTCTTCAGTCACGACCTTTCTTTTACCTTTGTCATTCTTATCAGCATTAACCTCTGGTGGCGAAAAGACCCTACCGCTTCTGGTGATACCTCCGGCCCCAACTATATTCTCAACCGACAAAATTCCATCTGTAGGTGCGGTCCATTCCTGCCTTTGCTCATTACAGAACACCTCTCCCCCATAATTCCATGGGATAGCTCCAGTGATCTCGTATGGCACAGGCCCAGGTGCAGTAATGATAACCGAAACTGGCCTAGCAAGCGCTAAAATATTGATTGTCCGGTATGGAATGGAGATCGTAGCAACTTCGCTATCATTACTCACTCTATTCTCAACATCTTCTTTCACAACTCTATCAAATTGAAAACAACCATTATCCATCATTCTTTGAGCACCCTTTCTCAAAAGATCGCAACCCTCAGGTTGCACTTCACACTCTGAGCAGTCAGTAGAAAAACCAGGGAACGCCCCCTTTTTCAACAAGCTAGCTTTCACAAACCCCAGTGGAGTCTTCAAATCCCCAACATCCGTTACCAGATTCAGCTTCTCCCCCTCGATAATGGTATTGGCTCCTGCCACCCCATGATTCAGCATTGGTTTTTGAGTCACATTCGGTCCATCGTTGGTGAAGTTAATAGCTTTGGAATCAAGCAGATCCTGGACTTTGTGCTTGAAGGCTTTGTAATGGTCAATATCATGGCATGAGGCGCCTGAGTGAAAATCACAGTGAGCATTCGCATCGTAGCCAGGAGGTGGCGTACCAGTGAGAGGAGCCAGAGTCCTCTTTTGAACCAATTGTAGCTGCAGCAGATGTTGTAACAACTGAGAATACGACATCGGAGGATTCGTGAACTGTCTATCAGGAATTCTGCGTCTAGCAGCATATGGTCGTGGAGCATTGACTTGTTGTTGAACTGCGGCCGGAATATTCACTGTAGCAACTTGTTGATGATAACGGGACTGAGCTCTACCTTTGCCCTTGTGGGAAATAGCATTCGCATCCCCCTCCCTCTTCTTGGGGTTTGCTAAATATGGTTTCTTTGTTCCTCCCGAAGAGGATCCACCACCATTCGGAATTTTACCAGACTTGATTCCACTTTCAATTCTCTCGCCAGCAATTACCAGATCAGAAAACCCTGCAGACATGCATCCTATCAACTTCTCAAAGTACACACCAGGTAGTGAGGCCATGAACAGGTCGATCAACTCCCTTTCAACCATAGGGGGTTGCACTCTTGCAGCTAGATCCCGCCACCTCTGGGAGTATTCCTTGAAACTCTCAGTACTTTTCTGCGACAAGCTCTGCAATTGTACCCTGTTTGGTGCTATATCACTATTATATTTATAGTGACACACAAAAGCTTCGACCAATCCTCTCCAGCTGCGGATATGAGTTCTCTCAAGCCCCATATACCACTCCAAAGACGCCCCTGCTAGGCTGTCCTGGAAAAAATGCATTAACAACTTTTCATCGTTGGAGTAAGCAGACATCTTCCTAAAATACGCCGAAATATGCACTCTTGGACAAGTCGTCCCTTTATATTTATCAAAATCGGGCACCTTGAATTTGGGAGGAATCCTGACCCCAGGAACTAGACCAAGATCAGACATATCAAGGCCCAAAGAGTTCTGATTCTCAAATGATTTCATTTTCTCCTCAATCAATTTAAGCCTTCGGTCAGCTTTAATTGGTAAACCACCCTCCATATCTCTCATGGAAAACATATCGTCCTAGTTATCTTCCCAATAAGGGCCAACAACCCCATGTGCAATGCACACACTTCTATTACCATCCATATTACCATTCTCATTCGCAGCTCCTCTGCCCGAAGGTATGACAACATTAGGAATACCCTGTGGAATAGATCCACCGATTTGTGGAGGAATAACACCAGCTCCTCCATGTAAAACACCCTCTCCGTCACCCGTGCTATCAACGGATGGACCAAAGTCCTCAATTGTTCCTGCCCACTAGCAATAGTCTGCATCAACTCCATGAATTGGGTCATGCGAGCCCTGACTTCCTACAATTCGGCTTGAACCTGATCCATCACTTTTCGCTGATTCCCTCGAGTTGGATACGTATAGAAACTGAACTCCTCAACTTCCTCAATCCTGAATTGAAGAAAACCAAGCAGAGTTAGGAACAGAAGCCACCAAGAACACCTGCGATGCAAATGAAAATTCAAGATGCAAAATGCAAACATGTCTATGTATACACATGGAGATCTACCCCTTGATTCCAGTTTCAATAAACAAGTAGAGATGGATAAGAACACCATAAAAAATCTTCTCATATATCAGGTAAAGTTGAGATAATACAATCAAATGAGAAATATTTGTATACAAATATGTATTGATCTCATCCAACATCCTTGGTGATGATCAAGATATAAAAGCAAATGAAACTACAAAAGATAAAACTCTCTAGTAGCCATGATCTCTACTCCAGTCCTGAGACTCCTTAAGCATCTCTCTTGTATCTGGGTGATCTAGTCTGGCAACCAACTCTCTGATGAGGACATCCCTCTTGCGTATCACATCCCGGAGATAGTGATAATAATCCTCCCAAGCATCTTCGCCGAAGGCATCCTTAAGCCTGGGTTTCTTCACCTCTGCTCGAATTTTGAACTCTTCAAGTGCTGATAAAGTTTTCTGGTATTTCTGCTTGATTGTGCTTCTGTGGAACGATTCTAACAATACCTCCCTCTCTTTAGCCTTGGATTGCGCCTTCAGCTTATCAACTTGAATACACAACTGGTCTTCCCTATTCTTGTTGGCAGTCAAAGTAGCATTCCATTGCTCATTGAATTTGGATATCTTCAGATAGGCTCTGTCTAAATCCTCCTTCTTACTCTTCAGAATGCTACAAGTGATTTTCAGGTCAAGGCCGACTTGCTTCCATGCTTGTACCGGATCAGCAAGCTCTTTCTCCAACTTGATCAATACTTATGACTTTGTCTTGGCCAAATAAACAGCTTCACCCTTATCATGCTTCAGCTGACTGATTTCCTGCTTCAACTCTTCATTCTCTTTGCGCAGCTCTTCCTTCTCTGCCCAAAGCTTGGTATATCTCAGGATATCGATGGTTGTAGACGGCTCGATGACTAAGGGATACAACAACGCTTCAATAGGAAACGACAGTAGCACCTCTTCTACTCTCTTCTGAACCCACTTCAAGTAGGGATCATAGGCTCTACAATCTCCTTTGCCTAAAGAAAGCTTTCCCTTCTTGTGAATTTTACCCCAAGCGTCTACGAATCTGGACGAGATACAAGGATCAGCTACACATGTGAAGTACAGAGGTTCCTGCACTTCTTCTTCTCTTGGCGGTCCTCTCAAAGCATAACCAAACTGTCTGACAGCCAGAGAAGGATTATAGTTGATGCCGCCTTTCTTCCCTATCAAGGGCACATTAGGAAAGCTACCACAACTAAAGATAAGCTCACGACTCAGTAGGTCTCGGTTGAACCAGACAATATTCTTTTCTGTTAAACCCATAAGCCTTTTTGACCACTCAGACGAATTCCTGAAATCCACAAAAGCTTCAGAGCGAGGAAGGTGATCAACAAACCACTTATGTAGCAGCAGTGCGCAACAAGAAACCAACTTTCCTCTTCTCTTCTCGTTCTTGTAATGTACCGAATGATACAAATCTCCCAGAAGAGTAGGTACGGGGTTCCCGGAAGCGAAGATATGAAAAGCATCGAAATCCACAAAGTCCGGCACATTGGGAAACAACACAATGCCATAGACACACAGAGCAAATATAGCACTGAAAACCACCCAACAACCTTTTTCAGCATACTCTCGGGATTTGTCCACCAAGAAAGATATCGTAAAGCCAGAAACTCCGTTTCTGCTGATAACATGGTCTACCAAGTCAGAGGCACTCAAATAAAGAGTGGCGGATAACTTCTCCAGATTAGGTTCTTCTTCGGAGCTGAAGAATGACACTTTGTTCAGGATCGAAACACCTAAAATGAAAGCAAACTCCTCCAAGGTCGGAACCAACACATAGTCCGGAAACGTGAAGCATCTCAGCGGAGGATCATAAAACTGTAACAAGGTATGAATAGCACCATACTCGTAGCTCGTGATCTTATGGACAAGATTCAGAATACCCCTATAATCTTCCCTGAAGGTTGCCAGAACACCAGGATTAGCCAGGGAAATCAGACCAAATAAAGGTCCTAACTCAGGCGCAGGAAACTTGTACACAATAATTCTCTTTCTACTTGCTTCCATTTCTACAGAAGACCAGTACCGGAATCAAGGGAAAGACAAGAATCTGTAACATACACAAACATGCTATGTTAAATGTAAGATGATTATGCAGATGCAAACATGGGATCAAGGTATCCAATGCTCAAATTTGCTGCTGTGCTGTTGACTAAACTCAACCAGAGCTTCGCTCTAATCAGAACACTGAGATAACAGAAAACCAGAGTACTCAGGATCACAAGTCCGCAATGACAAGAAAACCAGGGTTGGTTGAAGGCCAGGTTTCCTGCAAAACCCATCCCTCTCACATGTGGGTTCTAGTCTTGAAAGGTACGGCATCCTATGCGGGTGGCCAGCGTCACAAACTTTCGAGAAACGATGATACGTTCACCATTTCTGGTTTGGCATCATAGTCAAACAAAACGGCCTCACTTAGCTGACCCCCCAAATGAACGGTCTCCAGAGTCGACAGCCTTTCTAAGTCAATATTCCCTCAACTGCACCAGACGCGCATGATATAGTATTTCCAAAGAAAAACCTCGTTTGAACGTGAATTTCGCACGAGCTATTGCATGGCCAAACGCCACACAAGCTCCCGCTACTCTCCACTCTAATCCTATGTGTATATTCAAGTCCGGGTTCGACTTATCTCTCAATGGAACAACCTAACCCACAACACAATAGTAACATAATATGATAATAAAATGCAAATGCAATAATATATAACAGATAATGTACATAAAGCAAAAATAACTGCATAAAAGTAAACACCCAAAGACGCCACAGGCAAGCGCTAGGATTGACTCGCATAGGGAACTATCGTAAGTCCCCAGCAGATTCGCCAGCTGTCGCAACTGTGAAAACCCCCGGTGAAAAACAGAAGAGTCACCACCTTTCGTTATTTATCCCAAAGAGAGGGAAAGGAAACGATTGGAAAAACCTAACGAAAAAGGGAAAGACAAGGTCATCGCAAACAAGTCTTGGGTTCGGGAGTCGGTTACGCAAGGGGAAGGTATGAACACCCCTCACGTCCGTCGTAATCGACGGGATCCATGCTTGTTGTCTATCTAAAAGTGTGTTTAATCTATCTACGCTAAAGGCTCGCAGGACAAGAGAGAAAAGAAAAGTGACCCGGCAGAGCATCACCGCTATGTGCCTACGTATTCCCTCGTGCAATGGGAAAGTCAGAGTCAACGTAGTTCGGCTAACTACGGGTGAAGGTGGGAAGGTTGCTCGCTGAGACATCATCGTCTCGTGCCTACATATCCTCATCTGGTATGAGAAATCAGATCAACACGTCAGAGTTCCTCTTGCCTTCGTAGTACGAGTATGAAGAGAGTGTAAGATATCTCCAAGCAAAGTAGGCACAGGATTGTGAGTCAGAAATATGTTGATGGCGTGTACATCTATGACCTGGTCTGGATTAGGGAGCAACACTAAACCATAAATCAATAAGGCTAAGATCTCCTCAAAGGCACCATAACTCATAGCATCCAGGAATATCTGGGCTTTCTCCATCAATAATTTAGCAAGAATACCCTTAGTTCCACTTCTTGTTTCCAATACAATGTCTGACTTCCTTAGATGTGGGGCTGTAATAATGACTTCAGGTTTAGGCTCTTTCCCTAAGCCTGTGAAAGGTTTCTGATCAAGGATAGGCACACTAAGTAATTTGGAGAAATCTTCCACTGTGGGCACCAACTGATAATCAGGAAATGTGAAGCAATGATGTTTAAGATCAAAGAACTGGAACAGAACACTCATCATATCTTCATCAAACCCTGAAGTAACCAAGTCAAGTAGGTGACCATGCTTCTTGATGAATTGAGAGCTTTCAGAAACTTTAGAGACCAATTCCTTAATCTTGGGAGGTATCCTTACAAAGTTGACTCAGATAGTGTTCCTACGAGCGGAAGCCATAACCTGCAACAAAGAATAAAGTTAAATCCTTTGGTCCTTGAAATGGTTAGTGAGAATGCTATGCTTATGATGTCATGATGTTATGATGTTATGATGCTATGTCCAAACACGAACATGTGGCACACACAAGCAATTCACACAACAACCCTAAGTTTAAAGGCTTGCATGAGGTTTAAAGGTATGTACCCTCCCACTGAAGTTTAGTTGGTTCATCCTGTCCTAGAAATAGTAAATGGGTTCTACGGGATCTCAATATCATTGATTCTTCTCAAAGGTTGTTGTTCAGTAGGCAACTGATTTGCCAACCAAAACTCCCTTATATTAGAATCTCAATGAGTGTAGTATCGAGTATCAACCAACTTCAGTCTTCACCAAAGCCGATTATCTCACTACTTTCTAAAGGACAAGATGGGTCAATTAGGATTCTAAAAGTTAGTTAGTGTTAAAGACAATGTATGGCAGCCTCATATTATCCTCAACTGACTTAAGGAACATAAGTTCCCACCAAGAAGTCACACTAACTGTAGCCACCAGATCAACCATATCGGTATACACCGTACAGTTTCCTTGGTCTATTGCTACTTACCTAAGGTACACTAGATCCGGGTTAGGATCTTTCACACAAAAGCCCAACAAGTAAGTAAAGCAAGCAAGACAAACAAATAAGTGATCTAATTCCTAAGGGAACCCCTCTTTTACCAAGTACTCCCCAGCAGAGTCGCCACTTCTGTAACATGGTGGGAGAACTGACTTGGTGTTTTTGTTTGACAAAAACATGTGTGGATAGCAAGAGTCGCGATCGAATTTTATTTTATCCAATAGGAAAGGCTATAAAAGAACAGGAAAGACCTTTTTGAAAAAGATTTTGAGTTCGGGGGGTAGGTTATATGAAGGGAAGGTGTTAGCACCCTTTATATCCATGGTTATCCATGGGCTCTTAGTTACTTAGCTCACTTGTTTGTTTGAAAAGTAATGTGAAGTGTATGTTTAGAAAAGATTTTCAGAAGTTCTTTGTAGTGATCCTCGTATGGATGTATACAAAGCCTTGAGTTTGGAAATATTTTGAAAGTGGGGTGAAAAGAATGTTTCTTTTGAAAAAAGTGAGCAAGTATTTAAGTGCTACCTACCCTAGGTTTGTAAGGTCTTTCTTGTTATTTATTTCCTTTAAGGGTAAGACTGTCCTTACTATTAGTGAGTAAGTAGTCTTTACCTTGGATGTTAAGGGACGAGCGTAGGGTCATCGTATGGTCAAAGAAGGCAACATGTAGGGGTGTCTTAGTAATTCGAAGGGACTATCATCATTTTTGTAGGGTCATCGAGGGACAAGATCATTTATTCCGTAGGCAACTTCGAAGGGACTATGATCCTTTTAACTTTAAAGGGACTTGATGATTTATCTGTTTGCAGGGATATCGCTTAAGACACCCCTACGTTCGAGGGACTTGACCATATTAACACAACTAAGAGGGGTAACCCTAAAAGGTGTAGATGGCAATCGTGGAACGATTGACTTACGTGTGTGAGTGATTATTTTCAGATATTTCTTTTATTATTGATTCTCTAAGTCCAATTTATTCAATTAGATATTTTCACGCCCTAGATTACTAACCAAGCAATTAAATATTTATGGAAATAATAAAAAAAACAAAAAATAAAGTCCTAAACTATTACACGGCTTCAGGGCAATTACAGAATAATCGGTGCGGAAAAATAAATTACATAAGGAAAATCCTATACAATCCTCTAAATAATATAAATAAAGCAATAAAAATAAATTAAATTAGGAAATTAATTGTTTAAAAAAAAGATCAAGTTTAGAAAATGAGAGTCTAATTAGGGTTAGTGAAAAATCAGGGTTTTTAAATTAATCTAAACCTAGTTATTTACAATTTTAATTAATAAATTAAAAAAAAGTTATGTGAGAGAAAAAAAATTATATGATAAAATTTATTTTAAGAAAAATAATTAGTGAGCAGTTGGTAAAGATTAATGATTAATTAAATTAATAATAATGTGTTAATAATAATAACTATAAAACATAAAAAAGGAAGAAATTCACTAAAAATAAATGGGGGAAGGCTTGAAAATGTCCGTACGAAGAGTTTCGACTCTTGAAAAGCTTATGCCTTAACCATGACACTTCTTGAAACCTGCATCATATCTTGCAAACAAACGATCAAAACAAACCTAAACATGATTATGAAGATCATTATGAACAGAAAATATGATGAAGTGCAATGGAATCAAAGATTAGAAAGCAAAAAAAAGAAGAATGAGAGGCAACATGTTCATGGGATGCACTTCGTGAGGTCTCAACCTTCAAGTCTTTGTGGGATAGGTTCCTAGGATCTTGAGGAATAGGAATGGACTTGTATAGCTGATTGAATCTTATTGCAAAGTTGTTTTAAGATTTTTCTAAGGTTCTTATGACTTCCAAAAAAAATTTTCTCTCCTCTTTTTTTTTTATTCTGACTTTGTTGTGTATATAAAGTAGTGTAAATTAGGGTAAACAATTGGGTCTTGGTTGGAGTTTATGGGTTGCTTGAAGATGAAAGAGCCAATTATTATAATTGTCAAAAAAATCAAATTAAATCATACCATATTGGTCTTGAACGAATTTGGATAACTTCAATCACTTCGAATACCATATATTTGATCCCAAAATAAATCTTAAATCAAATCTTTGATTTTTTATAATTTGTTTTAATTAAAAATGATTTTAAATGATAAAAATAAAAAATAATATAAAATAAATGATAAAAATCAGAAAATATGGTCATTGAGTCGTGAATAACTTTATCTTCAAGTTTGGGTTGCAATTTTATGGGCCCATTTGGAAAGAATTGGAGTTATGGCCCTTTTTACTTCATACACCCCTTGAAAAATTACCAACTTTGATAATGCACAACTTCCTCAATTTTAATGCTATGGAGGTGTTCTAAGACTTTTTAGAAATATTAGGGTATCCTCTAATAAACCCTTTTGGTCCCATATCCATACTTTTGTTACCATTTTCAAATTATGAGCTTTGGAAAATGTTGACTTTTTGTTGACTTTCAAAAGGACCTATAATGTCTTGGCTCATTTCTTTCAAATGAAGCCTTTTTAGTCTTGGCTTGTGAGACACAAAGTTGTAGAGAATTAAACTTAATTAAAAATGAGCTTTGGATGGGAAATTTTTGATGAAACACGTGAAAGTTATGGCTGGTCAAAGTTTAGTTGACTTTTCCTACACAAAACCCAAATTTAGCAACTTCTGATTCTTGATGATTTGAGGTTTCCCTGATGAATCATGATCGAACCTTGATTAAATGATGAATTTCACCTCGTAATATTGACTTATACCAAAAATCTTGAAGTTTGACTTTGAGTTGAGCACAATTGTCCTCAGTTGACTTTTTGACCAAGTGAACTAATTTTCAGGCATCTGAGCATCTGATTGGCCAAACTTGTGAGGAAAGCTCTGAAACTTGACATGGGGATTATTTAAAGTATGTGGGATGTTATGAAGTCCATTTTAAGTTTTAGAAGTCCATTTTGCTCGGGGAGACTCAAAACCCTAGTTCTAAGATCCACTGTTCAGGAGGAAGCTTTGATGAAACCTTCAATCCCTTTGACCAATTGCGAATCTTGTGACTATTAAGTAACCTCTTGGGACACATTGTCTTGAATATGGGAGGGTAAATTTTAGGGTACAATACATGGCAAAGGAAGAAGAGAAGAGCAAACACAAATGAGAGTGAAAATAAGGATGCAAACATATAATGCAACACACAAGCAAAGGGAGGAACAAAGTGTGGGGTAAACACCACCATAAGCACATCTCGACCTTTATTAATGTGAGAAATAAAGATGCAAAACACAAAAGAAAATGCAAATGCAAGCATCATCACCATGAACAACAACACACAAGTGTGCATCCAAGTGGAAAACAAACACCAAGTCGACGAAGCCTCGATTGAACAATTAAAACTACGACAAAATATACAAAACACTTCACCCCTGATACATCATATTGATCTACAATGATCCGAGATGAAACGGTACCCAAACAAGCAAGAAAATCAGCAAAACAAACCCACTGGCACAACATTAATCAGTTAACCATATGCGTTAACCGATTAACCACTTAAACATAGCTGAAAATCTAGAAATTTGCTCATGTTAATCGGTTAACCCTATGCGTTAACTGATTAACACTCTAAAAACTTTGAAAATTTTGAATATTTGAAATGGTTAATCGGTTAACCATATTTGTTAACCGATTAACACTGTGCCAACAGTAAAAAACAGCAACAGAACAACATTTTCAGCAAATAAGCACTTATCCGATCAACCGGATGATCACATAATCACTTAATCATGAAATTAAACCAGCAAATCATGATTCAAACAACATGTAAACAAATTAACACAGCAAGATCACAGATCAAACGGATCAAATCAACCAAAAGTCAATCAAATATGAAAATCCACATGATTATGCAAAATAAGCTAAAAACAGATTCAGATCCAACCTTCGGAGCGGAGATTTGCTCCGGTTAGAGTTGATTCAACTGCAATTGAATAGATCCAATGCTAGAAGCCCGGAATACTTCAATATCCACACCAATTCTTGTATTAGCAATGAAGATTCTTCAAGATCAATCCAAAATAAGCCAAATAATCACTTCCAGATTCAGATCCAATTTTGCACGAAAATTGGATGGAGAAATTGATTCAATGGAGAGAATGGATGAAGGTTTAGCTCTTAGATATCAAGAATTCAAATGAAGAATTAATGATCTCAATGAGAAGAGCTTTGGTGAGGGTTTGGAGATTGGAAAATCGAGAGAGAATTGAGAGAGAGTGAGATCAATTCTGAAAATGAGTGAATTGTGAGTGATTAGATGTGTGTGGTTTGGAGTAATTCAAATAAATACCCCTTAGGTTTGGATCCAAAGGTAAGGTTTGGAAAATGGTTTGGAAAATTTGGATTGGAATGAGGAATGAGCATTTGGAGGGAAAATGAAATTAACCAAATTTCAAATAGGTTCTAGATCCTTCTCAAGTGTAAAATTGAATTTCCAAATGATCAAAATTGGACCCCAAAATAACATGCATTAAAAATTCACGTGCGAATGCAAAATCTGCACGGGTTAATCGATTAACCTTATAGGTTAATCGGTTAACACCTTCAAAACTTCAGGTTTGACCTGATTTTGACTTGGTTAATCGATTAACCATATGTGTTAATCGATTAACACCTTCAAAATTTGAATTTTGGCGCCTTTTGGAGGGAAATCTGCCCGTTTGCCCGTCTCTTGCCGTTTTGAGCTCTGTTCAACTTCTGAAACTTGCTTTTGAATATCATAACCATGAAAATGCTTGCGACAACCTGAATACTGTTGTCTGAGCCGAAAATACCCTGCAAAAATAAAATAAAATCGGTCGCACGACCACTGGGCAAAATAAATGCCAGAGCCTCTAATGCTCGTTGTTCAGGTTCACGCACGGAGGTGAAAACTGAGCCACGGAAAAACCTTGATCCCCTGTCTCAAGAATGAATGCTATGCAAATGCAGAAAAGCAAAAATGCAAAGAAACAAAAGCCAGATGCTGCCAAAACGGAAAGGCAAATTTTGGGGTGCTACAATAACAGCTAGGAAAGCGGTGCTTGTTTAATTTTGGAAAGTGAAGCCAGTCTCATGGTCGAAGTTTCCTTACACTTTAAATTCTCCGCCACCGAAAATCAAGCGAAATATGAATTAGTCATCATTGCGCTCACGTTGGTACCAAAGATGGGAGGTAAGAATATTAAGTTGAGGTAGATTCCCACAAAGTAGTTTCTCAAGTAAAATGGGGAGCATAAACTAAAAACCCACTGCTACAACAATTTTTTACGATAACTATAGAGAATCTGGAAAAGTTCAAAGCATTTGAGATTATGCATGTCTTGAGGGAACAAATTACTTGGGCCGACGTACTCTATAAGCTGGCAAGTACAAAAGGGTTCAATGTCAACCACTCATCAGGGACGGATCCATAAATTTTAGTTTGTGGGGGCAATATATATATATATATATATATATATATATATATATATATATATATATATATATATATATATATATATATATATATATATATATATATATATATATATATATATATATATATATATATATATATATATATATATATATATATATATATATATATATATATATATATATATAATTGTAAAAGTGATAAAATAAATATATAATATTTACTAAGTAAAAAATTTAGACACTACTAAAATTCTGTCATTTTATATATAAAATATAAGACATACTTAATATCTAAGAAATATTTTTTAAATATTTTTATATTTTAAAGTTTTAAAATTATTATTTTTTAAAATAGATAAATGAATGATATATCGACGGTATAAATTAATTTTATATTGTTAATTAATGACGACCATCTATTTCGTCAAATCAAATTGAAATTTTTAAATTACTTATATGATATGATAAAATGATATATTTTATTAGATTATAGTTGAAAAGTTTATTACACTATTAATACATAACTATTAAAGTCTTAAAAATATTGAATTTTTTTTATGGGGGCAACATTTGAATTTAATTAAGTAAAAAATAAAATTATTAAAATTTTTTTAACATTATAAACAACAAGTGGGGGCAGCTGCCCCCAAAGTCCATAAGGTGGATCTGTGCTTGCACTCATTTATTTAAGAGACTCTGAAAAGTATGAGCATCGAGGCCCCAAGGGATGTGGTGATGGCCATAGATAGTACCAATCAATCCTTTTGGATATCTCATGTTGTAGTATACATAGAGTAAGAGGTCATTCACTTTGAACCACCTGACGTTTCCCTGGTGAAAAGAAGGGAAAATTCTTACTCCATGGTTGAGGGAACTTTATACAGAAGAATCCTGTCGACCCTCTGTTGAAATTCCTGGAAAAGGAGGAAACCACTTACGTCCTTGTAAAAGTGCATGCAGGGATATCCGGGAAACACCAAGGTGCTTAGGCACTATCCAAGAAATTTTTAAGAGCATGGTATTATTGGCCGTGCATGGTCCAAAACACCAAGGAATATGTGAAGAAATATGATCAATGCGAGCGACACAAATACATTCATAGTGCCCTCTTGCATGTCTTGATGTCACCCTTGCCTTTTTCTTAGTGGGGTATGTACATCCTCGGTCCATTACTATTAGAACCAGGTTAACTTAAGTATTTGATAGTGGTGGTTGACTAATTTACCAAGTGGGTTGAATTAGAGGCTTTAGTGAAGATCACATCAACAAACATCCTGAAGTTTTTTAAGAGGGGCATCCTAGCCATGTTTGAAGTCCCTCAAGCTATCGTGACAGATAATAAGACCTAGTTCGTAGATACTAAGTTAAAAACATGCTAGAAGAGTTAAAATTCAAGGAACACTTTGCATCAGTAGAACATCCCCAAGCAAATGGTCAAGAGGAAGCGGCCAATCGGGTGTTGTTAAGAGGGCTAAGGAGAAGTCTTGAGGCCACCAAAGGAAATTAAGCATATGAACTCCTACATGTCTTATTGGTGTATAGAATATCCCTTCATTCAATGAACGAAAAAACCTCTTTTCGTCTAATTTACGGTGTCGAGGTTGTCATTTCGGTTAAGGTTGAAGAGCTAAGTTGGATGAAGACACACCTTTTACCTAAGGAAGATAAAAACTAGTCACTCAGAGAGGAAATTCACTTCCTAGAAGAAAGAAGGGAATCCCCCACCTTCGCAATGTCATCATCAAGCAAGCTATGAAAATCTAGTACATTAAGAGCGTCCGAACAAAAGAGTTCCAAGTTTGAGACCTCGTACTACAATGGTCCAACATTAAGGAGGTTAGAATGCCAAAGAAGGTAAGCTTATGGTGAATTGAGAATGGGAATATAGGATTCAAGCCACCACCAGAAAAGGGGCTTAAGCCCTGGAAACACTAACCTAAGAACATGTACCAAGGACCTGTAACATTTTCAAACTCAAGCAATACTTTAACTGAATCCCCGTTCAACAGTATAAAGGGTGAAAGATTAAATTACTATTTACATTCGATGTAACCCTTCAATATATATACAATGAGTTTCTCTTTCTTATGGATTAGATATTTTATATGAGCTTCCTTTTTAAGAAATATAGAATAAGATATGACACACATTATTCCGCATCTGTCGCTCCCCTCCCTCTTAGGAGCTAGCCATTCCAAGAGCATAAGTGGTGAACCTCAAGAGACATTCACCTTGAACTGGGCTTAAACGCAGGGGTAGGTACGAGGACCCAATCCTTGGTTAGGGATGATTCTCTATGAGGCTGAAGAATTACTCTAGCCCCCATCAAATGGGATGCATAATCATGAATGACAAAGGTTATCCCATCAAATTACACCAATTCCCATCAAATGGGACAAGTAATGATGAAAATAAAAAAGACACGCCAACCCCCACATGTGAAACATAATTTAGCTAAGCGAGAAATTGTGATTATTGAATATGTTAAAAAAAGGAATGTGCAAAACTATTTCTTATTTTATAGGGTCAAAGAGAACGTTATATTACAAAAATAAAAAATAATTTCGGAGTTCATAATTGTTTTTGCTCAGCCAACATGTCGTTGATTATCTCTTTATGTGAGCTAATTTCGTCGTGGGTAACCTTAACATTTAGGCAGAACAACTTTAGTTGATCCACAACATTCTTGAAATTGGTATCTCTAAGGCTCTCTGATGAAGAATCAAGAAAATATTTCTCTAACCGGGCCAATTCTTCCATAAAGGTTTTCACCTTGCCCGAACAAGCCTTTTTTCTGCTCTTAACTCCGTTCCAGTTGCCACAACACCATAAGATAAAAATAGGGAGTAAGGGACTCTACATGTTTTCTGTGGATGTCTTTCTCAATTATGAATTTTAGGTATTTATAGAAGACCCCTTTGGCTTATGCTAGAGAGCCAACATATGGTCTGCCTCATTCCATGATCAAAATAATGGGAGTAGTGGAAGATTCATTCTCCCTTAATTCGTGGTGGAGATAGTTTTCTTGTTAACTGACCTCTTCATTCAGTTATTGTTTGGACACTTCATCTCCCACCTTTCTTTAGTAAATGAGTATTGGAGTCAGTTCGGGAGGCCCAATGAGGCGACTAATATGCCTGCTTTTGGGAAACCTGTATAGTGTGTTTCGAGCGGCCTCCAGGCTTATTTCGAGAGACCTTTAGCTTCATAGGATGCTTGTTCAACGTCAATGTGCTTGACTTGTCTTAATTTCTTATGGATTATCCTTTATTAGGATCCAATAAAATTATATTGGTACAATACCATATCATGGGTTTTGTCATTGTGTGTTGAACAAATTAGTATAATGGTGTTATTTAAACAAAAATACAACGAAGTGGGCATTTTTATATCGTCTTCACATGAAGTGACACTACAAAACAACGTATGAGCAATTTGTTACTATTGTAAGTGAGTGAGGTTTTTTATTTGAGAAATAGTTATTTTAAGACTAAAAAAATAAAATTCGTTTAAAACAATGATAAAGAGATGTTGGAGTTAGATTTTAACTATTATAATAACATGCATACTATTGATAAGTTATTTACATTTTTGCTGTCAACTCGTAATATTATATATCGTTCAGCAACATTATCCATGTTTGAAATAATGTTATGATATCAATTGTATTCTTCATTCGATGACCTATCATTTTAATAAACAATATTATATCGTTAAAATTCGACAAAATATGTGAATATCAAAACTAAATTTATCTCTAGAGTTTAGATTTTGATAAATAATTATTCTAAGTCTAAACCTAAAAAAACGCTTCTCAACAAGAGTTTAAGTTAACACAATATGTTATAAATAATTAAATTATATTAGGCATAAATGAACATCTTTAAATATAAGAGTACTTTTCAGTAGCAAATTAGGTTCACAAACATCATCAAAATATAACACACATTACACACAAGAATAAAGATCAATATGATTGAATAATTAAAACAAACATAACGCCATGATCAAAAGTATTACATATATATATATATATATATATATATATATATATATATATATATATATATATATATATATATATATATATATATATATATATATATATATATATATATATATATATATATATATATATATATATATATATATATATGTCATAATATTGTATAAACCTAACCCCAATAAAAAAAAACTTAGATAATAAAAATAAAGGAGTAAAAGTAAAATGACGTTGAGCGATCTCTAAGTCCTCTACTTAAATCCACATTGGCCAGTCTTGACATAAAAAACCTTTCAAATTATTTCTCATCGGTAAAATACTAACAATATAAGCTAAATCAAAAAACTATATACAAATATCATTCAAATGACTACCTAAGTTTCTTTGAATAAAATTTAGATCTGATCTCAGTTCGTTGAGCAAACCATTCTACTCTTAACGAATTGAGCCGGCCTCACACACACAAAAAAACGTTAATCCTTCTTTGAACCTCCTTCCATTCTCTTGGAGAGCCTTGATTCTCTCAGCTAATTTTCTCTATTTTGGAAGGGGTACTTTTTGCATGGATTTTTCCGATCGTGCCAAATTCTCCTACCCAGTTTAATGTGACTCTTGATCTCATATGCACTTCAAGCTCGGATCCATTAGTCCATTGTGTACGGTGTTTTGATTTTTTTCTTTACGTTATACTCATCATACATATCATAATAAAATAATTATAAATTAATATCAATTTTCACAATTTTAGAATAATATTCTTATATGAATAAATCATAGTTATTTTATGCATAAGTAAGCGAATAAGTGTGTGAAATAAATAAAAATATTTAAATAAATTATACACTTATCATAATGTTCCAACACTTCAAGATACAATCACCTAAGACCTACACATACAACATATGTTGTTTTCGGATTTGAAATATTGGCACAAGGAAATTATCGGGATGAGTCGCGTACTAGGTCGCTTTCTTTAAGACGTTTCGCCGTACTGCCAAAATATGCAAAGCAGTCGATTTACGACGACGCCTCCAGGATAAAACAGCCCGTTCAAAATTACGATTATCAGTTGCACACTGATAAATCGTTCTAGAAATACACCTTTCTAAATTATCTAGCGAAAATAGCCAGTCCAGTATCTGGCTGAAATAGCCGGTCGAAAAAACCAAGAAAAGAAAATTGTTTAGATGAAGAGAATTAAGGGAGAGAGAGGGAAATCAAAATTCGTGTGAATTTGTGAAATCCGGAGTGCTCACTACTGAATTTTTACCCTTTATTTATAGGTAGCTAGTGAGGCTGATATTTCCATTCCTCCAATGTGGGACTAAAATGAATTTTGTCAAATTCACTTTCCAATTCCCATTAATATAATTCCAACATCCAATGTGGGACTAAAATGAATCTTTTCAAATTCACTCTTCAATTTCTATTACTATAATTATTATAGTTCCAACAATCCCCCACTTGAATTTAAAGGAAATTTTAGAAGTCCGTCAAATGTTTCTAAGATTGTGCATAAGCAAAGGTGTCTACGACTTGAACCTTAGCGTAGCGAGTAGGATTCTGATTCAACAAGAGTGACACTATTGTCTTGAACTCTATCTCGGACATCAGACCCGCACACAACCTTTTCGTAAGGTGTATTCTTATAGCCCGTGCTTTAGTGGCCTTGCACGTGTATCCCGGTTTAGTGAATGCTCTAGGAATTGTGCCTCGAAATTCCATAGGAACCGGCCTCAGTTCCACAGTCACATAGGTGAATCTATCAAGAGTACTCCTGTAGCCTAGGTACTCCCTCATACAGAGAATAGATATCATTAAGAGTTTCTATTATCTCATCCTGTCATTACTTCAGGATTCATGCTTTACTTGCATGATCATTTTCATATTACTCACAACTTGTTATTACCCATTGAACCTAAGTCTTGGGATCTCCAGTCATTTAGGTAGGGTTACCATCATGAGTAACCATTTGTTTTATAGGCATTAGTCCCATCTTTTTGGATGTATTATGGACTTTCTCTCTAGCTAATCCTTTCGTCAAAGGATCTGCTAAGTTCTCATCAGTGCGTACATGATCCACTCTCACAGCTCCTTTAGAGATACAGTCTCTAACAGTGCTATGTTTTCTTCTAATTTGACGTCTTTTACCATTATAATAACGGTTCTCAACTTTTGCAATAGCCGCAGTACTATCGCAGTGGATCAACACAGCTGGTATAGGTTTTTCCCATAAAGGGATCTCAGCTAGCAAGCATCTTAACCAACTTGCTTCTTCACTACCTGTAGCTAATGCTATCATCTCAGACTCCATTGTGGACTGTGCTAGAATGGTCTGTTTCTTTGATTTCCAAGATACAGCTCCTCCGGCTATACTAAATATATAACCACTAGTAGCTTTGGAATCATCCGATAAGGTGTTCCAATCTGCATCACTATACCCTTCTAGTACAACAAGAAATTTCTGATAGTGTAGGCCGAGGTCCATAGTCCTTTTAGGGTACCTCATTACTCGCTCAATAGCTTGCCAATGTTCGTTACTCGGCCTACTTGTAAATCTGTACAACAATCCTACGACATATGCAATGTCGGGTCTAGTACAATCAGTGGCATACCTAAGACTGCCAATGATGCTCACATATTCTGCTTGTTTGACACTTTCTCCAGTGTTCTTAAACAGTTTCACACTTGGATCATACGGAGTGCATGCAGGTTTACAATCAAAGTATTTATATTTCTTTAAGATCTTCTCCATATAGTGAGATTGATCCAAAGAAATTCCTTGGTCGGATCTCGTGATCTTGATACCCAAGATCACGCTTGCTTCTCCGAGGTATTTCATATCAAAGTTATTGCATAACAATGATTTCATATCATTAATGGCCTGAATGTTTGATCCAAATATAAGTAGATCGTCTACATATAGACATATGATAGTACAAATGCGATTCTCATATTTGTAATAGACGCACTTGTCACTTTCATTCACTTTGTACCCATTAATTATCATTAAGTTATCAAACTTTTCATGCCATTGTTTAGGGGCTTGTTTTAGTCCATACAGAGACTTATCTAACTTACAGACCTTGCTTTCTTGTCCTTGGATTACAAATCCTTCTGGTTGTTCCATATAGATTTCTTCTTCTAAGTCACCGTTTAAAAAAGCTGTTTTAACATCCATTTGGTGTACTATTAAGTTATAAATGGCTGCTATTGAGATGAGTACCCTAATGGATGTAATTCTAGTGACTGGAGAAAAGGTGTCGAAGAAATCTATATTTTCTCTTTGTCTAAAACCCTTGGCTACAAGGCGTGCCTTGTATTTCTCAATCGTTCCATCAGGTTTTAGTTTCTTTTTCAAAACCCATTTACAACCAATTGGTTTGCAACCCGGAGGTAAGTTTACTAAGTGCCAGGTCTTGTTAGATTCTAGAGAATTTATCTCATCATTAATGGCTTCTTGCCATAAGTCTGCATCCATAGATGACAATGCTTCTTGAAGATTTATTGGATCTTCTTCTACATTATAGGCCGCATAATCGGGCCCATAGTCTTTAGCAACTCTTGCTCTTTTACTTCTTCGAAGCTCTGTTTCTACATTGTCGCTGCTTTCAGTGCTTTTTATCACAGGAATGTGACTCGATTGTGTGCCCCCACTATTTCTCGATTTGAAGGGAAATTTGTCTTCAAAGAATTCAACATCGTTTGATTCTATGATTACTCTGGCATTTAGGTCATAAAACCTGTATGCCTTACTATTTGCTGCATACCCAATGAATACGCATTCATAGGCTCTCCTAGCGAGTTTAACTCGTTTCGGATCCGGAATTCTGACATAAGCCAGGCAGCCCCAAGTTCTCAAATAAGACAAATTTGGTTGTCTTTTCTTTAATATCTCATAAGGTGAGATCTTACTTTTCGACTTGGGAACTTTATTCAGGACATAGCAAACAGTCAATAAAATTTCCCCCCACCAGTGAGGTGCAGCACCAGAATTTAACATGATTGCAACTACAAGTTCAGTAAGAGTCCTATTCTTTCTTTCTGCTTTACCATTCATTTCAGGAGAGTATGGAGCAGTCGTTTCATGTATAATACCATGTTCAACATAAAAATCATTAAACAAGCTAGAGTCATATTCGGTTCCCCTATCACTGCGAAGTCTCTTAATCTTCTTGTTAAATTGATTCTCAATTTCAGTTACATACACCTTAAACATGTCAAGCGCTTCACTTTTATTCTTCATTAGATATACATAAGTATAATCAGAGCAATCGTCAATAAAAGTGATAAAATAACGTTTATTATTTCTAGTTAAATTTCCATCTAATTCACATATATCAGAGTGTATAAGATCTAGGGGATCAGATTCTTTTATTATTGATTTATGTGAGGTCTTTGTTATTTTAGCTTGACTGCAAAATTCACATTTATTGGAATCATTAATATTTAGTTTAGGGATTAGGCCTATGTTGCTTGCATTAGAAATGATTCGTTTATTAACGTGACAAAGTCTACCATGCCAAATATTAAAATCACACAAAAGGTAAACAGAAGGAGAAGTTTTATTTTTGAAATCTTTCCAACCAGGGGGAAGTTTGTCAATAATTACAGCAATTTGAAATTGTTCATTAAGGGGCATACCTTCTGTAATAATCTCATGAGCAATCTTCTGAATTTCGTGGCTTTGAGTTTCCACCGACTTCTCATCCACCATCTTGTAGTTCAAGTAGCGGCTGACAGCAAATTTCTTCGCACCTGCTTCTTCAGTATCATATTTCCTTTTCAGAGCCTCCCATACCTTGTTTAGCAGTTCTGTAGCTACTGTAGTAGTCGTACAGATCATCAGCAAGGCTGTTCAGAATGTGATTTTTGCACAGATAATCATTCTCGTGCCATAAGGCGATTTCTTTTCGGAGCTGCAGATCATCTGCTGCAGCCTTAACTTTTGCAGCATCTGAGTCAGACATTTTGGAAGTCCCATCTGAATCTGCAGGTGAGTTACCGTTAGGTAGTTCAGATGATGCAGAAGGGACAACCGGGATATCCTCAGTCAGAACGTGGGCAACCTTTTTCAGAGTTAAGAAAAATTTCATCTTAGCTTGCCAACGTTTGAAATTGGAACCCTCAAACCTGAAAGGTTTGTCAGAGACCAAAGCGGCCGCAGTAGTACTGATAATTTCCTCAGTTGCCATGGCAGTTATGAAAACGTCTTAAAATTGTTGTTTTTGGATTTGAAATATTGGCACAAGGAAATTATCGGGACGATTTGCGTACTAGGTCGCTTTCTTTAAGACGTTTCACCGTACTGCCAAAATATGCAAAGCAGTCGATTTACGACGACGCCTCCAGGATAAAACAACCCGTTCAAAATTACGATTATCAGTTGCACACTGATAAATCGTTCTAGAAATACACCTTTCTAAATTATCTGGCAAAAATATCCAGTCCAGTATCTGGCTGAAATAGCCAGTCGAAAAAACCAAGAAAAGAAAATTGTTTAGATGAAGAGAATTAAGGGAGAGAGAGGGAAATCAAAATTTGTGTGAATTTGTGAAATCCGGAGTGCTCACTACTGGATTTTTACCCTTTATTTATAGGTAGCTAGTGAGGCTGATATTTCCATTCCTCCAATGTGGGACTAAAATGAATTTTGTCAAATTCACTTTCCAATTCCCATTAATATAATTCCAACATCCAATGTGGGACTAAAATGAATCTTTTCAAATTCACTCTTCAATTTCTATTACTATAATTATTATAGTTCCAACAACATATGATACATGTACTCAACATACCTTTGATCAACTTGCTCTAGAGTGATCAGTGATACAATAGAGACAAAATAATATCTTGGAATAATCTGCATGTATTCGAACAGTCGGAACCATACACAATATGCATATGATTCAACCATAATAAAAATCAATGTCATCTAGCTGGCATGTGACATAGTGAGTTTCGTAAGAGTCGAATAATATAACTTGCAATAGTATCTGATCTAGACATTCTCGACACAACTATGTAATTGGACATCTTTAAATTGAAATAAAGAAGTTGCACGAGGCTATATTTTAGTCTACTCCCGCTCATACTCATGTTTGTCAATACTAGAAAAATGATGATAGATTTATAAGCATGTCAATGTGTATTAATGACTATACATTAAAT
Organism: Lathyrus sativus; assembly: GCA_963859935.3. Lineage (NCBI taxonomy): Eukaryota > Viridiplantae > Streptophyta > Magnoliopsida > Fabales > Fabaceae > Lathyrus > Lathyrus sativus. Next base: position 493,529,095 of record OZ012739.1, on the reverse strand, counting down.
AAAATATTTTAATAAATAATAAAATAATTTTATTAATATGTTGCTATAACAATGTCATATATCCTTCTAGCTACTACATTTTGAATTTGTCGCAACATTCAACTTTCAATACAAGTAATCCAATGCAGCAGTGCCAGAGGCACTTCCATCAACCAAATCTTGAATCATGAAATACTCCAAACATACCATATAAGTGTATATAGTGCTCTTGTTTGTGAAAATGGTTTAGCCCATCAAATAAATAAGGTACAATTTGAGGGCGTACTGCATGTACGTGCATCATTCACCATCTTCATCGCTCTTGTTAGTAGTGTTGGAACAATATTAAACTTGTTCAAGGTGAATCAATGGTGAAAGTTGTTATTGTGGTGATAGAAGGGTTAATTGAGGAAGATGATGAAAGAATAGAGAAAATTGAGATGAGAATATTGAATGACATTATCTAACAACATTTTTATCCAATAGTACAATTGAGGTCTATTTATAGTGTACAAACCACTAAACAAACAAAAACCAATTACACGACATTTGACTTATTCTAATCATCCAACACACCACCTTAAGTCAAATGCTCAATGTTCTTCATGCCCAACCTCACCACGAGTCGCTTGAAAACATCATTCGTAACCACTTTCGTCAACAAGTTCGCGACTTGTTTTTCACTTCTACAGTAGCTCAAACGTAACTGTCCAGAACTCACTAAATCTCTCAAGTAATGGAATCTCATCTCAATGTGCTTGCTCCTCCCATGTGCTATGGGATTCTTAGCAAGATTGATGGCTAAAACGTTGTCCACCAACAACAAAACAACTCCTCTCGTGCTGCTGTCCAGCTCACGCAGTAAGTGCACAAACCACACAGCTTGGCATGCACACAATGACGCTGCAATGTACTCCGCCTTGCAAGAAGAGAGAGCAACCACCTGTAGCACCCTAAAATTTGCCCTTCTGCTTTAACCTGGATTGGCTTTTGTTTCTTTGCATTTTCGCATATCATAGCATCTGTTCTTGAGGCATGGGATCAAGGTTTTTCTGTGGCTCAGGTTTCTTTTTAGTGCAAGAGACTGAACAACAAGCATCAGGAGCTTCGGCATTTTATTTTGCCTGACGATCGAGCGGTCGATTTTATTTTATCTTGCAGGTTATTTTTAGATCAGGAGGCAGCATTCAGGCTATTTTAGGCATTCTCATGGTTGTAGTATTCAAGAGTAGGTTTCAGAGGCTGAACAGGACTTAGAACGAGCGAAAACGGGCAAATGTGCAGGTTTCCCTCCAAAAGGCGCCAAAATTCAAATTTTCAAGGTGTTAATCGATTAACCAAAATGGTTAACCGATTAACCAAGTTAAAATCAGGTCAAATTTGAATTTTTGAAGGTGTTAATCGATTAACCCATAAGGTTAACCGATTAACCAAGGCAAATTTTGCCTCTGCATGTGAATTTTCAAGGGCAGCCACTTTGGGGTCCATTTTGATCATTTGTGAAATTGATTTTACACCAAAGGAAGGATCTAGAACCACTTTGAATTTTGATTAACTTTCAAATTAATTCACATTCCCTCCAATTTCCCACTCCTAATCCCAAACCAATTTTCACAAACCACACTCCAAACCACATTTGGATCCCTAACTAAGAGCATATTTAAATGATTTGCTCCAAACCTCACACACACAATCCTCATAATTCCATTTCATTTTCAGAATTCACTCTCATTCTCTCAATTTGCTCTCAACTTTTTCACTCCCAAACTCCACTAAAGCTCTTCTCACCTTGAATTCTTTGATTCTCCATTGGAATCATTGAATTCTAGAGCTAAAATCTTCATCCTTCATCCTTATCATCTCCATTTCTCCATTCAATTTTCGTGCTAGTTTAGATCTGAACTTTGAAGTTGATCTAGAGGAGCTTATTTGGATAATTCTTGCTTAATTTTGGTGGATCTTCATTTCTACTACAAGTAATCACTTGGATCTTGAAGGATTTCTGGATTTCTTGCTTGGATCTTCTCAATTAAGGTTGAATCAACAATTACCAAAGCAAATCTCCGCTTTGTAGGTTGGAATTCTAGATCCGTTGCTATTTTGAGCTTATTTTGCATATTCAATGTGGATCTTCATTTTTGATTGACTTTTGGTTGATTTGATCCGTGTGATTAGTGATCTTGCTGTTTTAATGTGTTTACATGTTGTTGGATCACTAAATTCTGGTGTTAAATTCGTGCATAAGTGATTATATGATCATCTGGATTATTGGAGAAGTGATTATTTGCTGAAAAGTGCTTTTGAGCTGCTGTTTTCTGCCTCTGGTACAATGTTAATCGGTTAACCAGATGCAGTGCAAACTGGTTAATCGATTAACCAGTGCGAATATTCAAATTTTCAAACGTTTTCAACTGGTTAATCGGTTAACCCCTGGTGTTAACTGATTAACACTGTGCAAGCAGGCCTGTTTTGCTGTTTTTCAAGGTTGTTTCGGTGTCATTTCGCTTCCAATTCTCATGGATCAATATGATGCATTAGAAGTGAGATGTTTTAGATATTGTGTTGTTGTTCTTGATTGTTTAATCATGATTTCTTCGACACGCGTGTTCGATTTCCACTTGAATGCATGCTTATGGATGTGGTTCAAAGTAATGATCATTGGCATTGTTTTCTTTGCTTGCATTGCTTGGTTGAGATGTGCTTGTGGTGGTTGTTGTCCCACACTTTTTCCTCCCACTTTTCTTTTGTGTTTGCATTTCATGTTTGCATCTCTTTCATTTCTTTCTACTTGTGATTGATTTACCTTGTGTTTTCTTAGTTTTCTTTGCCATGATCCCTTAGGATCCCTAGCCCCTTTGGGAGTAGGGGAGACATTAAGTGTTTAATCCAAGCATTCTAACATTAGGGTATATTTCCCTTTCAATCCCAACTTTAGGTCCATTTTGCATGAAAACGTTAGGGCCGAGTTTCCCTTAGACCTTTCGTGTGTCTCTCTTGTCATCTCAAAACACATTCTAACTCATTTAATAAATATGATGAACATTGTACGCTACGAGCCTTAAGCACATGGGAAATGATGAGTGAGGGGTCTCTTCTCGCTTGTCTAGAATGTTTAGTATACGTCTTTTTATTATGAATTTTGGTAAACAACCACTGGTCTATCAATTTATGGTAAATTGACTAACTTGCAGGATCGACCATACTAAATCCTAGAACATGTGCTAAGCGCATAAAGAAATAAAGACAAGAATGTAAAGGGCGAAAGATTATAACCAAACTCCACGTTCGACTACAAATCTTTGTAAAGTAAAATTGTGCTCGAAGGTAAATGTGCAGGAAAGTAAATTTCTTGGAAATAACTCTAATTTGAACTCCACGTTTGATTGGGGGATCTTTTAAGCAAACAAACTGTAAAAGAAATGACTTTGAAATTAAACGTGCAAAAGACTCAAACGGGAACTCCGCGTTCGAATTTGAAGTCTTTGAAAGTTAAATAGCAAGAAGGTAAATGACTTTGAAAATAATTGGGCGAAAAGACTAAAAGCGCAAGAAAAGTAAAAGGCTTTGGAAAATAAAGTTGCACGTAAGTAAATGGCTTGAAATTAAACAACTGGACTGTAAATGCGAAAAGACTACGGCCGAACTCCAAGTTCGACGTACCTCTTTTGAAAGTTAAATGACTTTTGAAAGTAAAGATGCAAGTAAGTAAAGGGCTTGGAAGATAACTCTAATCAGAACTCCACGTTCGACTAGGGGGTCTTTGCAAAGTAAATGGGCAGAAAAGTGTAAAGGGCGGTTTTGAACATAAAAACTGAAAGTTAAAAATGGCAAGTTGTTGTACCCCAAAATTTACCCTCCCATATTAAATACAATATGTCCCAAGAGGTTAGTTAATAGTCACAAGATTCACAATTGGTCAAAGGGATTGAAGGTTTCATCAAAGCCTCCTCCTAAACAGTGGATCTTAGAACTAGGGTTTTGAGTCTCCTCGAGCAAAATGGACTTCTAAAACTTAAAATGAACTTCATAACATCCCACATACTTCAAAGAATCCCCATGTCAAGTTTTAGAGCTTTCCTCACAAGTTTGGCCAGTCAGATGCTCAGATACCTGAAAATCATTTAACTTGGTCAAAACGTCAACTGAGGACAACTGTGGTCAACTCAAAGTCAAACTTCAAGAATTTTGGTCAACATCAAGATTACGAGGTGAAATTCATCATTTGATCAAAGGTCTATCATGATTCATCAGGGAAACCTCAGATCATCAAGAATCGGAAGTTGCTAAATTAGGGTTTTGTGTAGGAAAAGTCAACTAAACTTTGACCAGCCATAACTTTCACGTGTTTCATCAAACATTTCCCATCCAAAACTCATTTTGAAGGAAGTTTAATTCTATACAACTTTGTGTCTCACAAGCCAAGCCTAAAAAGGCTTCATTTGAAATATATGAGCCAAGACATTATAGGTCCTTTTGAAAGTCAACAAAAAGTCAACTTTTTCCAAAGCTCATAATTTGAAAATGGTAAAAAAAATATGGACATGGGACCAAAATGGTTGATTAGAGGATACTCTAATATTTCTAAAAAGTCTTAGAACACCTCAATAGCATTAAAATTGAGGAAGTTATGCATTGTCAAAGTTGGTAATTTTTCAAGGGGCCCATAAAATTGCAACCCAAACTTGAAGATAAAGTCATTCACGACCCAATGACCATATTTTCTGATTTTTATCATTTATTTTTTATTATTTTTATTTTTTATCATTTAAAATCATTTTTAATTAAAATAAATTATAAAAAATCAAAGATTTGATTTAAGATTTATTTTGGGATCAAATATATGGTATTCAAAGTGATTGAAGTCATCCAAATTCATTCAAGACCAATATGGTATGATTTAATTTGATTTTGTTTTTACAATTATGATAATTGGCTCCTTCATCTTCAAGCAACCCATAAAACTCCAACCAAGGCCCAATTGTTTACCCTAATTTACACTAATTTATATACACAACAAAGTCAGAATAAAAAAGAGGAGAGAAATTTTTTTGGATGCCATAAGAACCTTAGAAAAATCTTAAAACAACTTTGCAATAAGATTCAATCAGCTCTACAAGTCCATTCACATTCCTCAAGATCCTAGGAGCCTATCCCACAAAGACTTGAAGGTTGAGACTTCACGAAGTGCATCCCGTGAACATGCCGCCTCTCATTCTTCTTTTTTTTTCTTTCTAATCTTTGATTTCATTGCACTTTATCATATTTTATGTTCACAATGATCTTCATAATCATGTTTAGGTTTGTTTTGATCATTTGTTTGCAAGATATGATGCAGGTTTCAAGAAGTGCCATGGTTAAGGCATAAGCTTTTCAAGAGTCGAAACTCTTCGTACTGACATTTTCAGGCCTTGCCCCTATTTATTTTTAGTGAATTTCTTCCTTTTTTTTTTATAATGTTTTATAGTTATTATTATTAAAACATTATTATTAATTTAATTAACCATTAATCTTTACTAACTGCTCACAAATTATTTTTCTTAAAATAAATTTTATAATATAATTTTATATTTTTTTCTCTCACATAACTTTTTTTAACTTATTAATTGTAAATGAATATAACTAGGTTTAGATTAATTTAAAAACCCTAAATTTTCACTAACCCTAATTAGACCCTCATTTTCTAAACTTGATCTTTTTTTTAAAACAATTAATTTCCTAATTTAATTTATTTTCATTGCTTTATTTATATTATTTAGAGGATTGTATAGGATTTTCCCTTATGTAATTTATTTTTTCGCATCGATTATTCTATAATTGCCCCGAAGTCGTGTAATAGTTTAGGACTTTATTTCTTGTTTTTTTTTGTTATTTCCGTAAATATTTAATTGCTTGGTTAGTAATCTAGGGCGTGAAAAGATCTAATTGAATAAATTGGACTTAGAGAATCAATAATAAAAGAAATATATGAAAATAATCACTCACACACGTAAGTCGATCGTCCTGCGATCGCCATCTACACCTCCTAGGGTTACCCCTCTTAGTTGCCTTAATATGGTCAAGTCCTTCGAATGTAGGGGTGTCTTAAGCGATGTCCCTGCAAACAGATAAATCATCAAGTCCCTTTAAAGTTAAAAGGATCATAGTCCCTTCGAAGTTGCCTACGGAATAAATGATCTTGTCCCTCGATGACCCTACAAAAATGACGATAGTCCTGTCAAATTACTAAGACACCCCTACGTGTTGCCTTCTTTGACCATACGATGACCCTACGCCCGTCCCTTAACATCCAAGGTAAAGACTACTTACTCACTAATAGTAAGGACAGTCTTACCCTTAAAGGAAATAAATAACAAGAAAGACCTTACAAACTTAGGGTAGGTAACACTTAAATACTTGCTCACTTTTTTCAAAAAAACATTCTTTACACCCCACTTTCAAAATATTTTCAAACTCAAGGCTTTGTATACATCCATACAAGGATCACTACAAAGAACTTCTGAAAATCTTTTCTAAACATACATTTCACATTACTTTTCAAACAAACAAGTGAGCTAAGTAACTAAGAGCCCATGGATAACCATGGATATAAAGGGTGCTAACACATTCCCTTTATATAACCTATCCCCCGAACTCAAAATCTTTTCAAAAAGGTCTTTCCTGTTCTTTTATAGCCTTTCCTATTGGATAAAATAAAAGTTGGTGGCGAATCTTGCTATCCGCACATGTTTTTGTCAAACAAAAACACCAAGTCAGTTCTCCCACCGTTTTACACAAGTGAATTGTATAGATAAATTACATTGATAAGAAAAGGTTTGGTGTTGTATCACGTACATTCTCGTTAACTCGTTTCTCTACACACGGATACTTTGAGTTGTATGAACTAGTACAATAATGAATGAACACCCTTATTCCATAAGTTTTACACCTATTTATAATGCTGTAAAATAACTACTACATAGCGGTTGAGACTTTCTATCATACTTTTGGCGCTTCTTTTGCTCTTAACCGCCCACACGTTCTTTTCCACTTATTTTAAATTTTGAATATTCTGCATTTCCCATCAATTTTGGCGAAACCGTCTTCTTGCTTTCTTTAACACAGTCTTCGTCGAGCATTTTCCAACACTTAGCGTTTTTTTCCCCTTGTTCAACTTTCTTCGACTTTGAAGCTTTCCTTGATTGGGTCGAAATTCTTCCATACACCAAGTATTGGTATCTTTGATCTAATCTAGCTCTGGTCTCGACTAGTGTCGAAAATTAGGAGTCAACAAATCGCCCCCAAAAATTGTCCTTTCGCCAGTTTTGAATAGGAATGTCAGTTTTTTTATCATATATTTTTCGACATGCATTACTTTGCATGTCTTGGATGGAAATCTCACTATCTGTTTAGTGGTCTAACTGTTCAGTTTTTCCCCTTCCATGCTTATGACATTACGCCATCATGATAAAATCTCAAATGTCTTTTCAGCCGTATTTGTCATCACTTTGCCTTGAAAACATGCATTTGTAGTCTGACCATAACTGCCTACGCGCACCCTTTCCTCCAATTCAACACGTGTCCCGCTGCTTGAGTTTTTAACGGTGGATTTCGCCCCCTCTGGACTCTCAAACGTTTATGAATACCTCCTTTCACCGTTTCGTGAGAATTTTTATGCTTCAAAATCTCAAACGTCTTACGTCTTTCTCTTAGCTTTCTTCATCACTCTCAGAAAAACCAATTTCCTTTCCAAACACAAACAATGGCTTCTTCCCAAACCGCCGCTCATGAGAAAAAAGGACGCACTACCCAAATAAAACAAACCATTCCTCTTTTCATCAACCTGGCTGGCCCTCACTTGGTGGAAAATCGTCCATGTGTTCCGGAGCCCACCTCTGAGACTGCCAAGAGCATCTACCATTCTCAGGTAATGATTCTGTTGATTGTTTCAGGTAAACCTTATACGGTGTCAGGTCCCTTAGCACAAGTTGACCTTTTTGATGCACGACTGAGTGAGTTTCTACCGTCTTACCGGAGGACAAGGCCATTAGGGCAAAAAAGTTTCCATGCACCTTTTACTGGTACTGTCGATCCTACTCCATTGCCCACTTTTGACCTTGGTTACCTTGCTGATGGTACTCGTTTACTAAGAGTTGTGAGTCCACTGAAGGATTTCGACTTTTGGATGGCCAAAGTGGAGAAAGTTAAGGCTGATCACTGGAAAACTGTAGGAATCTATGATCTTTTAATGCTGTCAAAGGCTCCCTTTTCACACTGTTTGAATTTACTGGTGGCCTCATTGTATTTCTGGGATAGTACCCATTATACATTTCACTTACCATGTGGGATGATGTCTCCCACGCTCTTCGACATAGCCGTTATCACCGGCCTTCGTCCTGATGGTGTCTCTTACCAACCTGACGTTGATGCTAAAGACTATGTCAACATCTCCTCCTCTAAGCTCACTTATACTCACTTCGTCAATCACCATTTCGATCAATCTACTGAAAGTGTGTCTGACGAAGAACACATGGCATTCTTTGACATGTGGATGTCGAGATACATATTTTGTACCAAGTCTTTACAGGTAGCCAAGAAATACCTGCCTCTTGCCAATCAACTACACCATAACAAAGGTGTTTGCCTCAGTGAACTTATTTTGACAACTCTTTATGAACCTTTGAGTGACACGACTTCTTGACTGAAACGTCTAAAAGCTCGTGAATTTGTATCCTTGGTTGGTCCTCTATGGTTGCTTCAAATATGGTTGAATGTTACTTTCGAGACCAGCTTTCCTAGAAGAGTACCTGTTATCGAAATGCCTGCTGAGGTCGAGGGGAGGCATGTCAAATGGCCTCGTTTGGTTCGATTGACCCCAACTGATGAGGGCATAACCATCAGAGAAGCTTTCACCAGCTACATCTTGATGTTTGCCAAATGCTCAGAGTTTACTTCTAGCATGGAACCTTTTGTCTCAAGGAAGTTTGTCCCCTCATGGTTTAAACGACCATTTCCTGCTCCTCAAGGACATGGTAGCGATGATTCGATTGCTATCTGGGAAGCCTTTTTTATTCCTAGATTCATTGTAAATAGGCTTAACGCATGGAAAGGGTTAGCATCTTTGATTGCGTATCAACCTAATCTTGTCTGTCGTTAATTTGGGTTGATTCAGAGTTTTCCCAGATGTTTGTATGACAAGAAGGGCCAAATAATCCTCCACACTGCCAGTTTTTATGAAGATACCATCTCTGATATCTTTGCTGAATCTAGCCATAAGACGGGCATTCTCTCACCCGTGTTTTTTGAGCCTTCTTTTTTGTGCACCTCTTCGTTCCACCATTGGTGGTCGAACTATATACTGAACACTTCCTTGATTTTTCTACTTTTTCCTCACTTCTTGATCAGGCTTTCCTTGCTGTGCAGGACAAGTCAAAGAAAAGTAAGCTTACTCACATTCAAGAAATTCAAGCTTTTCAGAAGTACTTTGAAACTGTTTATCGACCAGATGATCTTAGTCGAACCATCCATGAGGCTGCCGTTACCTTAAAAAGAAACTTTTTCCAAAAATTGGATACCTTAAAAATTCCCCCTAATGTTCCTCGTGAGAAAAGTTATGAGGTAGCTTTTAAACTTTTCCCTTCTAAGTTTCCTCGCTTGCGTACTGCTGATTTTGGAGTGGCGCTTGCCCCTCCATTTCCAGATTGGTTTATACGTGCTGAGGATTTAAAAGTCCTTCGACAACAATCTCAACCAAAGGCTCGACGAGTGGTTCCGACTAAGTATACTTTAGACAGTTTCAAAGGACATCTTCATATAAGGATTCAAAACGTTCTAATCGAATCTGACATATATGAAGGTTTGATGCCCTTCATTTATGATTGTACCATTAATCTTTCTTTATTTAACTGGCCATCATATATTGTTTTCAGCTGTACCTAGGAAGGCTCCTTCCACGAGGGCTGCCACTTCTCAAAGTGGCCACGAAGTTGAAGGCAAAACGGTATACACTATCTCCTTTGCCTAATCTCTTTGCGTGATTCTACTCTCACACTTATATTATCTTTTCTGTTTTCGTAGACTAGGCGCAAACCTCCTACTCCTTTAAAGAAAGGCAAGAAGGATGCCCCTATTGTTGTTACTTCAGATGCTGATGAGTCTCCTGAAGATACTCTAGTCAAAAAGAGAAAGAAACCTGTGAAAGCATCTGGACCTACTGGCCCACCTCCTGCGAAGCTGGCAAAAATTATTAGTTCGACACCCACTACTGATGGTGTCGAAGAACAATCCTCCGTGGCTACTATAAAGCCAACTTCTAGTGATTATGGAGATAACATTCTAAATCCTAACACAACTCCAGCTTAAGTATGCACATTATTCTCTTGGTTAAGTGCTCTTTGTTGTGTAACATTTTAGCCTCATCTTCTTTACTTGTATTTTCAGGTTAATACCACCGCTCCTACTCCACCTCCCATTCTTGGTGTTTCTACCACTTACTCCATCAACAACCAAGGTGAGCCAACTTATCACCCTTCTTCTGATCTTGGCTCTGGTTTAAGTGAAGTGGACCAACATGTTGTTCCTTATGTAGGAACTACACCTCCTTCAGCATCCACTACTACACAGCAGGCCCATACTGAGGGTTACAATTCTGGAGACGATGACGCTTCTAGTCCTCCCCCTCACACTCATCTTGACCCCATGGTCACTGATGATGTGGCTGCTAAGAAGTTTCTATTCCTTCAGGCCCAACAACAAATGACAACCTTTGTCCCCCTACACATGAAGATCCAAAGGCTGTGCACCCTGAATCTCCTCTTGAACCAAACAACCCCCTTCCTGCTGGTAATGAAGATGAAGACATGAGAGTTGATGAGGAAAAAGACCAGGATAACGAAGAAAACGGCCCAAACGAAGGAGAATCTGGCGAGGAAAGCGACGAGGAGGATACCGAAGAAGACAACCAAACTGGTCTTGATTCTGACCATACTTTGCCAGTGGTGAAAAAGACTCTCCCTTCCATTGTGACCCCTGAAGATCCTCTAGTGGCACTAAAATGGTCAAATCCTAGAGAATATGCTAAAAGGATCCATGGGAAAAAATGTGGGTTTTCTTATACTTCGTCGACTACTCTCACTCCTCTCATCTCAGATGATTTCGCCGGTCCAATCCTCCAAACCATCAAGAAGAAATTCTTCAGAGGAGACATCCAAAATGTTCTAACTGCCGACCCCACATCTCTCACGTTCTTGAAAGACCAGCTTAAAAAAACTCAACCTCAACACTCTTAGTCCATAAGTTCATGGCTTCTTACTGGACTTGACAGAGGTAGTGGATCACTTGTCTGCTGAGATTTGACGACTCCCTACTCTTGTAAGGACCATTGAAGCTACAGCTGGCCGCGAAAGTGCAGCCTGGACTGGTGCGCAAGAAGCTGAAGCTAGGGTCGAACAGCTGGAGAACACCCACAAACAACGCTAGAAAGAACTTAGTTCCAACCAAAGGAACATTGAGGAGTGAAAACAACAAATCAAGGACCTCCAGGCGAAGATTTCTAAGGCGGAAAAGCGTAACCTCGAGCTGAAAACCTCTGTCGATCCTAACATTGTTCTAGAGTTAAAAAGTACCATTGATTTCATCGACGCGACTCAGAAGCTCGAAAAAGAACTTGCAGCGGTCCGACTAGACAAATCCCTATGCGATGCTCGTCTTAATCATCACCTGAGTACTTTTGCTCAATTAAAGTCGAAACTTCCCTTTTGAGGCTTCTCGACCTTCATTTTATAATTATCATTTTATCTGGTGGGGGTTGTCCAGCCTTTTGTAATGATAATATTTTATTTTATTTCTACCAAACTATGCATGTACCACCTAATGTTTGTAGACATGTTGCTTGTATGATACATCATTACGGAATCACTCCCTATGGCCTCATATTTTGAGTCCAATTTGTATTTAATGTTTTTTCTTTTCTCTAAAAAAACAACGCCTGTTCCCAGTTTATTTATTGCTCCAACGACATGGGCTTTCTGTTTTTTCGTAGTATTTAAGGCGCAACTTTTTAGGTACCTTCTTAGAACTAATCCCTTAGTTCTCCACCATTTTGACTGGCCAATCCACGATCAAATTATACTTCTCATGGAGCACCTCCTCCTGCGAAGGCCACAGAGACCACTATGAAGATGCCCAAGAAAGGACGCCCTCGTAACCACCACTCTGACGACGAAGCTGACGAGGATTACATGGAGTACCTCAAGTCCATTGATTTGAGCGATTTTGATTGATCCCCGGTTTAAGTTATGCATCACTGTACTGGTTTCTTTTGTTTTGATTTCTTGTTTGCCATGTTAGCCCTTGCGGCCTATTTTGGCTTTTATGTTTTTTTTTAATGAAATCTAGATTTTAATATGCACTTCTTTCAAGATAGGCCTATATTTTTCAAATATTTGCCATTTGCTTTTAAGATTCTTTTATCTTTGTCTATTTCTTCGACTCATAGGCTCCATTAGAAAATACTTGCATGATCTGAAATGGGCCTTCCCATTTAGGAGACCATTTACCTAAGGTTCTATCCCTTCGATCCACAGGCAAAATTACTTTCCATACGAGATCTCCACTTAAAAAAGACTTAGGTTTCACCCTTTTGTTGTAGGAATCCTCGACTCTTTGTTTCTGTCTTCTCAAGACCTCTAAGGTTTTAAGCCTTTCTTCGTCCAAGTCTACCAATTCATCCATCATCATTGCCCAATAAGATTGAGAAGGGATCTCATGATGTCTCTAGATTCTCACGGAGTGTAAGCATATTTTGACAGGTAACACTGCGTCATGCCCAAAAGTTAACCTAAATGGTGTGGCATCAGTAGCTTCTTTTGGTGACGTTCGACATGCCCAAAGGACTTGGTCCAATGTCTGGTGCCAATTTCGAGGCTTCTTTCCTACATGCCTCTTAATTAATCCAATTACTACTTTATTAGCAGCTTCGACTTACCCATTTTCCTAGGCATAATAGGGTGTCGAGGTCAACAACTTGAAACCTATTTTATTGGCGAATTCCTGCATCTTTCGACCAGTAAATACTGATTCCTGATCTGTTGTAATTGTTTCTGGAATGCCAAATTTGTACACAATGTGGTTTTAGATAAAGTCGATAATGCCTTCCTGACACACGTTTACCAATGGTATTGCTTCGATCTATTTTGTGAAGTAGTCAATTCCGACCAAGATGTACTTCTGGTTCTTTGACGATGCTGGATGAATCTCTCCTATTATATCCAAAGCCCAACCTCTAAAAGGCCATGGTTTTACTATGGAGTGCAACTCACTCGCGGGAATATGTTGGATGCCAGCATGAATCTGACACTCTTGGCATCCTCGAGAAAACTCTATGCAATCTTTTAACATAGTGGGATAATACAGGCCTTGTCGAAACAATAGCCATTTCATTTTGTAACCAACCTGGTGTGCTCCGCATGCTCCACTATGCACTGTCGAGAGAGCGACATATGCCTCTTCCTCACTAAGGCATTTTAGCAAAAACCCCTCAGGGGTCTTTTTAAACAACTCATTACCCACCAATGTATAGCTCAAAGCTTGATACTTGATCTTTCGCTCTGGCGAACCTGTTGGATTCATAGATACTCGACTATGGTATTTCTCCAATCTCGCTTGGTTGAACTATCTATAGCAAAAATTTCAAAATTTTCGCTATCCAAGAACCCAAGCTTAGTGGTTTTTAAATCTGATGGGCACAATCCAACAATCATTATCTTTCCTCTTGCCTCAATCACTTCTTGGAGTTTTTCTTTCGACACCTTATATCCAGAAGCGATTTGGGCCAAGTCATTAGCACCCTGGTTTTCTATCCTGGGTATATGTTGGATAGACACTATCTCAAACCTTTTTAACAATCTATTCGCCACCATAAATTATACAATGAGATTTTTCTTAACACATTTATATTCCTTTATGAGTTGCTTTACAACCAATTCAGAGTCGCCCATTATTTCGACTCTAGTTGCCCCCAATTCTAACAAAATTTCAAGGCCAGCAATTAATGCTTCGTATTCAGCCTCATTGTTAGAACATGGACCTTCGATCCTGAACTTAAATTTTGTTGGAATTTTCTTAGAAGAAATAATCAATATCCCTACTCCCGTTCCCTTTTTATGGCTTGATCCATCGAAATACAATTTCCAGGGCCTTATTTCAACATAATTTAAATTAGTCTCATTGATAGAATGGTCGACTAAAAAATCAGCCATGATTTGGCCTTTCATAGCCTTTAAAGGTTGATAAGTTAACGAATATTCAGTTAAGGCTAAATCCCATTTGCCAATTCGACTATGCAATATAGGCTTAGATAACATATATTTTATGACATCAAAATGAGACGAAACATACACATCAATAGGCTTTATATATTGCTTCAATTTAGTACAAGAGAAATACAAGCATAAGCATAATTTTTCAATCATGCTATATCTAGTTTCTGCATCATTTAGAACTCTACTTAGATAATAAATGGCTCTTTCGAATCCATTCTCATCTTCTTGAGTCAACATGCTCCCTAAGGTTTTATCAAATGCAGCTATATATAACCTCATACTTTTGTTCCTACATGGTGGTGATAAAATTGGTGGGTGACTTAGGTACTCCTTGATCTTGTCAAAGGCACCTTGTTGCAATTGCCCCCACTCGAAATTATCTTTGTTGAGACGAAGCAGCGGTGAAAAAGCTTGCGTCTTTCCACTTAGGTTAGAGATGAACCTTCTTAAGAAGTTGATTTTGCCCAATAATGACTGCAACTCCTTCTTGGTTGATGGCGCTTTCTCTTCCATTATGGCCTTGGTTTTATTTTGATTGATTTTGATCCCTTTCTTGTAGACCATAAAGCCTAAGAAGTCTCCTGCATGTACACAAAAAGCACACTTAAGAGGGTTCATCTTGAGACCAAATTTTCTCATTTTGAGAAATGATCGTCTCAAATGGTTGAGATGATCTCGTCCAGAAATAGATTTTATAACAATGTCATCAATATAGACCTGCATGAAAGTTTCTATAAAATCATGAAAAATAGAATTCATTGCCCTTTGGTAAGTAGCACCAGCATTTTTTAGACCAAAAGGCATCACTACCCCCTCGTAAGTGCCTAGAGCCCCAGGGCATCGAAAAGCCGTTTTTGGAATATCTTCTTCAGCGATGAATATTTGGTTATACCCAGAATATCCATCTAACATGATGAGATATTCATGTCCTGCCGCAGAATCGACTAACATTTCCGCTACTGGCATTGAGTATTCGTCCTTAGGAGTAGCAGCATTTAGATCTCTAAAATCTATGCATACTCTTAAGAACCCATTTTTCTTAATAACATGCACTATATTAGCCAACCATTCGACATACCTTGCGGTGCGAATGAATTTGCAACGAAGTAGTCTTTCGACCTCCTCTTTGATCTTTGACAATATTTCTGGGGCAAACCGTCTTGGACCTTGTTTGACAGGTTTTCTCCCAGGTGTCAGGGGTAGCTTATGTTCGACCAACTCTCTGCTTAAACCAGGCATCTCGTCATAGTCCCAAGCGAAACAGTCTTTGAACTCTTTCAGTAACTATATCACTTTGACTCTGAGTTGAGGGTCTATCTTGGCGCTGATATATGTTGGCCTTTTGAGTGCTCCTTCACTAAGATCAATTTCTTCTAAAGGGTCCTGTGCTAGCATCTTGACAGGGTTTGCTAGTGGATCCTTTTCAAACCCTAAAGGTTCGTCGTCATAGATGGCGTCTAGCCATTGGGCTTGTTTTTCATATGGTTTTATTACGTCAAAATCCTCTCTGGGATTTTCTTGATGAAACTCGCAAATGGCTTCATCAGCCATATAGTCGTTAACAGCCTCCAGAGTCGTTTGTAATTTAGTTTTAGCCACGTAGACCGAAATTCTCTTCAATGCTTCGTATTCAGTCATGATCACTGAACCCTTCTCCCCATCCAGTGAGCTCTACTAAAGGCCCTGCCATGATTGGTAGCCTTTCTCCTGGTCTCTCACTATCCCATCTAAAACCTTCGATGGGGTGTAAGTACAACGAATGGAATGTTGTTTCATTTGGGGCAAATTCAAACCCTGCTGGAGGACATGGAGCAATATTAGCCAAATGCTTATCAAATTGGTTCCCATCGACATAGTTAACGGGTATTTTGAAATATCCTTGGTCAGCTTCAATGTTTTCCACAATTCTGTCTGGCCTCCAAATCACAATCCTCTGGTGCATTGAGGATGGCACAACGCCTACACTGTGAATCCATTCTCTGCCTAGCAGCAAGTTGTAGTTAGCTTTAGTTTCGACAACCATGAACACCGTAGGTCTTGTAATTATCCCCACTGTGAGTTCAACTTGGATGACTCCCAACGTCAAACCTAGTTTTCCTTCATAGTTGGATAAAACCATGTTGTGGGGTTTTGTATCATCGTCGTCCTTCCCGATCTTGCTCAACAAAGACCGAGGCATTAAGTTCACCGTCGCACCATACTCGACCAGTATTTTGTTGATAGGCACCTTTTCGAAGAACGCATTTTGTTCTTCGACACAACCATTATTCATTATGTAATAGCATACAGGTTTATGTGCCATCATCTCTAATTCAACATTTTGGTCTATGTCTTCCACTTCTGTGACTTGACTGAATTCTCTGGGCATGACAGACACCATGTTTACTATAATGTCCAACGAATCTGTGGATTCACTTTCGAAATTGTCGGTCATATTCTCATCATCTTCGATTAGACCAACTGGTTCACTATTCTAATCCCTAAACAACCTTCTTTTTATAGGTAGTTTTTCAGCGACTTCACCTTGATTGCCATTGTTCGTACTAAACTCTCCCTGCTTTAAACCTTGGGCTTCCCTAGCAGCTTTCCGTCTGCGTTGCTCTCTTTGCCATTGGGATCTGGTCATGGGATTCTTTCCTTTGTAATTCGCAGATACATATGCAGACTTGTTGGTCGTACGGTTTTCTTTGAGATACTCGAATGAAGAGCCTCTCTCTATATAAATCTTCCTCAATTTTCTGCGTCCCTGTCCTTCGACAGGTTTAACCCATTTCCCTGCAGGTACATTCTCCCCTGGCTTGAAGGTGTTGGGTTTTACTGGCGTTTTTATCCCTACTGGATGTTTTTTGGATTCCATATTTCTGGGGCCTTGACTCTTTTTCTGCCCACAGCCTTCACTGGTCTTCTTAATCTCTTCTAACTCTCGAGCAGTCGTCTCGTCGAAAATAGCACTACATCTGGGCCATAACATCACTCCTGATCCACCTTTCTGACAGCGGTGCAGAAAATCGACAAGGTTTTCTTCTTGTTCAAGATATGCCATCTTGTTAGGCTCTTCTGATCTTTCCACTTTGACCAGTTCTTTGATTCTCTTGTTGTCAATATCGACCATGTTGATGTTGACATCATCCTCAAGCTTCATTTTGGACAAATGAGTTTCCAAGTTTTCAACACCCTCGACACTTCCATCTGAACTTGAATCTTGGATATTGAATCTCTCAACTTTAGGAGAATTCTTGAAGTATCGTTCTACTGCCAAGCATATCCAATTTTCCAAGAAACCACCATCCTCTTCAGTCATTTCTCCTATCATCAGCATTAGCTCCATACTCTGGATCATTCGTGTTTTGGGAGCGCTTTTGCCCACCACTTCGTTGGTACCATTATCCTCAAGGTTAACATCATACTTCTCATTGATTTCGACTATGTTGATATCCTCGACAGTGCTTTGTCCTAGTCTTTCCATATCTGATTCTTTGATAGCATTGTTGACCTGTATGAAATAATCAGCAGTATTCTTGGTTACCAGCATCAGCTTACTACTGTCAGCTTGTTCTGGACTGTGTGACACTGGTGTGCAGCCTTCTATTGCTTTGGCCACCTCAGATTGAGTAGCAAAGTTCTTAGTGACTTCTCCCATTTCGAATGGAGCTTTCTCAATGGCTTCGACCATCTGAACTTCAGGTTCCGTGTAATTGGCTTCCATACTTTGCAGTGGGTCAGAATCAATTTTCATTTGATTCTTTCCCTTGTCTCCAAACTTTAGCCTTCCTTCTTGGATGGCGTTCGGCACCAAATCCCTGAAAAGACAACATTGAGAAGTCTTATGACCCAAGAAATTATGGTACTTACAAAAACCTCTTTTTTTTCTTTGATCTAAAGGGGGTACTTTAGCACCCACAGGTACTATTATTTGTCCATCCTTAACTAACAAGTCAAAGATTTCGTCACATTTAGTGACATCGAAAGTGTATGTTCTTTTAGGAAACTTATCACTAGAATCAGTGGGATTTTTCCCATTTGCAGGAGCTAAATATTTACAAGCGTAAGGTGGACCTTGCTTTAATTCAGCAACATCTACCTCATTTTCGTCGAAATAAAGTGTTTCATCACGCGTATTCTCGACATATTCCTTACATTCTACGAAGGCCACTTTCTTACTCTTACTAAACCTAGCCTTCTCCTCTTTCAATCTTTCCAAGCGTCGAACTCGGTCAACTAGTTGTGCCATATCTCTAAGATACTAGGTATCTAACTTTTTCCTAATGGAATAATCTAGACCCCCTGCAGCCATTTCGACCAATTCATGTTCTAGCACTTGGGTAAAACATATGGCTTTGAGGAGTTGAAACCAATTTAAGTAGTCGTCGATTGGCTATCTAACTTTGCGTTTAATACTAGCCAACTCCTTCAAACTAATCTTGGTTTGTCCCATGTAGAACTGTTCATGAAATAACCGTTCCAACTGGGCCCAATTATAAACTGAATTAGGAGGTAGTGTGGTAAACCAAGTAAATGCGTTCTTTGTGAGCGAACTTGGAAATACTTGATCCTAAGGCTTTTGTCTCCAGCTATCTCTCCAGCTTCGATCAGGTACCTATCCACGTGTTCGACGGTTGACTCTGTTGTGTCTCCTACAAACTTACTAAATTTTGGGACTTTCGTTCTTGGAGGTAACTCAGCCTGTAAGATGTAATCCACTATAGGTGAAGTATAATTTGGCCTGGTAAAGCCAAAATTTGCACCATTTCTGGTCATCATCCTTTCGAACATGGCTGCAAGGTTGTTCTCTTCTGCTACCTCGTGGCGTCGAACCTGCCTAAGTATTTGGTCAGCATTTTAATGTCTATTCACCATGACTACCCTTGGTTCTTCCTCCATCTGAGCTGGTACCTGATTCCTTGGTGGTTCGACTCTGAAAGGTCCGCCTATTTCATGATCTTCCATAGGTACTTCATGACCGTTTTGTTGCTGGTAGTGGGGCATGTTTTTGACAACTGCTACCCTTTGCTTAAATGTCGGTACTCCCATGAAATCAGTCATACGAGCTAATTGTGTTACTACCTGTTGGTTGGTCTGAGTAGTATTTTGGATTAAAGGCTGAAAGATTTCTCCCATCGTCTGAGATAAAGTATGTACCATTTGCATGTTACTTTCGTCCATTTGTTGTCTCAAGCAGTTTATGGAGGTAGTAGTAAGACTTGGTACTTGTCCGGAATAGCTAACGCCTACACTCTGGTTATTTCGACCACTTAACCCTGCTCCTTGTATTGGCGAAGTTACCACATTCTCTGAAAATATGGATGGAGCAGTTTGCACATTCTGCATTATGGACATGGGAATGCCATACGGTTGATTCCTTAGCAATTGTTGGGAAAACCCTGGCGGAGGAATTGGCTTGTACATCGAACTTCCTAGGAGTGTTGGGGAATTGGGACTTTGAGGCCCTATATATTCCAACACAGGTTGAGTGTACGTTCGTACACATGTTGATCCAGGAATGGATTGCGTCGGCTCCGACACTACTATTGGAGGTGACATTTGTCCTTTTGTCGAAGAGACTGGGTATGGAGCGTTTTGAGACCCCATGCTTGACTGAGTGTTTGAAGCGCTCCTTTGTGAATCAACTTGTTGATTAGCATTTGTTGCCATTCTTGTAATGTATTTTCGTTTTGGTACTTCTTCTTGTCTGGTGGCTATCTTTCCACTCCTTAGTAACATACAACGAAGTTTTCACCCAAATGATTAATGTAAACTTTAAAATTACTTAGCACTGGGTCCCACCAGGTGTGCCATTTTGTTTACTGTGAATTTTGGTAAACAACCGCTGGTCTATCAATTTATGGTAAATTGACTAACTTTAAGGATCGACCATACTAAATCCTAGAACACGTGCTAAGCACGTAAAGAAATAAAGGCAAGAATGTAAAGGGCGAAAGATTATAACCAAACTCCACGTTCGACTACAACTCTTTGTAAAGTAAAATTGTGCTCGAAGGTAAATGTGCAGGAAAGTAAATTGCTTGGAAATAACTCCAATATGAACTCCACATTTGATTGGGGGATCTTTTAAGCAAACAAACTATAAAAGAAATGACTTTGAAATTAAACGTGTAAAAGAGTCAAACGGGAACTCCGCGTTCGACTTTGAAGCCTTTGAAAGTTAAATAGCAAGAAGGTAAATGACTTTGAAAATAATTGGGCGAAAAGACTAAAAGCGCAAGAAAAGTAAAAGGCTTTGGAAAATAAAGTTGCACGTAAGTAAATGGCTTGAAATTAAACAACTGGACTGTAAATGCGAAAAGACTACGGCCAAACTCCATGTTCGAAGTACCTCTTTTGAAAGTTAAATGACTTTTGAAAGTAAATATGCAAGTAAGTAAAGGGCTTGGAAGATAACTCTAATCAGAACTCCAAGTTCGACTAGGGGGTGTTTGCAAAGTAAATGGGCAGAAAAGTGTAAAGGGCAGTTTTGAACATAAAAACTGAAAGTTAAAAATGGCAAGTGAATTGTAAAGATAAATTGCATTGATAAGAAAATGTTTGGTGTTGTATCATGTACATTCTCGTTAACTCGTTTCTCTACACGCAGATACTTTGAATTGTATGAACTAGTACAATAATGAATGAACACCCTTATTCCATAAATTTTACACCTATTTATAATGTTGTAAAATAACTACTACATAGCGATTGAGACTTTCTAGCATACTTTTGGCGCTTCTTTTGCTCGTAACCGCCCACACGTTCTTTTCCACTTATTTTAAAATTTGAATATTCTGCACTTCCCCCCAATTTTGGCGAAACAGTCTTCTTGCTTTCTTTAACACAGTCTTCGTCGAGCACTTTCCAACACTTAGCGTTTTTTGCCCCTTGTTCAACTTTCTTCGACTTTGAAGCTTTCCTTGATTGGGTCGAAATTCTTCCATACACCAAGTATTGGTATCTTTGATCTAATCTAGCTTTGGTCTCGACTAGTGTCGAAAATTAGGAGTCAACAACGTCCCGTTTGGGGGCGATATGCGACGCATTCGTTCCTATGTCATAGTCTTTAGTGCAACGTGAATCACAAATCAAACTAATTCACTTCACTAAAAAACACAAACGAAACCTCAAACCTTTTTATCCTTCGGGATTAATTGGAAACCATTTTCAGAAAGAGTGTTGTTAAGCTTTGGTTCTACCACAAACAGGCATCATCCCTAACTGCTAGAACGAAGGTTTAACCCTACTCGTTTAAAACACTTAATTGATTTGTGGTCGTGTCAGCCCGAACTACGTTTACTCTGATTTCTCGTACTAGACGAGGATACGTAGGCACAAGACGATGATGTCTTGGCGAGCAACCTTCCCCCTCTTCACCCGTAGTTTTCCGAACTACGTTGACTCTGACTTTCCCATTGCACGAGGGAATACGTAGGCATAGAGTGACGATGCTCTATCGAGTCTCTTTTCTTTCTTTTGTCTTGTGAGCCTGTAGCTTAGATAGATAAATACACCCTTTGATTAGACAACAAACGTGGATCCCGTTGAGTACAACAGACGTGAGAGGTGCTAATACCTTCCCCTTGCATAACCGACTCCCGAACCCAAGATTTGGTTGCGATGACCTTGTCTTTTCCCTTTTCTTTAGGTTTTCTCTGATCGTTTCCTTTCCCTCTCTTTGGGATAAATAACGAACGGTGGCGACTCTTCTATTTTTTCACCGGGTGTTTTCGCAGTTGTGACAGCTGACGACTCTGCTGGGGATTGCGATGGTTTCCTATGCGAGTCAATCCTAGCGCTTGTTTGTTGTGCGTCTTTGGGTGTTTACTTTTTTGTACATTATTTGTTGTATATTATTGCATTTGCATTTTTTTATCATATTATGTTGATGCTGTGCTGTGGGGTGGGTTGTTTTATTGAGAGATGAGCCCAATACCCAGGCTTGAGTATACACACAGGATTAGTGTGGAGAGTAGCGTGAGCTTGTGTGGCATTTGGCCATGCAATAGCTCATGCAAAATTCACGTTCAGACGAGGTTTTTCTTTAGAGATATTCTATCCTGCGCGTCTGGCGCAGTTGAGGGAGTATCGACTTAGAAAGACTAATGACTCTGGAGACCGTTCATTGGGAAGTCAGCTAAGTGAGGCCGCTTCGTTTGACTATGATGCCAAACCAGAAATGGTGAACGTATCATCGTTTCTCGGAAGTCTATGACGCTGATGATCTGCATAGGATGTCGTACCTTTCAAGATTAGAACCCACATGTGAGAGGGGATGGATTTTGCAGGAAAATTGACCTCCAACCAACCCGGTTTTCTTGTCAGTGCAGAATTTTTGATCCCGAGTACTCCGGTTTTCTATTATCTCAGTGTTCTTATTAGCTCAGAGTTATGGTTATATTCAGTCAACGACACAGTAGCAAGTTTGAGCATTGGATACCTCGATCCCATGTTTGCATCTGCATAATCATCCTGCATTTAACATTGCATGTCTGTGTGTTACAGGTTCTTATCTCTCCTTTGATTCTGGTACTGGTCTTCTGTAGAGATGGAAGTTAGCAGAAAGAGGATTGTGGTATACAAGTTTCCTGCACCTGAGTTGGGACCTTTATTTGGTCTAATTTCTCTAGCTGATCCTGGCGTCCTGGCAACCTTCAGGGAAGATTATGGGAGAATTCTGAATCTTGTCCGTAAGATCACGAGTTATGAGCATGGAGCTATTCATACCCTATTACAGTTTTATGATCCACCACTGCGATGTTTCACGTTCCTGGACTATGTGTTGGTTCCAACTTTGGAGGAATTCGCTTTCATCTTAGGTGTTCTGATTCAAGATAAGGTGCCTTTCTTTAGTTCCGAAGAAGAACCTAATCTCGAGAAGTTATCCGCCGCTCTTTATTTGAGCGCCTCTGATTTGGTAGACCATGTTGTCAGCAGAAAGGAAGTTTCCGGCTTTACTTTATCTTTTTGGTGGATAAAGCCCGAAAGTATGCTGAAGAGGGTTGTTGGGTGGTTTTCAGTGCTATCTTGGCTCTGTGTGTCTATGGCATTGTGTTGTTCCCTAATGTACCAGATTTTGTGGATCTTAATGCTTTTGATATCTTTTCCTCCGGGAGTTCTGTACCTACTCTTCTGGGAGATTTGTATCATTCCGTACACTACAAGAATGAGAAAAGAAGAGGGAAAATGGTTTCTTGTTGCGCACCATTTTTGCACAAGTGGTTTGTTGATCCTCTTCCTCACTCTGGAGCTTTTGTGTTTTTAGCAAACTCGTCTGAATGGTCAAAGAGGCTTATGGGTTTAACAGAAAAGGATATTTCCTGGTTCAATCTAGACCTGCTTGGTCGTGAGCTTATCTTTAGCTGTGGTGGCTTTCCTAATGTGCCTTTGACAGGGAGGAAAGGCAACGTCAACTATAATCCTTCTCTTGTTGTATGACAGTTTGTTTATGCTTTGAGAGGACCTCCAAAAGAAGAAGTGTAGGAATCTCTGTACTTCACCGGTGTAGCAAATCCTTTTATTTTGGCCAAACTCGTGGACGCATGGGGCAAAATTCACAAGAAGGGAAAGCTTTCTTTGGGCAAAGGCAATTGTCGAGCCTATGACCCTTACTTGGAGTGGATTTAGAAGAGAGTTGGGAAGGTTCTATTGTCGTTTCCTGTCGAAGAACCATTGTATCCTTTAGTCATTGAGCAGCCTACTACAGTC
This sequence comes from Lathyrus sativus, assembly GCA_963859935.3. Classification (NCBI taxonomy): domain Eukaryota; kingdom Viridiplantae; phylum Streptophyta; class Magnoliopsida; order Fabales; family Fabaceae; genus Lathyrus; species Lathyrus sativus. The sequence goes on along the minus strand of OZ012739.1, from coordinate 493,505,126 downwards.
GACACCCTGAGGTATAACGAGCTTTGGGTAGAGAAGGAAAAGCTACGCAAAGAGAATGAAGAGTTGAGACAAGAGACCGGTCAGCTAAAGCATGATAAAGGTGAAGTTGTTTATTTGGCCAAGACAAAGTCAGAGTCATTGATCAAGTTGGAGAAAGAATTTGTTGATCAGGTTCAAGCACGAGAGCGGGTCGGTCATGACTTGAAAAGAACCTGCAGCATTCTAAAGCGCAAGAAGGAGGATTTAGATAAAGCATATATGAAGATATCCAAATTCGATGAGCAGTGGAATGCTACTTTGACCGCCAACAAGAATAGAGAGGATCAGCTTCGTACTCAGGTCGATAAGTTGAAGGCACAACTCAAGGCTAAGGAGAAAGAGATATTGATAGAATCGTTTCGCAAATGCACGATTGAGCAGAAATACCAGGAGACTTTATCAGCACTTGAAGAGCTCAAGATACGTCCAGAGGTGAAGAAACCCAGGCTTGAAGATGTCTTTGATAAAGATGCTTGGGAGGATCATGTTGTTATCTTCGGGATGTGATACGCAAAAGGGATATCCTGATCAGAGAGTTAGTTGATAGACCAGAGCATCCAGATACAAAGGAGATTCTTAGGGAGGTGTCGTACCTCAAAAAATACGATCCTCGCGATGGCCGCGGAAAATACTGTTCGAAACAGAGTCGCCACCGAACTTTATTCATTCCAAGAATGGAATAGGAAAATATCGATAAAACCTTTAGAGAGATAAGAACATGGTCGTCGCAACCAATATTCTAGGTTTGGGAGTCGATTACATGAGGGGAAGGTATTAGCACCCCTCATGTCCGTTGTACTCAACGGGAACCTCTTGATCGATTCGAGAGTAAAGTTAACTATGCTCGTTGGTTTTCTTCTAAGGTTTCTCCTATGGGGGGAAATTGTGGTTTTATGTTAGGGTGCTCGCCAAGGATTGGGGCCCTTGTGCCTACGTATCTTCACTTGTAAGAAGTGGAAAATCAGAGCATTCGTAGTTCGTGGGACTACGGGAAAAAGAGAGGATTGTGCTCGCCAAGATCATCGCAATCTTGTGCCTACGTATCTTACATTCAGAAGAGAATGAAGAATCAGAGCAGCCGTAGTTCGGCTAACTACGGTAAAAGGTTTGGTATGTGAACGAGTGTTTAGGTCGCGTTCTAACTGCTAAACATTGGCTTGTCTGCTCGCTAGGGGAGGCTGAAGCACGAGTTTGTTATGCGCGGAAGAAAGGACTAAACAATGTTCTTTGAGAAGAGTTATTTGAGTTGTAGGGATCACGCAAGGGCGAGGGATTAGGTTTATCGCATTGGATGTTTTGGTTAGATGATATATTTGAATAGGTTTAAGGTTTCGATCGCACGGGGGCGAGAAAGAGGAGTTTGGTTAGGCAATTTGATGGAGAATGACGACTATTCGATAAACGAGACGTCAACCTCGCAATCAATTAATCAGGATGTTATTGGAATGCTAGATTCCAACGACACCTTTTTCATTCGACTAATATCGAAATTAGTGTTTAAGGAAGTTTCAATCGCACGAGGGCGAGAAAAGAGAATTGGATTGAATATTTTAAGGGAGAATGACGACTACTCGGTAAACGAGACGTCAGCCTCGCAACCAATTAGTCGGGATATTATTGGAATGCTAGATCCCAACAACACCTTTTTCATTCAAGTAATTATGAAATTTTATTTGAATGGACAATGGCGATACGCCCCAAGAGTGGTCACTCAAGAATTTGAAGAGTGCGAGACCCCAAGAACTCCATTCTTTCGCAATTTTAATTAAGAAAATAGTTTGGATTCGACGTATGGTTTAGAAACATACTAGGGTTTAGACTCGATCGCACGAAGGTGAGGAACGAGGTTAGACGGGTTGAAAATTTGAGAGGAATGACGACTACTCGATAAACGAGACGTCGGCCTCGTAACCAATTAGTCGGGATATCGTTGGAATGCTAGATCCCAACGACAATCTTTTTCATCCCATTAATCATGAAATAGTGTTTGTTGGACAGTGAATACTTGTCTAAATAATTAAAGGCGGTATTTTAGAAACGAAAATTCGAACGACACACCATTCAAGGCGTACGCCCCAATAGTAGTCACTCTCGAATTCGAGGAATGCGCGACTCCAAGAACTTGATTATTTAGTGATTTAATTATGAAAATAAGTTGAAAATATTAGCGTACTCGGACTAGGCGCGCTATGTATTCTTGAAAATAAGATCGGAAGGGTCACAACTCAAGGTGTGCACCTCGAGAGCGGTCGCTTAAAAATTCAAGGAAGGCGAGATCCAAGAATTTAATTGTTTTGAAATTTACTTAAAAAAAAAGTTTAATTTAATTAAGAAAAATAGTCTTAATTTTTATAAAATTAATTAATCAATTGTAAAGTTTTGATTTGGGAAAAGTTTAGTATTTTAGAAAAGTTTTAACTCAACTAATAAAGTATAGCTCTTCAATATATAAAATATTATTTGTTAATAGTTTTGAAATATATTTATTTAAAAAATAATAATTGGAAATTTCTTATAACAATATATAATCAAATAAAAATTGACTAATAATATCTTTTAGAAATTTTAATTGAATTGAGTGAAAAACGGTTTTAAAAATCGAAAAAACGGAACAACCACAACTCAAAGGCGTGCGCCTCGAGAGCGGTTGTTCAAGAATTCAAGAGGTGCTAGACCTCAAGAATCCACTACTTTCGTTGTTTAATTATCTATAATGTATAATGTATAATGTATGTTATGGATTTAACAAGAACTAGCAGCAGTGCATTACATTATCCATGTAATTGCTAATCCACTCACAAAAATTTCAACCAAAATATAATGCAGCAATGTGATTCCATTAAATACCAACTGTGGTAACAGAATTAAAACAAACAGCAGCAAATGCGACATCAAAAGTGAACAGCGGCAGCATAAACCATCACAATGTTTACGAATTCAAAATACACAATAACAGTAGCATACAATGTCGCAAGACCAAAATTAATCCTCAAATACAACTGTATCGAAAAGGCAGTAGGCAATTTAAACTATAGAATGAAAGTAAATGGAAGGAAACCGTAGAATTACACAACTCACACCAAACCAAACGATGATTAACAGTTGATTACAGCAGCTGGATTTGATATGTACCTGCACGAGATAGAATCGAAACACATAAAATCTTATTTCAACACCAAATGTTTCAATAATATTCATTACACCTAACATAATACTGTAAAATAAACTCACAACAACAACACATTATTTATGACATACCCAAACATGGCAGAACCACCACACAAGCAACAAAAGCTCAGTATACAATCTACATCAATATTTTAATCCAAAGTGAATTCAATACAAACAAAAAAACATGTATGCAGCCGATGTAATATTTATTTTCACCATAACACAAGCAGCAACTGAATGTATTAAAACATCAGCACAACATGAACAAAAACAATTCATACAACACTAATATGGAGGAGCAACACCCAACTCCCAACATGCTTTCCTCAAATTGTATCATTACAACCATTCTATGTCAAAGTCAATCACAAACATATGAGTATTTGAAAGGAATTTTACCGACATGTGAGAGTTGTTGCCGCTCTGTTTCGTTGCTGCTAGCGCTCGCTGTCCTGAGGAGGTGGGGTTGCTGGTGTTTCTGGAGTAGCTGGCTTTGCCGGTCTTGGTTTTGTCATAATCGGCTTGCATGACCTATCAACAACCTCAGCTTTTTTCTTATATCAGCTGACAAGAGGACGGGGGTAGCATATTTTGGAAGCAAACTTTGTTGTTGCTTCTTCTCTCTAAGCCAGTTCTCAGCTTCTCCGCATTCATTCAAGACCTTCTGTTTCTCGTTGATATCAATGTGATCAAATTTGGGATCATTAGACATTGCAACTTCTCTGTAACTATTGATACAATAGACAAGCTGCTCAATTACTGCATCTCTGTCTGTGTGTTCTTTGTAGCGCTCCTCAATTGGATCCCCTTGCTTTTTGAGTTCTTCTAGCTTGGCAACGTATACACCTTTGGTTTCATCTTCACCATCCTCATATAGCCAATCCTCCACCTCCTGAAGTTTCGTAAGAAATTCATCGCTTTCTGAAGCTTGGACAAACTCATGGTATTTGTCATTAAGCTTATTTCTCATGTCATAAACATAAGCCTCAACTGCATTTTTCTTGTCCTTTGTATCCTCCATCACTCGATCCTGCAAAGCCATTTCAAACTCCTTCTCTACAGCTTTCTGAACATCCCCAGTTTACATTTCCCCATAGACTACCTCTGCTACAGGAATGCTTGTTTTCTTCACTTTTTTCTTCGGAGCCTCAACCGACATGTGAGAGTTGTCGCCGCTCTGTTTCGTTGCTGCTAGCGCTCGCTGTTGCGAGCCGTGAGTGAATTCACGTCGAAATTAAGGTTGCTTTGGATGTGGTGTTGATGTTGCTCGAGCCATGTCTTCTCGACGTTATTAATGACGGACTCGTAATCTTCTTCAGTTCAGCTTTCCAAAATCAGTGTCGAACCATTACTACCAATATGGAGGTTGAGCTCTTTTGCAAAATGATGCCATTAATATTGTAGCTTGATGAGGCTATGATGCGGCGTCAACATTGGGTGCTGAGCTTGCACGAACTGAACTGGTATAACCTTGGTCCTCCTGTCCTAGGAAGTGCATCACTTCTGACAGTACTTGCATGACCAATTTGCTGGTGGCTACCTCCTCCATGGGGATGCTCAACTGGATTCATTGCGACACCGCAAACCTTAGGCCAGCAGTTCCTCTTAACTCTAAACTAGTGGTATGCATTACCAAACCTCAATCATAGCCCAGGTGCAGGATTGTTGCCGATGAAAATTTCTGTCGACATTGGTAGTCACGCGTTGTAGATGCGAACGACGTCGAGTTTGTTATTGCTACGACTTGGAGAGACCATTGGCGAAAGAGCTAGGATGTTGTTGTTGTTGAATTTTGAATGCCAACAATCTAATCTTGGCAGCAACTACAACTATATACTTCCTGCATTCATTTCTGTCCCCAAAAGCTTGTCACTGTCTTGTCTCAAAACGTGACAAACCGCCGAGTCCTTCATCACTTAGGAGTGTTGCTTTGAAACCATGGCATAGTTGTTGTGTGACCGTTGCGTATCACTGAAGGTGTGTATGCTGCTGCTACGAGGCCGGGTTGGACATCAACCTACTGACATTGTCAAAGTGAATTTGAGTTGGATTCAACTTCGAAATCACGCGCCCCATAACCGAGTTATTGTTGTAAGAGGCGTCATTGTAACCGCGTAACATGATCGGTTTTGGTTCGTTATCACCATGCCGGATGGTAGTAATGCACCCCAGTTAACCAAACCAATGTTCCAGACCCGAGTCACTATTAATGTTGTGAGCCGTTGAGTTCTTTTGGTACTAAATCACAGCAATCAGGGCGTCGTCATTGATGAGTTGCAGAGATGAATGACTTGGAACCCTTGCTTGCTAATGACGATATACTCCCGCAGATTAAATAGGTCGACATTGCGTTAACCAAATTAACATCAAACTGTTAGAACCTCTTAACCTTCATAAACAGCAGATAGCAAACTAAACAGAACAGAGACAAAAATTCACAAAAGTAAAAAAAAACGAAGGAAACATTGCTAAGTTTAAGATACAACCCTTGTGAGTGCGGCTACAAATTCGGAAACACGTGAGCCTTTGAATATGTTGTATAGCTGTTGTTGAAGCGCAAAGTTAAGTGGTGCTAAAGCGTTATTGTTCCAACTTGCTGCTACCTGCATCTCAAATGCCTTAACGGTGTTTGGTGTTTGTGTTTAGATGTAAACCGTGGATGGGACTCAGAACCTGCACAGGCACAAAAAATTAACAAAAACAAACAGGCCAAACAAATGCAGTAAACGCAAAAAAAATCTACAAAACAAAATTGAATCAGAAACATCATTTGAGTGGCTGTCTGTTTGAACTATGTTGTTGAGGCCATGGTGAATTGCTGCCTTGAGCTATTGTTTTTGTCCCTGAACTTGAATCTGCAAACAACTTTGCTTATACCGCTTCCAGAAACATAGTGAAACTAGGTCGTATCCAAAGCTTCCGGACCCGATTTACAACTCTGTTATTGTTGTAGTTGCTGTAGAATCTTTTTTGTTGTACTTTTGCAAGGTCCTTCTCCGCTTTGAACCTTGACACAGTTATCAAATATCTTCTGAAACATTGTAAACCACATACAAATTTATTGTTCCTCGACCATGGATCCTATGATATGCTAAGCTGATATTTATTCTTTAAAAAGAACAACTCCACAGCTCATAAGAATAAAACATCCGAAATCTAACAATTTCAATGTGGAGAGCCTCTTGAACTTTCTTGTCTTTAGGAACCTCCAAATGGTCATCAAGATCCCTGTTGGTAATAAAAACTAATAACGAAAGAAGGCTCGTTACCGCAACACTTCATTGCACCAATTCCGGATCTGTTACGTACTCAACCATTTTTGCGCGGCCATTCACTCTTCCGATTCAAATCGCCGGAATCAGCGACGAAATCAACAGGATCGGGAGATTTCTCTTTCTTCTCGGATTCTCGGTTTTTATTTCTAGCGATCGGGTAGAGTTGCTAGATTTAGAAGAAGGTGGTGGGAGTGAAAAAAAATGGAGGGGAATGGATTTCGTGGTGATTGGTTTTTCGATTATGAAGATGAAAAGGAAAAGGGGTTTCGGTGAGAAGATTGAAGGAGTGAGAAGAAGTCTAGTGAGGAGTTTAGGTCGAGAGGGAAGGAGATGCTGGGTTTGTAGGTTGGTATTTTGAAGAAGAGATGAGGGATTCTAGGGTTTGCGGCAGCCGTTTAGGGTTTGAGCGCCGTTTAGAGTTCTTATGAACAGTGATCCCTTAATTTTTTAGGGTATGTGAACAGTAGCTGACCCTTTATACACTACTTCTAAACCCTAATTTCTCAATTAACCGTGTCTCTTATTCAATTTCTTTTTCTATTTTTCTTTTAATTTCTAATTAACTAACTAACTAATAATCTAACTAATTAATTCTAATCTTATTTTAATTCTATCTTAATTAAACAATTCTAATCTAATTAATTAATAATCTATATAAAAATTAAAATAAAATAAAAAAACTAATCTAAGTATAATTTAAATTCTAAATTTTGAAATAAAAATCTAACCTAATTAAAAAAATATTACATTATCTTAAAATAAAAAAAAAATATATATATATATATATATATATATATAAAATAAAAAATAATAACAAATAAAAAGATGCCACGTGGCATGCTCTTATTGGGCTAAAAAGCGAAAATGCATGTTTTTGCTGAAAAATACGCTACGCTGTATAAGCGAGGTAAATTAAAAACAAAGTCGGGCAAATGAGAATTTTGAAAAAAGGTAGGACAAATTTGGGGTATGACAGGAGGCTCAAGCATGGGGCAAAGAGCATGACTACTAGAGAGGTTTATCTTTTGTAGTTTCTTTGTTTTTTGTATCTTGATCATCACCAGACCTGTTGGATGAGATCAATACCTCTTTGTATGCGGATATTTCTCATTTGGATGTATTTTCTCATCTTTACTTGATATATGGGAAGATTATCGTGGTGTTCTTATTCATCTTTGTTGTTCTTGTTTATTGAAACTAGAATCAAGGGGGAGATCTCCCTGTAAATACATAGACATGTCTGCATTTTGCATCTTGCATTTTCATTTGCATCGTAGGTGTTCTCGATGGCCTTCTGTTCCTATTGAAACTAGAATCAAGGGGGAGATCTCCCTGTAAATAAATAGACATGTCTGCATTTTGCATCTTGCATTTTCATTTGCATCGCAGGTTTTCTCGATGGCCTTCTGTTCCTAACTCTGCTTGGTTTTCTTCAGTAACAAGATTGAGGAGTTTAGTTTCCACGGATATTCAGCTCGAGGGAATCAGCGAAGAGTAATGGGTCTAGTTCAAGCTGAATTGCAGGAAGTTAGGGCTCGCATGGCCCAATTCATGGAGCTGATGCAGACTGTTGCTAGTGGGCAGGAACAGTTAAGAACTATGGTCTAGCCGTTGATAGCACGGGTTGAAGAAGAGGGCGTTTTGCACGGAGGAGCTGGTGTTATTCCTCCACAGATCGGTGGATCTGTTCCACAGGGTATTCCTACTATTGTCATACCTTCGAACGGAGGTGCCGTGAATGAGAATGGTAATGTTGTTGGTAATGGAAGTGTGTGCGCTGTGCACGGGGCTGTTGGCCCTCATTAGGAAGATAACCAGGAGGATGTATTTTCCATGAGAGATATGGAGGGTGGTTTACCAACTGAAGCTGGCCGAAGGTTTAAACTGATTGAGGAGAAGATGAAGTCTTTTGAGAATCAGAACTCTTTGGGTCTTGATATGTGAGATCTTGGTCTAGTTCCTGGGGCCAGGATTCCTCCCAAATTCAAGGTACCAGATTTCGACAAATATAAAGGGACGACATGTCCAAGAGTGCATATTCGGGCGTATTTCAGGAAAATGTCTGCTTACTCTGATGATGAAAAGATGCTAATGCATTTTTTCCAAGATAGTATGGCAGGGGCGTCTTTGGAATGGTATATGAGACTTGAGAGAATTCATATCCGTAGCTGGAGAGAATTGGTCGAGGCTTTTGTGCGTCACTATTAGTATAATAGTGATCTAGCGCCGAACAGGGTACAATTGCAGAGTTTGTCGCAGAAAAGTAATGAGAGCTTCAAGGAATACACCCAGAGGTGGCGAGATCTAGTTGCAAGACTACAACCCCCTATGGTAGAAAAGGAGTTGATAGACATGTTCATGGCTTTGCTGTCCGGTGTGTATTTTGAGAAGTTGATAGGATGTATGTCTGCAGGGTTTTCTGATCTGGTAATGGTTGGCGAGAGAGTCGAAAGTGGGATTAAGTCTGGAAAGATTCCAAATGGTCGATCCTCTTCAAGAGGAACAAAGAAGCCATATTCAGCAAACCCCAAGAGAAGGGAAGGGGATGAAAATGTTGTTTCTCACAAGGGTAAAGGTAGAGCTCAGTCCCGTTATAATAAACAATTTGCTATTGTAGATATCCCGGCCGCAACTCAGCAGCGAGTTAATGTTCCATGACCTTATAATGCTAGACACATAACGGCTGATAGACAGTTCGAGAATCCTCCGATGCCGTATTCTCAATTGTTACAACATCTGTTGCAGTTACAACTAGTCCAGAAGAGGACTTTGGCTCCTTTCACTAGTACACTGCCTCCCGGTTACGATGCGAACGCCATATGTAATTTCCATTCTAGGGCCCCGGGCCATAATATTGACAATTGCAAAGCTTTTAAGCACAAAGTTCAAGACTTGCTCGACTCCAAGGCTATCAACTTTACCAATGATGGGCCTAATGTGAATCAAAAACCGATGCCAAATCATGGGGCGGCAGGGGTTAATGCTGTTATTGGGGGAGAGCAATTAAATCTGATAACTAATGTTGGGGATTTGAAGACTCCGTTGAGCTTTGTGAAGGCTAGGTTGTTGGGAAAGGAAGTGTTTCCTGGTTGTTCTACTGACTTCTCAGAATGTGAGGTACAGCCTGAGGGTTGTGATCTTTTGAGGAAAGGTATTCAGAGAATGATTGATGAGGGTCGTTTACAATTTGACAAGATTATAAAAGGTGGTGTTGAGGATAAGGTGAGTAATGATGGAAGTGAAGTTGCTACGATCTCCATTCCGTATCGGACAATCAATATTTCAGCGTTGGGCCCGTTCCATACGAGAGCTCTAAATCCATCCCATGGAACTATGGGGGAGAGGTGTTATGTAATGGGCAGAGACAGGAATGGACATTGCTTACAGGTAGAAGTTCGACAATTGAGAATATAGTTGGTGCTGGAGGAATTACCAGAAGTGGTAAGATCTTTTCTCCACCAGAGGTTAATGTTGATAAGAATGAAAAAGGTAAGGGTAAGGTCGTGATTAAGGAGAATGTCCAACAACAGGTTGGTACTGATGTTTTTTCGAAGGACGCAAAGGAATTTATGAGACTCATTTGAAAAAGTGACTACAAGATTGTGGATCACTTAAATCAGACTCCTTCGAAGATTTCCATTCTGTCATTATTGTTGTGTTCGGAGGCACACCACAACACTTTATTGAGAATTTTGAATGCCGCATACGTACCCCAGGAAATTTTTGTCAATCATCTAGAGGAGGTAGTAGCTCATGTAAATGCCGGTAATGGTCTTGGTTTTACTGATCTGGATTTGACTCCTGCCCGGAGAGACCATAACCGTGCTTTGCACATATCTGTGGAGTGTAGAGGGTCTTTGATGTCGCATGTCCTAGTCAATACAGGGTCATCCCTCAATGTGCTTCCAAAGAAGGCGTTGATGAAATTGGATACTCGAACCCATAGGTTTCGATGTCATCATTCAAGGAAGTTCGTGCTATCATAGAAGTCGGTGCATCTCAGAAGTGGGGCTAAATTCTTAATGTTCCCGTCAAGAAGGACAAGTTCGGCCTGGGATACAAACCCTCCAGTTCTTCTCAAAGCATTCCGAGGTACAGGGGACCCGTGCAATTCACCAACAGTAGTGTGACATTTAACAGGGTTAATGTCGTTCGAGAGGACGAAGGTGACAGCGATTGTGATATGGATGCCTGGATTCGTCCATGTACTCCTGGCCAAAAGCTGTGCAATTGGACTACGGAAGAAGTCATTCATGTTACTACTGCAGAGTAATGTTCATTGTTTTGTTTATGCTCAGTCCTGCGTTCTGCCCAAGACGTAGTGACCCAATTTGTGGGGCCCTCTTGTTATTTTCACTTTATCATAAATAAAGGACGTTTTTCGCATATTGCGATCACTGTTTTTCTTGTTTTTTTCTTTTGCATTTTTATTAAATAGAAAAATAGCAATGTGTTTTGTTTGTTGCATCGCATAATAAACATGAACATCATCATGCAGGTATTTTCTATCAGATGCAATCGATTCAAGCTCAGATATGACTTCGTGTGACTTTGATAATCCCATTTATCAAGCTGAAGAAGGGACTGACGAAGACTATGAACTACCCGAAGAGTTAGCCAGACTTCTCAAGCAAGAGGAAAAAGTCATTGTGCCTCATCAGGAGGATATTGAAGTTATAAATCTGGGTACCGAAGATAACAGGAAAGAAGTAAAAGTGGGGGCTGCATTGGAAGCCAGTATCAAGAGAAGATTGGTTGAAATGCTCCGTGAGTATAAGGATATCTTCGCTTGGTCTTACCAAGATATACCTAGGCTGGATACAGATATTGTGGTACACCGGTGTTGCACCCTAAAATTTGACCAACCGATTCCCATATCTGGTTGATGGTTCGACGCATTTTTGCATTCGCATTCGCATATCACATACAGTGCATTTTCTCATTCATATTGATTTTATCGGGATTACAACCCTTTTTCGCATTTTTTAGGCGTTTCAGACCGGTTCGGATAATCGGAGGTTATTTTGAGAAGTCACGCGCTTCCTGGGTGTTTTCAGCTTACGCAGTGATTTTGGAGGTTCTTGGTGTCTGGGTTTACTGCTTGCTTCGATCTGGCCTCGCGCTCTCTTTTATGTTGGTTGTTTGCCTTTGTTTGCCTTTTTAGGATTGTATAGCCTTTTTATAGATTTTAAATAGGTTTATTAGTTTTCTTTCTAGATTTTAAATAGAAATTGATATAGGTTTTATTGAGAGAATTAATAGAAATCAACATAGGATTTACAGATTTTAATATGGATTTTTTAGAATTTAAATAGATTTCTTTTAACATTTTTAATAGTTTTAAATCATTTTTAGAATTTATAGATTTCTTTTAAATAGGTTTTAATAGTTTTTTTAAATAGTTTTTAGTTTGATTTCTTTTTTGAGAATAATTCTTGTTTTTAGATATTAAGTAGAATTTTTAAAATGATTTTAATAGGATATTTCTTTTAATAGGTATTTTTTAAATAAGAATTAATAGAGTTTCTATTTTTTTGTTTGTATAAAAATTAATAGAGTTTTTTATTAGTTCAGAAATTAATAGAGTTTTATAGGTTAATCCTCCTTTTAGATTTAATTAGGATTTAATAGAGTTTAATTAGATTTTAATTTCCTTTTTAGATGTTAATTAGGGTTTTAATTGAGTTTATTAGATTTAATTAGGTTTGGAATGGTCTTAATTAGCAGTTAAGCTTTAATTGATGTTTCAAGTGTTCGTTAGGGTTAATCATGGTTAATTAGGCTTAATCAGATTTTAATTAGTGGTTAATCAAGTCTGAGTTTTAGTGGGCCATGTGTCTGTGTGGAGGCCCAGTCCAAGTTCTCGCGCCACCTGTCCTATAAGAGCTCTCCCACGTGTGCATTTTCGGACTCTCCATCATTCACCACGTTACACACTCACACGAAGCCACCTCACCCTCTCACTCTGCATGCAGAGCCCCCACGTGGCTCTCCCTCTCTCTTCCACCTCCACCACCACGTGTCTCATTCCCACCTTCCCTCTGCATGCATAGCCGCCACGCGTCCCCTCGTCGGTAACACTCCCCGCCGGCCATGCAAGTCCGGCCACCACCATAACTTCTCACCGGCGACCACCGCAACCGTCGCCGGAATCTGCAACAGTCACCGGAAAACGCCAGAAATCTTCCCCGTTCATTCATATTCTCCGCCGTGTTCTTCGCAAGATCCATTACTGGTCTTCATCTTTCTGCATCAACATCAATAACTTGTTCTTGCCAGAAATCACCGAGATTCACCAAGTTCGTCATGATTTTTCCCGTTTCGCTCATGCATTCATCAATCTCCCAAGAACTCTCGCCCAGAATATTCAAACGATCATGATGATTTTTCAGAAAAGGTATGAACAAGCTTTCAATGTGCATCATCTTTGTAACTTTTCCAGAATTACTTCAAAGCTCCTCCATAATCTTCAAGATCCATTTCAACACAAACTCAGATCCACACTCAATCTTCTCCGATCTCCAACCTAAACTGTTACATCTACCAAACTTAAAACATCCAAGATCATAAACCTTCTTCAGATCTTCATCAAGCGACGAACGTTCTTCGTATCACCGCCATGAACAAACCTCCGTTTTGTTCTTCGTCACCTTCATATTTCCTTTTCGTCCAAATTTTCCGATCTTCAACAACAATCAGCATGCAAACTTCCAAGTTTCCAGATCGTTCATCAGCGCATCAAGACTCGTCATGCATTCTGCAGAACTTCATGGATCGTCCTCTGATCTTCGTCATCAACATCACAATCCATCAACATTAATGAAAGTCACAGATCTAAATTTCTACGTCCAGATGAGGGTGATGTTTGATTGAACTGAGAGGGGTGGCTGTTCGTGTTGGCTGGGAAGGTTTTTCTGGAGTACGAGGAGAAACGAGGGAGACGAGAGAGAGTGTGGAACGGCGCAAGAGGTTTCTATGAACAGTGTTCGAAGGAGGGAAGGGTGATTAGGGTTTCAGTGCTTGGCTGAATCATGGGCTACATGGCGGTTTGGTGGACTGGGCTCAAAGGCCCAGTTGTGGTTTCTTGGCATCCCCGGTTTATTTTCTCCCCCCCCCCCCCCGTATTTGTTCTTTTCTTTTTTGTGTGAAGCTGGGCTGGGCCTGGTGATCTGTTGCTACCCCCGTTTTACTCTTACACCTCCTCCCCGTGTGTGTGCTGTGTGTGGTGGGCTGGGCCCTGGTTCTTTTTACTAATTACATATCCCCCTCTAATTTCTGCTGCCCCCCCCCCTGCTGCTTTTTGTTTTTTTGTTTTTTCTTTTATATTTTTCTTCCTTTTTCTTGGAAATAATAAAAGCATATTATAGGGTGTTATAGATTTAATATAGTTTTTTCTATTTTCTTTATAGAATATATAGCTATTAATATAGATTTTTAACATAGAATAATATAGGATTTTATTTTTCTATTTGCATTTTCTTTAATATTTCTTAGAATATTTTCAATTAGAAATTTAATTGCCGTATTTTAGGAGTAGCGTATTATTTCCGTTTTGCTATTGGATTTTGTCTCCTATTTTCATTTTCATCTGACTTTATTCTCGATTTTATTTCTAACTGGCCGTGTGACACGATTCAATTGGAGAATGATTTTCGATATCATTTCTCCATCTTGTCTTTGACACGGATATCAATTCGCTACCTCTTAGAGTTCGATTTCTCGCATAAATCGAACCATGACGGTCTAAGCGTTACACTGTTCTTGATTCGAGCGTCGTCATCAAGATCCAGAGCGGAGAAGATTGGAATGGAGCTTACGCGTACGTCAGGATCCCCGGAGCTGCTTCGTTCATTATCATTGGCGTATTCAAATCTTCAGGCAACCAGCGAGTGTTGTGGGCTGCATCATCAGATACAAAGGAATTGCCAGCTGAGGAGTTTCTTCTTAGGTTCTTGCGTGCGTGTCCCGAGTTCCTTCCCGTTTAGGCGTAGGCCTGCTTCCTCTTTGTTCTCGCCTCATGCGAGTGAATCCCTGTTTCTCTCTCTTGCTCCCGTGCAATTGAGATTCGTTTTCCCGTCGAACTACGTTAGCTCTGATCTCTCGTGCCCGACGAGAGTACGTAGGCATAGGATGCCGTATCCTAGCGAGCTCCCTTCTCCCGTTTTCCCTTTTCCCTTTTCCAGGTTTTAGCTGTAGTAGGCTGAACTACAGCTGCTCTGATTTCTCATATCTGATGAGAATATGTAGGCATAGGATGCGATATCCTAGCGAGCACACTAACAACTAACCTATCTGTTCTCTCGCTGCTGTGCGATCGAGACTTTCCCGCTGACGACTGACGTTTTCCTTTTCTCTTGCCCTTGCGCATTTGAGACCAGACCGTAGTTTAAGTTCCGTAGGTTCCCGTACCTCTCAAAACAACTTAATCCCTCACTCCTGTGTGAGAACACCCTGTCTAGCCGTAGTTAGCCTGAACTACGTAAGCTCTGATCTTCCACGCTGTGTGGAAGTACGTAGGCACAAGACGCGAGGTCTTGGCGAGCCAATTCCATGTAGTTTCCCGAACTACGATGACTCTGACTTTCTCTCTTGAGAATACGTAGGCATAGAGTGTGATGCTCTATCGAGTCAGTTTCCCTCCGTTTAGATTTAGCAGCCGTAGATAGATTGTTTTGCATCCTTTAGACAAACCAAGCAAGCGTGGATCCCGTCGAGTACGACGGACGTGAGGGGTGCTAATACCTTCCCCTTGCGTAACCGACTCTCGAATCCAGGATTTGGTTGCGATGACCATTCCTTTCTCGTCTTTGTGGTAGGTTTACTTCGAGCGTTTCCTTTCCCTCCGTTGGGATAAATAACGCACGGTGGCGACTCTTCTGTTCAGCCGGCGCCGATTTTCGCAGTAGCGACAGCTGGCGACTCTGCCGGGGACTCCAACGGTTCCCAGCTGCTGAGGACTGCGATGGTTCCTTATGCATGTGGGTTCCAACGTCCCCTAAGAGAGTCAATCCTAGCGCTTGTTTGCTTGTCTATTGGGTGTTTATTTCTGTATTGCTATTATTTGTTGTTGTTGTGCTGTTGGGTGGGGGATGTTCCTTTGAGTGAGAAGCCAGACCCAGGCTTGAGTGCACCTTAGACTTAGAGTGGAAATTAGTGGGGGCGTACATGCTTTGCATGTACTAGTGTCCTGCGAAATCCACACTCGGACGAGGTTCTTCTGGTTGACTTCCGGTTCAACCCTTTGGGTTGAGTGGGATGTTGGTTAGTTGGATTGTTGACTCCGGGGACCGATCATTTGGGATTCAGCTAAGTGAGGCCTCTTCAGGACATGATGATGCCACACCTTCTGGGTATCGTATCATCAGTCTTGAAAGTCTGTGACGCTGATGACCGCATAGGATGCCGAACTTGTGTCAGTTTAGGTCCATACCCGTGAGTGGGAGGGTTTTGCAGGGAACCTGAATTCCAGCCTACCCGTTATTTTGGTCTTCTCTTCAGAGCGAACGTACTCCGTCAGCAGCGCAGCAGTATTCAGAGATTGTGTGGGGGGCTGTGATCCCGTGTTTGCTGCATACTGCATTTGCATAAACGTGTTGCATCATATTGCATGTCATACTCCAGCTAGCCAGAGCTCTTATCCAGCCGTTGTTTTGATTTCTGAAGGGGATTACCCGGTGATTGGCCTGAGCAACTGTTGATTGTTAGAAGACGACCAAGGGGTTGAGTAGATTTAAGCAGAATCGAGCATTGAAGTCAGTTGAAGGTTATCAGTAGCTATGTCTGAAGGCAATTTCCAGTCTCCTAACACCTTGGCAGGGTTCACTATGACGACCAACCCTCTGTATGGTTCTACTTCCGAGGCAGACTTTCCGCAAGTGAACAACCTTACCACAGATTAGTGTGTGCAACCTCCTGTTATGGACCGAGATCGACATGAGCAGTTTGTTGTCCGCAATGAACAACCTCCTCTTATCAACAGTCAAGGTGTTGTTTTCCCTGTGCCAAGTA
Organism: Lathyrus sativus; assembly: GCA_963859935.3. Lineage (NCBI taxonomy): Eukaryota > Viridiplantae > Streptophyta > Magnoliopsida > Fabales > Fabaceae > Lathyrus > Lathyrus sativus. The sequence continues at coordinate 493,488,633 of OZ012739.1, read as the reverse complement.
TCCGACGAGAGATCCCAGTAGCCAGGACGGTAGACCCAGAAGCTCTTGAGTGTGATAGAAGACTCCAAGTGTTGGAAGAACAAATTAAAGCCGTGAAAGACAAAGATGTTGATAACCTGAATGCTGCAGGCATGTGTTTGGTTCCTGGCCTAGTGTTGCCTTACAAGTTCAAAGCGCCGATATTTGAGAAATACAGAGGAGATAGCTGTCCGAAGCAACATTTGGTGATGTTCTGCCGAAGAATGACTTCGTTTGTGCAAAATGACAAGTTGATGATCCATTGCTTTCAAGATAGTCTGACTGGGGCACCTTTGCGTTGGTATATGCAGTTAGAGAGTAATCAGATCCGATCATGGGTGGATTTAGCCAGAGCTTTTCTGAAGCAGTATGATTACAACCTAGACATAGCTCCTCATCGCATGCAGTTGCAAGAGTTGTCTCAAGAGAACAATGAACCCATTAGGAAGTATGCACAGAGATGGAGAGAATTTGCCGCCAGGGTACAACCACCGCTTTTAGACCGAGAGCTAACGAGCATGTTTGTAGACTCACTGCAGGATCCATACCATGAAAGACTGTTTGGACTTCCGTTAAGTTTCTCTGACTTGGTAGTACTGGGAGAACGCCTTGAGCATGCCATCAAAATCGGGAAAATTCAGATTATTTCAAACGATCAGGCAAGTGAGGCTGAATCTCTTTATGACTATCAGAATGAAGAAGGAGTTGTGATCAATACAGTCATGCCAGATGTTGGATATCCTCGAGATGACTTGGTGAAATCTGTTGGATCAGTATCTCCTGTACCTTGTTATGTTGGACAGACAACTGTGCCTGGGGCACCCTATCAGGAACGTTATGTCACTCCTCATGCAAATCAGCGAACTCGTGGTCGAAGTTATCAGAATCAGCGTCAGAATCAGAACAGGCCTCATAACAACTTGGAACGAAGGAATGCTCCTTTCCACCCAGTGCCTATGCCGTATAGCCAGTTGCTGCCATCTTTGATACAGAGTTCTTTAGTGGAACCAAAAGCTCTTAAGCCTGTTCCAGAGCCTTACCCTCCTGGGTACAATCCCCACGTTTAGTGTGGTTACCATAGCGGATCTCCAGGGCATTCAACTGCAGATTGTAAAGCTTTTCAGGCGAAAGTACAACAGTTGATCGACCAAGATTGCATTTCCTTTCGAGAAGGATTTCTGTTTGTTCATACCAACTTCTCAGCTGTCTAAGCTTGTAGATTCGGAGTTTGTTTTCAAGAAGCCAGTGGTTCAGACAGGCAGACGCCCTCAGCATTGGCAGTCCTCGGACTTTTATATCATTTGCATTTGTAGTTTCTTTTCTGTTAGTTACTACTTGCTGTTAAACATTTTTTGTTTCGAATGGTAATGTTGATAAAGTGACTATGCATTTTTCTGAATTAATCATGTCGCTGTTGCTCATTTATTGCATTGCACTGACACTTGCATTTTATTTACTCCACCTTATCACTGTAATTAGCAAAGATTGGAGGGAGGATGACGAAACTGAATACTCATAACCGATGATCGTATGCGTTCAGATAAAACCTTGCCGATGACGTACAAGGCATTGTTTCAAATCCCCAAACACTGGAGATATAAGGAGTTAGTCCCTTGTTAACCACTTCGAGCCAGAAAGTAGAAGTTTTTTCGGACTTTTTAACCCTCACATCTTAACCTGGGGCAGGGTAGTTGTCAGTCAGCTTGACCGAGCGTTCAAATCCTACAGAGGAGTGTTGCCATTCGAGGACCAATTACAGTTTATGCCTCTCACGAGGTCGTACCTCGTCAACCACAGTGGTTAAACCTCACCAACCAGGAGTGAGACAGTTACAATCCTTTCTGAGCAATCAAGACAACCAGTGTTACACGACTTTGTTCCAAAGAAAAAAGAAAGAATAAGAAAGCCCGCTAAGTAAAAAGAAAAAGAAAAGATGGAAAGCAAATACTTAGGCAAAAATTAGGGCATCCCGCTGGACTTCAAAAGAAAAATCGAAAAAGAACTCAAAAGGAGTCGGTCCAGGCAAAAGTTAGGGAATCAAAAGAATGAAAAAGAAAGGATATCAATAGAAAAATCCCCAGTGAAGTCACAAAGTCGTGTATACAGACACCGAAAACGAAAAGGAGTAACTGTCACTCCGAGAGAAAACCTTGTGAGTTTCCTTAACTATGGTCCTTACCATTCAACATACCTCTCGAAGAGGCGAGCGCTCGAGCCAAGTTAACTGAACTTTAGGATCGGAGATCAACACGTAGAAGGGGTGGGTATAAATCAAAATTTGAGCCAAATATCCTTTGTTTCACGAACCGTGAACCTGACCACGATACAACCCTTAAAAGACCTAATTGAGGAAGGATTTATTCTGAAAGCGCATTACGATAAGGTTGAGTAACCTGACTCCTTCTGGATTTGCTAATCATATCCTTGTTGTATTTTTCGCTGATCACATCAGCACCACGTTTGAACTCTGGTTCATTCGTCACTCGCAATCATGACACATAAATGAGTGACGACACAAATTTTTTCAAAATCTGCATGAACACTGCATTAAAATTACCATTCGGGATTAAACAATTTTACTTGCAGGTCAGTAGTTGACACAAAGGAAATTCCAATAGGGAATAATCGAACAGGACTGAATAATTCAGCAGTCTAGATCAGAATATTGTATGTTGTGAAACCCTGTGAATCCGGGGCATTGACTTCCAGTGAGTTCAGGATCAGTTGGTCTGAGGACAAGTCCCGAAGCAGCAGTTGATCAGGGGCAGTGTATTCAAGAAGCAGTTGATCAGAAATGAATCTTCTCGAGAGCCAATCAGGGGCAATTATCCAGAATGCTGTGAGTTGAGGATAGATTCTTCCACTGGGTGATCAGATCCAGTTAAGTCGCTCAACGCTCATTCAGGGGCAAGTCGGTTCAGAAATATTGAAACCAACTAGGTTGATAGTTGTTCGATTGAGGTTGAATCTTTTTGTCGTACAGATACCGGGGCAAGTAATATCGAGGTCGTCTCGTAGCAAGCTGTTCAGAGTGATCTTCCCAAGAGTTAGATTGGGGCAAGTTAAGTTGTACTGGGGCAAGTCATTCAAGCAAGTATGTTCATCCCCAGCCAGAGTTGAGTATCGGGGAATCGTTTCGTTACTCTTATCAAAAAAAAAACCTTGGCCTTCCGAAAAAGGCCCGACTGTCGTTGGATCGTTATCCTACAGTTTAAACCTGTTACGTATCAGAACTTTGTAACCAGGTCATTTTCCAAAGTCCAGGTCTCGCCTGGCAAACCAGTAACCAGTTCTCGTCTGGCCCACATTTCTGTAAACACCAGTTCTCGCCTGGTACATGTTTTTGTTTAACCCATTATCGTATGGTCAACCTTTCCATAAACATCAGTTCTCGTCTGGTGTGGTTTATTGTTGCATCAGTTCTCGTCTGGTGCATGTTACCTTTTAACCAGTTCTCGTCTGGTCATCAATTCTCTAACCTATTTGTTACATCAGTTCTCGTCTGGTGTACGTTATTGCTACCAGTTCTCGCCTGGTACATGGTGACTTTCAACCAGTGGTCGTCTGGTCAACTCTTCTATAAACACCAGTTCTCGTCTGGTGTATGGTATTGTAACCAGTTCTCGTCTGGTCATCGTTTCTTTAACCTATTATTCAGTCAGCCCCGTCTGATGTTCAAACCATAAATCAAGTTTTGTCTGATAACCTAATCTATTTTGCTATCAGTTCTCGTCTGGTAGTCTACCCTTGAATGCTAGTTCTCGTCTAGTATTTTCCCTATTTTCCATTTTGTATCCTTTAAACCAGAAAAAGCCCAAAAAAATATCTGACACGGTAATTCCCAATGACTCGCATGTTGTCACATTCCCCGATACGAAGCTCGATTGGTACCGGTTCTCGGTTAATGTTTTGTATTCCCCGTGGATGTTGTTAAATCAGGATTACTCTTCTTCAGCAGATGGAAGTCACGTATTATCCCCGGAAGAGTTGAGATTGCATTTTACCCCGTATCAGAGTAGGATCAGGAGTATCCTCAGCAGATTAAGATTGATATCCTTGATAGAAGGGGCATTCCCAGCAGTGTGCTGCGCACAATCAACCCCGATTCGGTCAATCCCCACAGAGTACAGGTCGTCAATGGTTTAGAAAGAGTATCCTCGTGCAGGGTCGTCCTTCCTCCAGCATTTATTTTGCTAAGATGATTCTGTGATGTCAGGTTACCTTCAGTGGAGTTGACTTTACCTTCGGCATTTATTTTGCCAAGTGGTGTCAGACCTGGTGTTCTCTGGCAGCTCGAGCTTGCATTTACATTTGCATATATCGTCGTACCTGCATTTATACAAACACATAGTATCTCCATGCCGTATGGGGCATTGCATCTATCAAAACATGTGCATATCGTTTCCCTGTCGTGTGGAACATTGCATTATTTTCAAACATACGCATTTCGAAACATAGACCAGGTTGGTTACCTCATGGCTTTCGAGTATGTTCCCCTGCAGAGTTGTTTGGTTAAGCTTCTCTTCACCCACAGTAGAGTGATTTCTTCATATTTGGTTGTCACGTCGGCACTGGAAAAAAAAAGAAGAAAAATTGACATCATATCAAACTGCTGAAGCTGCCGCCTGTTGTCGAAAATGGGTGCCTGGCAGTCGATTCAGAAATTCCCCAGGAGAGTTTTTCTCAGGTTCGCCGTGAACTGTGAGATGACCAGATTCAATCCCATAGCAGATGGGAGTCAAGGTGTTTGCTCTCTGAAGCATTGTTTCGAAGATTCAGTACCTGTGGCGTCACACAGGTGATTGACGAAAAAGAAATTCATCAGATAATTGATCAGTTGTTGCCGTAACAACCAAACTTCAGTTCATTGGAAGCTATTCCTCAAGCAGTTTTGCAGTTTATTTCTGCGGTTGGCAAATTTCAGGGTTCTTTTGTATTCAACCGTCTTCTACCTTTGAATGTTTGAAAGTCGTTCGCTCTTCAACCATTCAGGTCCAAGCCGCTTGAATAGGGGCAGCTGTTGCACCCTAAAATTTGACCAACCGATTCCCATATCTGGTTGATGGTTCGACGCATTTTTGCATTCGCATTCGCATATCGCATACAGTGCATTTTCTCATTCATATTGATTTTATCGGGATTACAACCCTTTTTCGCATTTTTTAGGCGTTTCAGACCGGTTCGGATAATCGGAGGTTATTTTGAGAAGTCACGCGCTTCCTGGGTGTTTTCAGCTTACGCAGTGATTTTGGAGGTTCTTGGTGTCTGGGTTTACTCCTTGCTTCGATCTGGTCTCGCGCTCTCTTTTATGTTGGTTGTTTGCCTTTGTTTGCCTTTTTAGGATTGTATAGCCTTTTTATAGATTTTAAATAGGTTTATTAGTTTTCTTTCTAGATTTTAAATAGAAATTGATATAGGTTTTATTGAGAGAATTAATAGAAATCAACATAGGATTTACAGATTTTAATATGGATTTTTTAGAATTTAAATAGATTTCTTTTAACATTTTTAATAGTTTTAAATCATTTTTAGAATTTATAGATTTCTTTTAAATAGGTTTTAATAGTTTTTTTAAATAGTTTTTAGTTTAATTTCTTTTTTGAGAATAATTCTTGTTTTTAGATATTAAGTAGAATTTTTAAAATGATTTTAATAGGATATTTATTTTAATAGGTATTTTTTAAATAAGAATTAATAGAGTTTCTATTTTTTTGTTTGTATAGAAATTAATAGAGTTTTTTATTAGTTCAGAAATTAATAGAGTTTTATAGGTTAATCCTCCTTTTAGATTTAATTAGGATTTAATAGAGTTTAATTAGATTTTAATTTCCTTTTTAGATGTTAATTAGGGTTTTAATTGAGTTTATTAGATTGAATTAGGTTTGGAATGGTCTTAATTAGCAGTTAAGCTTTAATTGCTGTTTCAAGTGTTCGTTAGGGTTAATCATGGTTAATTAGGCTTAATCAGATTTTAATTAGTGGTTAATCAAGTCTGAGTTTTAGTGGGCCATATGTCTGTGTGGAGGCCCAGTCCAAGTTCTCGCGCCACCTGTCCTATAAGAGCTCTCCCACGTGTGCATTTTCGGACTCTCCATCATTCACCACGTTACACACTCACACGAAGCCACCTCACCCTCTCACTCTGCATGCAGAGCCCCCACGTGGCTCTCCCTCTCTCTTCCACCTCCACCACCACGTGTCTCATTCTCACCTTCCCTCTGCATGCATAGCCGCCACGCGTCCCCTCGTCGGTAACACTCCCCGCCGGCCATGCAAGTCCGGCCACCACCATAACTTCTCACCGGCGACCACCGCAACCGTCGCCGGAATCTGCAACAGTCACCGGAAAACGCCAGAAATCTTCCCCGTTCATTCATATTCTCCGCCGTGTTCTTCGCAAGATCCATTACCGGTCTTCATCGTTCTGCATCAACATCAATAACTTGTTCTTGCCAGAAATCACCGAGATTCACCAAGTTCGTCATGATTTTTCCCGTTTCGCTCATGCATTCATCAATCTCCCAAGAACTCTCGCCTAGAATATTCAAACTATCCCCGGTTTATTTTCTCCCCCCCCCCCCCCCCCCCCCCCCCCCCCGTATTTGTTCTTTTCTTTTTTGTGTGAAGCTGGGCTGGGCCTGGTGATCTGTTGCTACCCCCGTTTTACTCTTACACCTCCTCCCCGTGTGTGTGCTGTGTGTGGTGGGCTGGGCCCTGGTTCTTTTTACTAATTACATATCCCCCTCTAATTTCTGCTGCCCCCCCCTGCTGCTTTTTGTTTTTTTGTTTTTTCTTTTATATTTTTCTTCCTTTTTCTTGGAAATAATAAAAGCATATTATAGGGTGTTATAGATTTAATATAGTTTTTTCTATTTTCTTTATAGAATATATAGCTATTAATATAGATTTTTAACATAGAATAATATAGGATTTTATTTTTCTATTTGCATTTTCTTTAATATTTCTTAGAATATTTTCAATTAGAAATTTAATTGCCGTATTTTAGGAGTAGCGTATTATTTCCGTTTTGCTATTGGATTTTGTCTCCTATTTTCATTTTCATCTGACTTTATTCTCGATTTTATTTCTAACTGGCCGTGTGACACGATTCAATTGGAGAATGATTTTCGATATCATTTCTCCATCTTGTCTTTGACACGGATATCAATTCGCTACCTCTTAGAGTTCGATTTCTCGCATAAATCGAACCATGACGGTCTAAGCGTTACACTGTTCTTGATTCGAGCGTCGTCATCAAGATCCAGAGCGGAGAAGATTGGAATGGAGCTTACGCGTACGTCAGGATCCCCGGAGCTGCTTCGTTCATTATCATTGGCGTATTCAAATCTTCAGGCAACCAGCGAGTGTTGTGGGCTGCATCATCAGATACAAAGGAATTTCCAGCTGAGGAGTTTCTTCTTAGGTTCTTGCGTGCGTGTCCCGAGTTCCTTCACGTTTAGGCGTAGGTCTGCTTCCTCTCTGTTCTCGCCTCATGCGAGTGAATCCCTGTTTCTCTCTCTTGCTCCCATGCAATTGAGATTCGTTTTCCCGTCGAACTACGTTAGCTCTGATCTCTCATGCCCGACGAGAGTACGTAGGCATAGGATGTCGTATCCTAGCGAGCTCCCTTCTCCCGTTTTCCGTTTTCCCTTTTCCAGGTTTTAGCTGTAGTAGGCTGAACTACAGCTGCTCTGATTTCTCATATCTGATGAGAATATGTAGGCATAGGATGCGATATCCTAGCGAGCACACTAACAACTAACCTATCTGTTCTCTCACTACTGTGCGATCGAGACTTTCCCGCTGACGACTGACGTTTTCCTTTTCTCTTGCCCTTGCGCATTTGAGACCAGACCGTAGTTTAAGTTTCGTAGGTTCCCGTACCTCTCAAAACAACTTAATCCCTCACTCATGTGTGAGAACACCCTGTCTAGCCGTAGTTAGCCTGAACTACGTAAGCTCTGATCTTCCACACTGTGTGGAAGTACGTAGGCACAAGACGCGAGGTCTTGGCGAGCCAATTCCCTGTAGTTTCCCGAACTACAATGACTCTGACTTTCTCTCTTGAGAATACGTAGGCATAGAGTGCGATGCTCTATCGAGTCAGTTTCCCTCCGTTTAGATTTAGCAGCCGTAGATAGATTGTTTTGCATCCTTTAGACAAACCAAGCAAGCGTGGATCCCGTCGAGTACGACGGACGTGAGGGGTGCTAATACCTTCCCCTTGCGTAACCGACTCCCGAATCCAGGATTTGGTTGCGATGACCATTCCTTTCCCGTCTTTGCGGTAGGTTTACTTCGAACGTTTCCTTTCCCTCTGTTGGGATAAATAACGCACGGTGGCGACTCTTCTGTTCAGCCGGCGCCGATTTTCGCAGTAGCGACAACCGGCTACCTCTCAGAGAAGAATGTTTGCCAGTCAAGCAGAAGTTGAGACGAACAAGGCCTGACATGGCAGTCAAGATAAAAGAAGAGGTTCAGAAGCAGTTGAACGTTGGCTTTCTTGCTGTCACGAATTACCCTCCGTGGGTCGCTAATATCGTTCCTATACCTAAGAAAGATGGAAAGGTCAGGATGTGCGTTGACTACAGAGATCTGAATAAAGCGAGCCCGAAAGACGATTTCCCGCTTCCCCATATTGATGTGTTGGTTGATAACACTGCTCAATATTCTGTGTTTTCCTTCATGGATGGCTTCTCTGGGTATAACCAAATCAAGATGGCCCTAGAAGACATGGAGAAAACTACTTTCATCACACCATGGGGAACGTTTTGCTATAAGGTGATGCCTTTTGGATTGAAAAATGCAGGGGCAACCTATCAGCAGGCAATGATGACTCTCTTTCATGATATGATTCATCATGAGGTTGAAGTATATGTTGATGACATGATTGCAAAGTCACAGACGGAGGAAGGACATCTGGTCGATCTTCTCAAATTGTTTGAAAGGTTAAGGAAGTTCAAGTTGAGGCTGAATCCTAACAAGTGCACCTTCGGAGTGAGATCTGGAAAGTTACTGGGTTTCATTATCAATGAAAAGGGTATTGAGGTAGATCCTGCCAAAATAAGAGCTATACAAGAAATGCCTGAGACGATAAATGAAAAAGAGGTTCGTGGTTTCCTGGGGAGATTGAACTACATTGCAAGGTTCATATCTCATCTTACAGCCACTTGTGAACCAATTTTCAAATTGCTAAGAAAAGATCAAACGGTCAGGTGGAATGAAAATTGCCAGAAGGCATTTGAAAGAATAAAAGAATATCTACAAAAACCTCCAATAATCATGCCTCTAGTTGCAGGGAGACCTCTGATCATGTATCTCATGGTTCTTGAGAATTCAATGGGATGTGTGCTCGGTCAACAAGACGAGTCAGGTACAAAAGAGCATGCCATCTACTACCTGAGTAAGAAATTCACTGATTGTGAGTCGAGATACTCAATGCTGGAAAAAACATGTTGTGCACTCGCTTGGGCTGCTAAGCGTTTGAGACAGTACATGTTAAACCACACAACCCTATTGATTTCGAAGATGGATCCGATCAAGTACGTTTTTGAAAAACAAGCACTCTCCGAAAGGATTGCCCGATGGCAAATGTTTTTAACAGAATATGATATTTAGTATGTTTCCCAGAAAGCCATTAAGGGAAGCGTTCTGTCGGAATATCTCGCTGAACAGCAGATTGAGGATTATCAGCCGATGAAGTTTGATTTTCCCGATGAAGACGTCATATTTTTGAGGATGAAAGAATGTGATGAGCCTTTACTTGACGAGGGTCCTAAGATTGGATCTCATGGAAACTGGTTTTCAACGGAGCGGTTAATTCATATGGCAATGGAATCGGTGCGATCATCACTACTCCTCACAGTTCCCACATACTGTTCACTGCCCGATTGACGTTCGTATGCACCAATAATGAAGCTGAGTATGAAGCTTGCATTATGGGTTTAGAAGAGGCCATTGATCTGAGGATCAAGAATCTAGATGTGTACGGCGATTCAGCGCTAGTCGTTAATCAAATCAAAGGAGAGTGGGAAACTCGTCAGGCCAACCTGGTGCCTTACAAAGACTATGCAAGGAGACTGTTGCCTTTCTTCGAAAGAATTGAGTTCCATCATGTGCCAAGAGCTGAGAATCATATGGCAGATGCCTTGGCCACGCTAGCCTCAATGTACAAAGTGAATTACTGGAATGAAGCTCCAACTATCACCAACATGCATCTTGATAGACCCGCTTTTATGTTTGCGATTGAGAAAGCATCAGACGGAAAGCCTTGGTATTTTGATATCAAGCATTTTCTTAAGACACAAGAGTACCCATCTGGGGCATCCAACAAAGATAAGAAAACTTGAGGAGGTTAGCCGATAATTTTTATCTGAACAAAGATGATGTGCTCTACAGAAGAAACTTTGACATGGTCTTGTTGCAGTGTGCTGACGAACTTGAAGCAAGCCTGTTGATGGAGGAAGTTCACGAGGGTTCTTTCGGTACTCATGCCAGTGGACATGCAATGGCTAGAAAATTGTTGAGAGTTGGTTATCGGATGACCATGGAATCCGATTGCTTTAAATAAGCCAAAAAGTGCCATAAATGCCAGATTTATGCTGATAAGGTGCATGTGCCACCGAATCCTCTGAATGTGTTAACATCTCTGTGGCCTTTTGCTATGTGGGGAATCGATATGATCGGCAAGATTGAGCCGATTGCTTCTAATAGGCATCGCTTCATTCTGGTTGTGATTGATTACTTTACGAAGTGGATAGAAACAGCTTCCTTCGCCAATGTCACGAAGCAGGTGGTAGCCCAATTCATAAAGAAGGACATCATTTGTCGTTATGGAATTCTGAAGAGAATCATTACTGATAATGGTTCGAATTTGAATAACAAAACGATGAAGGAACTGTGCCAGAGTTTCAAGATTGAGCATCACAACTCTTCTCCATATCGTCTGAAGATGAATGGCGTTGTTGAGGCAGCTAATAAGAATATCAAGAAGATTGTGCAGAAGATGGTTGTAACCTATAAGGATTGGCACGAGATGTTGCCATTCGCTCTTCACGGTTATCGTACCACGATACGTACGTCAACCGGGCAACTCCTTTCTCACTGGTGTATGGTACGGAGGCTGTCCTACCATTAGAAGTTGAGATTCCTTCTATAAGGGTACTGTTGGAGGTGAAGTTTGACGAAGCTGAATGGGTGCAGACCAGGTTGAATTACCTGAGTTTGATTGAAGAAAAGAGATTGGCAGCCATTGCTTATGGTCGGTTGTACCATAGTAGGATGAAGAAAGCCTTTGATCAGAAAGTGTGTAATCAGTGCTTCCAGACAGGTAACTTGGTGTTGAAAAGGATCATTTCTCCTCATACAAATCACATGGGAAAATGGACTCCTAATTATGAAGGTCTGTATGTAGTAAGAAAGGTATTCTCTGGCGGAGCCTTATTACTATCTACCATGGATGGCGAAGATTTTTCATCCCCTGTGAACGCAAACGCGGTTAAAAAGTACTTTGCTTAAAAGAGACCCGCTGGACAAAAAAAGAAAAGTCTAGAAAAAATGGGGCATCCCGGCGAACCAGAAAAAAGAAAAGGTTCGGGCAAAAATTAGGGATAAAAAGAAGAATGTACACCCATAAAGTTGAAAACCTGGAAAGGCGACTTTGGCAAAAAATGGATATCCCGGTGGATTGAAAACCCGAAGGGGCGATCCAGGCAAAAGTTAGGGATTGGAAAGCAAACGACTGATGTCTGTGTTCGATCTGTAAGCATGTGAACGGTTATCCCGAAGGAAAGGAATCAGTACAATCAGTCTTTTCAGAAGGCAAAACATGGGGAACATTGAAGACATACAGGTCATAGCTGAGTTGACACATGGTGGTTATCTGTTGTCGCATTGCCAACATTTGTATATATTCTTTTGCTTTTACGCAATTATCTCTTTTCAGGGATTGCATCCAAATTTTAAGTTGCCTGTTTACAAGCCCTTTTATCAATAAAGTATTCACTTCAGTCAAAGAAATTTTCGTTCCTTGTTTTTACTATTTTGTTTGCAAAAAAACGTCAGATATTTTGATAAACGTTGCAGGTAAAAACATGAGGCTTTATAGAGCATAACGGAAGCAATGATTTTGCTTGGGCGACAGGTATCATGAATGATAACCAAAGTAACCATTTTGCATGTAAGGCATGCTTTTTTTTGTTGCAGGATGGCAGGGTCTTCTCCCCGGTAGACTCTCCCTAGTAATGAGATCTTAACGGCAGTACAGGATGATTCATTTTTTCCCATAGCGGGAGTTCAGAGTTTTGTTTCTCAGCATAAGCGGGTTCGCGCACCCCAGCAAGTTTTCAAAGGGTTCCTTCATGTGGAATGCAGTTAGGCATTTTTTTCAACAAAGGGTTGGTTTCCCCACATAATCTCGTTATCAAGACAGACGTCACCCGCGATGTGTGGTATTTTGTCTCCCTACAATAATTCCCAGTAGGGTGGATTTGCTCTCAGCATATTCCAAGCGAAGCAGGTTGAAGGATAGTCCCTCGGCGGCAGGGTAGATTGCAATCCAGTATTGTTCTCCAGCAGAGGCGACGTCTGAAGGTGAGAAAATACTTAGAAGGGGGGTTGAATAAGGATTTAAAAAATATTATGGCAATAAAAACACAATGATTTTTATCCTGGTTCATTGAACTCAACTAATCCAGTCCACCCTATCAAGAGTGATTTGCCTTTCTCCACAAGGACTTAATCCACTATAATCAAACTGATTACAATAACAACCACTAAGAACAACTGTTCTTAGTCTTCTTAAGAACTACTGACCACAACTTGGTCTTCTCAAGGAACTTTTACAATCAAATGTAAAACTAAACAAGTGTTTTAATGCTTCTAAGAAAGCTATATCACAACTGTGATTTACACTTAAGTTTAAGAACTTATGATATAAATTCAGCAAAGAATAATAATTTGTATGAGAGCTTTTCAATGAATTTTATCAATATTCGTCAACTGAAGAAAGTTGTTGAAGGCTTGCTTTTATAGGCTTAAAAATCCAAGACGTTGCAAGCTTGGAGACCGTGTACTGCAAAGTAGTTGTAACTTTTTGTCTTCACATCACTTGACCTTTCCTAGAAGTAGAACGTTTAGAGAAATCCTTTTTCCCTGTGTTCTTGTGTCTAGCATAAAAGAGGAAAGAGTCGTTTGGCATAACCAACGGATATATCTTCAAATAATCTTTTTCAACAAGTTTCTAATTCACAGCAATTAACATCAGAGCCTTGAGTGATCAGAGTCTTGATGTCTTCAGAGTTTGCTATATCAGAGTGTTTGCAGCAAGTGTGTTATAGCGTGAGATAACTCAAAGCAGAGTTTAGAGATCAGATCCTCAGTACTTGCAGCATACAGTACTATCAGAGTCTTCTGAAAAATAGTGCTTGAAACTCTTCATACAAAGTCTTCAGTCTACGCTTCAGATGCTTCTGTAGCTTCTGCTTCAGATCCTTCTGTAGGCAGCGCTTAGAGTCTTCTGTAGGCAGCGCTCAGAGTCTTATAAAAGATGCTTCTGACGCTTCAGAGCCTTACATAGTTCAACGTTCAGATCCATTTTTGCTTTCAGAAGAATATTAAATTTAATATCTGCAGCAAAAAATACTTGAACAAATTTAGAGTATATGATTTCTTAATATAAAATTTCGTAAGTGTTATCATCAAAACATATAGATATAACTAAGAACCAATCTGTGTTCTAACAATCTCCCCCTTTTTGATGATGACAAAAACATAGGAAATTTTGTTCAATAAAGAGATAAAATTATAACTCCCCCTGAGATTATGAATCTCCCCCTGAATTGAATACTAAGAAGGAATATAAACTTCCCTTTTTGCATGAGTATTCTTTTTAGAATCAGAGCCTGATTGTTCCATAAAAAAACTAGAGCTTGATTTGGATGAACGTTTCAGAATCAGAGTCTGATTGGTTAAAACTTGATCTGGGGATCTCAGAGTTACTTTAAAGAATTTTGTCAGATTTATCATTAGTTCTGAAAGACTAAAAATTCACGTTAGTTACAATTTGATATGTCTAAATTCCATTCAAGTAATGTTTATTTGAACAGTCAGAATTTCATTTTCTCCCCTTTTTGTCATAATCAAAAAGAAAAATTTAAAGACAAATAAAAGGAAACAGAGAGAAAAGATACATTCATGTAGAGAAAATATCAGATTCATTCATTCATTAAAATATTCAGAAGTTGTAGGTGGTTCAGAGGTTTGAGAAGGAGGGGGTTCAGGAGTAGAGCTAACTGTTGATAAATCTACTGCAATTTCATAAATAGAAGGTAAGGATTTTTTAGTACCTCTTATCTTGATGCGTTTCTGAGGTGCAGAAGGAGCTTCTCCATAAGCTTTTCTTTTCGTCTTCTTCTGAGGCTCTTCAAAAGATTTCTGCTTCTTCTGAGGTTCTTCAGAAGTTTCTTGCTTCTTCTGAGGTTCTTAAGAAGTTTTCAGTTTCTTCTGCGGTGAGCCTGCAACTTCTTCTTCTCTTAACTCTTGTTTCCTCTGCCTCTTATGTTCTGCATATAGATCTGGCATTGGTTCATGGTTTAGAAATCCTTCTGGAAGTGGGATTCCTTGTTCCATACAAGATCAAACAAATTTTATCAGAACTTCCTTTGGTTCTTCTGCATAAAATGTTGGGAAGTTTTCTACCAGAATTCTTCATTTGCTTACTTCTTCTATGTTTAGTTTGTCAGGAGCAGAAGTAAGTTCATCAATAACTTTCAGCCTCTGTAAACTTTTAGCATTCACAACCTTTCCCAGAATGGATGTAAGTTCCTCTTTCAATCCAGCCACATGCAGATGCTTCACCAGACCATTCTCTGTTAGAATGTCCAAAATCAATCTTCCATAAGGATCCAATTTCTACCCTTTGTATGTTTTGTCTTCATGTCTTCTCTAGAAGCCTTGACATGATTCCAATGATGAGAGAATAGCAGATGAGGCAGATCTACCTTTTTGCTCTGACTGAGACAATACATGAAGTAATGTTGATCATTGTTGACATAATCTGGAGAATTTGTAGACTTTCTGTGGTGAATACAACCCATGAAGATTTTAGCCCAGATCTTGTAATTGTGTTTCAAATCTTTGAACTTGTTAGAGGGTTCTCCAGAAGCAATCACCTCTTCATACACAGCATTCATGTTGACACGTCCAGTCAGATGAGAAACTCCATCAGTTTCCTCATATCCAATGAGTTTCCTTATTAGATCTTCTGTAATCACTATTTCTTTTCCCATAACAGATGACACTATGAACTTGGGATAAGCATGAGCATGGATCCAGAACTCCTTCACTAAAACTGGATACACTGGTCCAAACAATCTGTCAAAGTACTTGGTCCATCCTTGAGCATCAATGATGGAACGCAGATTAAATCCATTTGCAGCCAGAGAAGCAAAATCCACCAAGGATTCACACAACACTTCCAGTTTCTCAACAGGTGTGAGATTCGTTCTAATAGGTTCCTTAAAAGGAACATCACCCATATTTGAAGAAGATACAACTGCCATTGTTGATTGAAACTGTGCTGAGGTTGAAGATGAAGTGGCCATGGATGAAGGTTTAGGGTTACGAGCAGATATGGGTTTAGGGTTTAGATGAAGGCAAAAGAGTAAGCAGAAATGCATAAATGTGTTTGTGAGAGTGAAAAGTGGGAAATATTGAGATTTGTGGAATTTATAGAGAAAATTAGGGCACACAAACATACACACATTCAACACGTTCTCATTTAACATTTAATGGTATTTAATAAAAAGAATATAATCATTTCAAAGCATTAATGATTCTGACAATTGGGGGGAAAATCAAGAATTTCAACTATTCAAACGTTACCTCAAATGTCTCTTTAGTATTGTGCACGCCATCTTTTCAGATTCTAGAGTGACACGTGTTTGCTTGCATGTGCTTTTGAAAACTCTTGAGAAATGAAACATTAACTAACATTCAGATCCTCTGAGACTTGTTAGTTCAGATACACATAGAAATAATAATCAAGAAATTAAATGAGAAATAGATGAAATACTTCAGAGTTTAAACATTGTGCATCTGAGATAGTTGCTTCTGATAAATATTATTCTAGACAAAATTCCATACCAATATTTTTCAGAATAAACTTAAACCTATCTTCAGCAAGGGGTTTTGTGAAAATATCAGCCCATTGATGATCTGTATCAACAAAGTCTAATTTTATAATACCCTTCTGAACATAGTCTCTGATGATCTGTGTCAACAAAGTCTAATTTTATAATACCCTATCTTAGACAAGCATATAGCAAAAGTATTATCACAGAATATAAAAATATTACTCTCAAAAATCTGATAGTCTTCTAGCTGACTTTTCATCCAGAGCATCTGCGTGCTACATCCAGCAGAAGCAATATATTTTGCCTCTGTAGTTGATAGAGCAATTGTAGGTTGTTTCTTGTTGTACCAGGAGATTAAATTTCTTCCCAGAAATTGACAACTTTCAGAAGTACTTTTCCTTTCAACTCTGTCTCCAGCGTAATCAGCATTGCAGAATCCAACTAGTTTAAATTCATCAGATCTTCTATAACACAAACCCACATTAGAAGTACCTTTCAGATACCTTAGAATCCTTTTAACAACTGTTAAGTGTGATTCTCTAGGATCTGATTGGAATCTTGCACACAAGCATACACTGAATAAAATGTCAGGTCTAGAAGCAGTTAAGTAGAGAAAAGATCCTATCATACCTCTGTAGAGTTTCTGATCTACTTTCTTACTTACCTCTTCCTTACCAAGAGTGCTTGTTGGATGCATAGGAGTCTTTACCATCTTACTATCAGTCATGTTGAACTTCTTCAAAAGCTCTTTAACATATTCGATCTGATGAATGTAAGTGGAATCTGGAGTCTGGTTGACTTGAATTCCCAGAAAGAATCTCAGTTCTACCATCATGCTCATCTCAAATTCAGCCTGCATACATTGAACAAACTCCTTTCCCAGCGTAACATTTGTAGATCCAAATATAATATCATCCACATATATTTGACAAATTAACAGATCTTTCTTAAATGTTTTACAGAAGAGAGTTGTGTCCACTTTTCCTCTGATAAAATTTTTCTCCAGAAGAAAATTGCTTAATCTCTCATACCAAGCTCTGGGAGCTTGTTTTAAACCATAAAGAGATTTCTTAAGTTTAAAAACATGTTCTGGAAATTTATCACTTTCAAAACCAGGAGGTTGGTGAACATAGACTTCTTCTTCTATAATTCCATTTAGAAAGGCACTCTTAACATCCATCTGATACAGAGTGATGTTATTTTGTGCAGTAAAAGAAATGAGTAAACGAATAGACTCTAACCTGGCCACAGGAGCATAAGTCTCTATGTAATCAATTCCTTTGTGCTGGCTATAACCTTGAGCAACAAGCCTTGCTTTGTTTCTTTCAACTTCTCCTTTTTCATTCAACTTGTTTCTGAAAACCCATTTAGTTCCAATTATGTTGAATCCTTTTGGTCTGGGAACCAAATCCCAAACGTCATTTCTTGTGAACTGATTGAGCTCTTCTTGCATGGCAATTATCCAGTCATTTTCTTGCAGAGCTTCATCCACAGAAGTTGGTTCAATAACTGACACCAACCCAAATAATGACGCTTCAGATGATCTGAGGTAGGATCTTGTTCTTATAGGGTCATCCTTCTTTCCAATGATCACATCCTCTGGGTGAGAGGCCTTGATTCTGGAAGATGATCCTTTAACATTTGATTCTTCAGAAATATTCAAGTTGTTCATTTGAGAATCTAAAGGAATTGCATCTGGCGTTGCTTCTGGCTCTTTCACTTGAACCTTTTCTGCCTTTGAGCCTTCAGAGTCTGTGAGAATTACTTCTCTATCTGCAGAACTTTCAAACTGCTTTGGCTTTTCAATGCCAAGCTTATCATCAAATCTAACATGTATAGATTCCTCCACAATCTGTGTTTCAGTATTGTATACTCTGTAGCCTTTAGAGCGTTCAAAATACCCAAGCATGAAACACTTATGTGCTTTAGAATCAAACTTATTTAGATTCTCTTTAGTGTTTAACATATAACATATACATCCAAAAGGATGAAAATAAGAAATGTTGGGCTTTCTGTTCCTCCACAATTCATAGGGAGTCTTTTCTAGAAGAGGTCTTACAAACACTCTGTTCTGAATATAACAAGCTGCGTTTATTGCTTCTGCCCAAAAATGCTTTGCCAGATTAGTCTCGTTGATCATGGTTCTGGCCATTTCTTGCAAAGTTCTATTTTTCCTCTCTACAACTCCATTCTGTTGTGGAGTTTTAGGGCAGGAGAAATCATGAGCAATGCCATTTTCATTAAAATATTTTTCAAAATATTTGTTTTCAAATTCGCCACCATGATCACTTCTGACTTTAACAATTTTAAAATCTTTTTCATTCTAGACTTGTTTGCAGAAGTCAAAGAACACAGAATGTGACTCATCCTTGTGTTTTAGGAATTTCACCCATGTCCATCTGCTATAGTCATCAACAATGACTAATCCATACTTCTTGCCTCTAATGAATGCAATTTTCACTGGTCCAAACAGATCAATGTGAAGTAACTCTAATGGTCTTGCAGTTGAAACAACATTTTTTGTTTTAAAAGAAGATTTTGAAATTTTTCCTTTTTGACATGCTTCACAAAGAGCATCTGAGTTGAACTTCAACTTAGGAAGTCCTCTGACCAAATTGAGTTTATTAATCTGAGATATACGTCTCATATTAATATGCCTCAATCTTCTGTGTCAAACCCATTGCTCACCATTAACAGACATAAGGCATTTAACATTTTGAACCTTAAGTTCTGAAAGATTGATTTTATAAATGTTGTTCTTCCTCTTTCCATTAAATAGGATTGAGCCATCCTTCTGACTAACAGCTTTGCAACATTTTTTATTAAAGATTATGTCATAACCATTGTCACTTATTTGACTTATGGACAATAGATTATGCTTTAATCCTTCTACAAGTAAAACATTAGATATAGAGGGAAGGTTACCATTGCCAATAGTACCAGAGCCAATAATCTTGCCCTTCTGATTCCCTCCAAACTTCACGTCTCCTCCAGATTTAAGCTCCAGGCTTTGGAACATAAACCTTTCTCCCGTCATGTAACGTGAGCAGCCAGAGTCCAGGTACCATGACTAGCGTCTTGACTTTGCTGCTAAATACATATGCAACAGGGATTATCTTATCCTTAGGTACCCAGGTCTTTTTGGGTCCTTTTGGTTAGTTGCCTTAAAAGTTTGTCTGAACTTCTGTCTTTTTACAACAGTTTTGTTCTGACTGACTTTTGGCTTAAACACAAGAACGTTCTGATTAGAATGTCTGTGTTTAATATCATTCAGATGAGCAAACTTAAAATGAGAATATAATGGAGTCTTCTTAATGATAAGTTTATCAACAGGCTTTGGATTTAAATCCTTTCTAGAGGAAGATTCATATCCAATTCCTTTCCTGTTGTTTCTGCTAACTACATAGATCATTGAAGCCATCTTGCTTCTATCTATGCTTTTAGCCAAAAACTTCTGAAAACTGAAGTCATATTCTTCTAAAATATTTTTGCATTTTGACTTAGTTTCAGATTCAGAGTCTTGTTGAGCTTTTTCAAAATTGTTTTTCATTTTCAAATTGTTTTCTTTGAGCTTAGCAACTTCTGACTTTAACAGACTATTCTCATATTCAAGATTGCATTTAAGCTTTTTGCATTTGAGCTTAATCTGGTTATAGTTTTTCAGGACTTATGATAAAACTTTAATACGTTCTTCCCTAGAGAGATCATAAAGTACCTCTTCTGAGTCAGATTCAGAATTAGATTCAGATCCAGATGATCCTTCATCCTGATCTTCTACTTCAGCCATCAATGCCATGTTGACGCATTCTTCTTCTAACTCTGATGAAGATTCAGATGCATATGAATCATCCCATGTAGCCATCAGAACTTTCTTCTTATGCTCATGCTTCCTTCTAGGCTTTTCCTTCTGAAGCTTTAGGCATTCATTCTTGTAATGACCAGGTTCCTTGCATTAATAGCAAACAACCTCCTTCTTTCCAGATCTTTTGTGTCCAGAGGACTCTTTGCGTTGATCTGGCTTTTTGAAGTTCTTGAACTTCCTCTGTTTGTGCTTCCAGAGTTTGTTGATTCTTCTGGACAGCAAGGACAGTTCATCTTCTTCTTCTTCAAAAGACTCTTCAGAACTTTCTTCTAACACCTGCAATGCTTTAACAGATTTGTTAGATTTTAAAGCAATTAACTTACCTTTCTTTTGAGGCTCGTCTTCTTCGAGTTCAATTTCATGGCTCCTCAGTGAGCTGATCAGTTCTTCCAATGTGATCTTGTTCAGATCCTTTGCTAGCTTCAGAGCAGTGACCATAGGTCTTCATCTGATAGGCAAGCTTCTGATGATCTTCTTCACATGATCAACAGTTGAATAGCCTTTGTCCAGCACTTTTAATCCAGCTGTGAGGATCTGGAATTTAGAGAATATAGCTTATATAGATTCAGATTCTTCCATTTTAAAGGCTTCATACTTCTGGATCAGCGCCAGAGCCTTGGTCTCTTTAACTTGTGAGTTCCCTTCGTGTGTCATCTTCAAAGACTCAAACAAATCAAATGCAGTTTCTCTGTTGGTTATCTTCTCATACTCAGTATGAGATATTGCATTTAATAAGATTGTTCTAGCTTTGTGATAATTTCTGAACTCCTTCTTCTGGGCTTCAGTCATAGATTTTCTATCAATTTTCTTGCCATCCCCATCAGTGGGGTGAACATAACCATCAATGACTAAGTCCCATAGATCAACATCATAACCAAGGAAGAAACTCTCTATTCTGTTCTTCCAATAGTCAAACTTCTCCCCATCAAACATAGGGGTTTTGTGCTGATTATATCCCTTTCTTCATATTTGTTGTTGCTGTTAGATGTTGAAGCTTCATCCATAATAGCAACCAAGAATATATATCAAAGTTTTCTCAACTGGATCTTTTCTGTTCACGGTGAAGTGATAGCACACACAGAACCGTAGCTCTGATACCAACTGAAGGTGATAAAATGCTTAGAAGGTGGGGTTGAATAAGGATTTAAAAAATATTATGGCAATAAAAACACAATGATTTTTTATCCTGGTTCGTTGAACTCAACTAATCCAGTCCACCCTATCAAGAGTGATTTTCCTTTCTCCACAAGGACTTAATCCACTATAATCAAACTGATTACAATAACAACCACTAAGAACAATTGTTCTTAGTCTTCTCAAGAACTACTGACCACAACTTAGTCTTCTCAAGGAACCTTTACAATCAAATGTAAAACTAAACAAGTGTTTGAATGCTTCTAAGAAAGCTATATCACAACTGTGATTTACACTTAAGTTTAAGAACTTATGAAATAAATTCAACAAAGAATAATAATTTGTATGAGAGCTTTTCAATGAATTTTATCAATATTCGTCAACTGAAGAAAGTTGTTGAAGGCTTGCTTTTATAGGCTTAGAAATCCAAGACGTTGCAAGCTTAGAGACCGTGTACTACAAAGTAGCTGTAACTTTTTGTCTTCACATCACTTGACCTTTCCTAGAAATAGAACGTTCAGAGAAATCCTTTTTGCCTGTGTTCTTATGTTTAGCATAAAAGAGGAAAGAGTCGTTTGGCATAACCAACGGATATATCTTCAAATAATCTTCTTCAACAAGTTTTTAATTCACAACAATTAACATCAGAGCCTTGAGTGATCAGAGTCTTGATGTCTTCAGAGTTTGCTATATCAGAGTGTTTTCAGTAAGTGTGCTATAGCGTGAGATAACTCAGAGCAGAGTTTAGAGATCAGATCCTCAGTACTTGCAGCGTACAGTACTATCTGAGTCTTCTGAAAAACAGTGCTTGAAACTCTTCATACAAAGTCTTCAATCTACGCTTCAGATGCTTCTATAGCTTCTGCTTCAGATCCTTCTGTAGGCAGCGCTCAGAGTCTTCTAAGAGATGCTTCTGACGCTTCAGAGCCTTGCGTAGTTCAACGTTCAGATCCATTTTTGCTTTCAGAAGAATATTAAATTTAATATCTGCAGCAAAAAATACTTGAACAAATTTAGAGTATATAATTTCTTAATACAAAATTTCGTAAGTGTTATCATCAAAACATAGAGATATAACTAAGAACCAATATGTGTTTTAACAACGTCTTTGACGCCCTTTCCCCAACGGAGTCGACGTTCGGGTATCTTTTTAGTGATATCAGTATTCAAGATTTTCTTCCTCGATTAGAATTGAGTGTTGATTCCCTTGACAGGACAAGTGTTCAAATAGAAGCATAACTCATTCCTCAGTAGAGTGGGGTCCTCAGTAGAGGCCTCTGATATTCCTCAGCAGGGCGGGTTGTTACCGGTGCGTCCACAACAGGGTGGAATTTCTTTCTAAGCAGAGTGGAGCTTTCAACGTGGTTCTTGATTCCCCATTGAGCGGGTCGTTTGGTGTTCTCCCAGCAGAGTTTTTCAAGGAAGGCCATCTAGGGCATTTCCCCAGCCGAGTCTTTTGTTCCCCAGAAGGGTTGTATTCTGGTAAGCCATTTAGGGCACTTTCCTCAACAGAGTTTGCGTTGATCCCTAGCAGAATGGATTTTTGGGCTCGTATTTACCAGCATAAGTCCAATTGTGATTGGCATATCTTATCTTTCCCCGGCAAGGTTGTTCTCTTCAACATTTATTTTGCTGAGGTGGTTCCTTTGCATTTGCATTTTCTCATAGCATCCTCCTAAATGCGTAGCATTTCCATTTCGTATGGAACATTACGCCATTTTCAAACATATACATCTGAAGCATAAGCCAGGTTTGGTGCCAGGGGTTGTTTGATTCAGGATTTGCGTGTTAGCCCTGTTGGTGTGGATCTTTGGGTTGGTTATTTTATCGGATTTTCCCCCGTTGGTCGTTTGGTTAAATGTCTTCTTTTTTCAACTGATTCGTTTGGTTAAACGTCTTCGTTCTCCCCAGGTGAGTCGCTTGTAAGTGCCTTCCTCCCCGGTCGAGCATGTTGCTCAGATGTCTCTTTTCCCCAATAGAGTTGTTTAGTGAACTAATGTTCTACTCCTCAGCAGAGTTGTTTGTTTAAACCTCTCTTTTTCTATTGGGATTTTCGTTGCAAGTTGTGAGTCGGTTGATTCTATCGCCTGCTAATTCTCGGGTGTGTTATCCCAACTCTTGGTTGGTACTCCCCAGCGTAGTCCGAATTATTGAGTTTGGTATTCTAACTTTTGGTCGGTAATTCTAGGGTGGTTTATCCCAACTTTTGGTTGGTAATCTCTGGTTCCCTCTCGCAGAGTCTTTGTTCCAACTTTTAGTTGGTAGTTTTTGCTTCATTCCAACTTTTGGTTAGTGACCTATCGGCGTATGGATGTTATTCCAACTTTTGGTTGGTAATCCTTGTCTTCTTCAGCAAAGTCGGATATTCCAACTTTTGGTTGGTAACCTTTGTTGTGGTCAGTTCGCTCTCGTTTAGCGTTTCCGGCAATCCTAACTTTTGGTTAGTAGCCTTTTATTTCGACTTTTGGTTGGTAATCTTTGACGTCATCCCAACGTTTGGTTGGTAATCTTCTGTGGTGGAGTCAACTTTGTTTAGCACCTCTAGCGATCCTAACTTTTAGTTAATAGCTTGTGTTCCGACTTTTGGTCGATGATAATCTTTCTGGCAATCCTAACTTTTGGTTAGTAGCTGGTGTCGTAACTTTTGGTTGGATGTTATCCCTTGCAGTCGATATCCCAACTTTTGGTTGGTAGTCTGTCGCTTGTTGGACGTTGGCCCAACTTTTGGTTAGTAGTCTGTCGCTTGTTGGATGTTATCCCAACTTTTGGTTGGTATTCTTAGCTGGGTCCAAAGCTTTGTTGACGTTATTCCAACTTTTGGTTGGTAGTCTTCCTTTCCTGGATTTTGTTATTCCAACTCTTGGTTGGTAATCCTTTGGTGGTGGTGTTTATCCCAACTTTTGGTTGGTAGTCCTCCTCTATTCCCCATCGGAGTCGTGATTCCAACTTTTGGTTGGTAGTTGTGGTTGATTCCAACATTTGATTGGTGAGATTTTGTAGGAAGTGATTCCAACTTCTGGTTGGTAGCTTGTGGTCGTTGTGTTTCATCGGACGTTTCCAAATTTTGGTTGGTAGTTTGTGTTCATTACTTTTTGTGGCATTCTGACTTTTGGTCAGTGTATTCCTCAGCGAAGTAGCCCCGCCATTTCACCTCCGGTGAGTGTTGTGGTGATTCCAGCTCTTGGTTGGTAGTGCTTGGTTTTTATCCCAAGAGAGTAACCCTTATCCCATATTTTGGAGGGTATACCTTGATTATTATCTTTTGGTGGGTGTTTATCCTGTGAAGAGATGTCTGGTTAATCTACTCTTTCCCTAGTGAAGTCACCACAGGACTGCTTGGGTATTTTCCTATTTTTGTTCCCCGGCGGAGTCGGCATTCCAACTTTTGGTTGGTATCTTTGGTTGTATTCAAACTCTTGGTTGTTATGCTTTGACCTCTATCCCAACTCTTGGTTGGTACTCAGTTGCCGGTCATCCCATCTTTTGGATGGTATCCTTTGATTGCTATTCGGTAGACGCTTGGTCCCCACAGGGCAGTCTGGTATAAGATTCTTTCTTTTCCCCAGCAGAGTTTTTCTTGTCCTCAGGTCGTCAGTTTGCTGATCGTACGTCCTACAGGAGGTTATCTTTTGGTTGGCTTTCTTGTTTCATCCCAACTCTTGGTTGGTATCCTTGGTTTGTTATCCCAGCTCTTGGTTGGTATCGTTTGGTTGATGTATCATATTGGATTGTTATCCTCGGCGTGTCACATCCCAACTTTTGGTTGGTATTCGCTGTTTTGTATCCCCGCAAGTTGCAAATTTCCGGGTTCTTTTGGTATTCAATCGCCTTCTACCTTGAATGTTTAAAAGCCGATGCTCTTCATCCCTTCAGGTCCAAGTCGATTGAATAGGGGCAGTTGTAGCACCCCAAAATTTGCCTTTCTGTTTTAACCTGGACTGACTTTTGTTTCTTTGCATTTTCTCATATTATAGCATCTGTTCTTGAGGCATGGGATCAAGGTTCTTCTGTGGCTCGGGTTTCTTTTTAGTGCAAGAGACCGAATAGCAAGCATCAGGAGCTCCGTCATTTTATGTTGCCTGACGATCGAGCGGTCGATTTTATTTTATCTTGCAGGTTATTTTCAGATCAGGAGGCAGCATTCAGGTTATTTCAAGCATTCTCATGGTTGTAGTATTCAAGAGCAGGTTTCAGAGGCTGAACAATGCTTAGAACGAGTGAAAACGGGAAAATGTGCAGGTTTCCCTCCAAAAGGCGCCAAAATTCAAATTTTCAAGGTGTTAATCGATTAACCCAAATGGTTAACCGGTTAACCAAGTTAAAATCAGGTCAAATTTGAATTTTTGAAGGTGTTAATCGATTAACCCATATGGTTAACCGATTAACCAACGCAAATTTTACCTCTGCACATGAATTTTCAAGGGCAGCCACTTTGGGGTCCATTTTGATCATTTGTGAAATTGATTTTACACCAAAGGAAGGATCTAGAACCACTTTGAATTTTGATTAACTTTCAAATTGATTCACATTCCCTCCAATTTCTCACTCCTAATCCCAAACCAATTTTCACAAACCATACTCCAAACCATATTTGGATCCCTAACCAAGAGCATATTTAAATGATTTGCTCCAAACCTCACACACACAATGCTCATAATTCCATTTCATTTTCAGAATTCAGTCTCATTCTCTCAATTTGCTCTCAATTTTTTCACTCCAAAACTCCACTAAAGCTCTTCTCACCTTGAATTCTTTGATTATCCATTGGAATCATTGAATTCTAGAGCTAAAATCTTCATCCTTCATCCTTATCATCTCCATTTCTCCATTCAATTTTCTTGCTAGTTTGGATCTGAACTTTGAAGTTAATCTAGAGGAGCTTATTTGGATAATTCTTGCTTAATTTTGGTGGATCTTCATTTCTACTACAAGTAATCACTTGGATCTTGAAGGATTTCTGGATTTCTTGCTTGGATCTGCTCAATTGAGGTTGAATCAACAATTACCAAAGCAAATCTCCGCTTTGTAGGTTGGAATTCTAGATTCGTTGCTATTTTGAGCTTATTTTGCATATTCAATGTGGATCTTCATTTTTTATTGACTTTTGGCTTATTTGATCCGTGTGATTGGTGATCTTGCTATTTTAATGTGTTTACATGTTGTTGGATCACTAAATTCTGGTGTTAAATTCGTGCATAAGTGATTATATGATCATCTGGATTATTGGAGAAGTGATTATTTGCTGAAAAGTGCTTTTGAGCTGCTGTTTTCTGCCTCTGGTACAATGTTAATCGGTTAACCAGATGCAGTGCAAACTGGTTAATCGATTAACCAGTGCGAATATTCAAATTTTCAAACATTTTCAACTGGTTAATCGGTTAACCCTTGGTGTTAACCGATTAACACTGCGCCAGCAGGCCTATTTTGCTGTTTTTCAAGGTTGTTTCGGTGTCATTTCACTTCCAATTCTCATGGATCAGTATGATGCATTAGGAGTGAGATGTTTTGGATATTGTGTTGTTGTTCTTGATTGTTTAATCATGATTTCTTCGACACGTGTGTTCGATTTCCACTTGAATGCATGCTTATGGATGTGGTTCAAAGTGATGATCATTTGCATTGTTTCCTTTGCTTGCATTTCTTGGTTGAGATGTGCTTATGGTGGCTGTTGTCCCACACTTTTTCCTCCCACTTTTCTTTTGTGTTTGCATTTCATGTTTGCATCTCTTTCATTTCTTTCTACTTGTGATTGATTTACCTTGTGTTTTCTTGGTTTTCTTTGACATGATCCCTTAGGATCCCTAGTCCCTTTGGGAGTAGGGGAGACATTAAGTGTTTAATCCAAGCATGCTAACATTAGGGTAGATTTCCCTTTCAATCCCAACTTTAGGTCCATTTTGCATGACAACATTAGGGCTGAGTTTCCCTTAGACCTTTCGTGCGTCTCTCTTCTCATCTCAAAACACATTCTAACTCATTTAATAAATAGGATGAACGTTGTACGCTACGAGCCTTAAGCACACGGGAAATGATGAGTGATGGGTCTCCTCTCGCTTGTCTAGAGTGTTTAGTATACGTCCTGTTTGGGGGAGATACGCGACACATTCGTTCATATGTCATAGTCTTTAGTGCAACGTGAATCACAAATCAAACTAATTCACTTCACTAAAAAACACAAACGAAACCTCAAACCTTTTTATCCTTCGGGATTAATTGAAAACCATTTTCAGAAAGAGTGTTGTTAAGCTTTGGTTCTACCGCAAATAGGCATTGTCCCTAACTGCTAGAACGGAGGTTTAACCCTACTCGATTAAAACACTTAACCGATCTGTGGTCGTGTCAGCCCGAACTACATTTACTCTGATTTCTCATACTAGACGAGGATACGTAGGCACAAGACGACGATGTCTTGGCGAGCAACCTTCCCCCTTCACCCGTAGTTTTCTAAACTACGTTGACTCTGACTTTCCCATTGCACGAGGGAATACGTTGGCATAGAGTGGCAATGCTCTATCGAGTCTCTTTTCTTTCTTTTGTCTTGTGAGCCTGTAGCTTAGATAGATAAACACATCATTTGATTAGGCAGGAAGCATGAATCCCGTTGAGTACAACAGACGTGAGGGGTGCTAATACCTTCCCCTTGCGTAACTGACTCCCGAACCCAAGATTTGGTTGTGATGACCTTGTCTTTTCCCTTTTCGTCAGGTTTTCTCTGATTGTTTCCTTTCCCTCTCTTTGGGATAAATAACAAACGGTGACGACTCTTCTGTTTTTCCGCCGGGTGTTTTCATAGTTGCGACACCACCGGCTCCTTTTTATAACACCAAGATATTGGTGCTCCGCCAAACATAAATACATAACCAACCGTAGACTTTCGAACATCTTTATCTCCGCACCAATTGGTGTCAGTGTATCCAAGTAAATTGTACCTTCTGCACGTGTCACTTGCCGAAAACAAAATTCCACAGCCAATAGTACCTTTCACATAACGAAGGATCCTCTTAACCGCTGCCAAGTGTGATACCTTTGGCCTCTCCATGAACCTACTAGCAATACCGACACTAAATGCTAAATTTGGCCACGTATTGCACAAATAACGCAATGATCCAATCAATCTCCGGTATTGATTCGGATCCACATCTTGCTCTTCTTCGCTTTTGGATAGTTGTGACCGTGCCTCGGTTGGAGGTATAGCAGCATTATAATGCTTCATATCACACCTCTTTAAGATCTCCAAAGCACACCTACTTTGATGCATGAGCAACCCAAACTTTGTATTTTGGAACTCTATGCCTAAGAAGTACTTCACATACCCAAGGTCACTCATTTCAAACTCCTTCATAAGTTCTTCTTTGAAGCTTGAAATGTAATTTTCACAACTTCCAGTAATCAACAAATCGTCCACATATAGACAAAGTATGATTACTCCTTCGCTTGCACCCGATTTCACATAAACACCATGCTCGGACACACACTTTTTGAAACCAACGTCGTTAAGAAAACCATCTATGCGTTTGTTCCAAGCTCTTGGAGCTTGTTTCAAACCATAGAGTGCCTTCCTCAACTTGTAGACCTTTGCCTCTTGATTTTGAACAACAAAACCAGAGGGTTGTCCAATGTAACAGCCCAATTTTCAATAATTAATTAATTGTGTTAATTAATTGATTTATTTGGATTATTCTAATTATTTGAATAATTAGATGTTTGTTTAATGGATTGATAGATGTTTTGAGAAAGTAAATATATTGGAAAGAAATAAAGAGAAAGGTATTATGGAGGAAATAAAATGGAAAGAAAATGATAGAGAGAAAAGAAAAGAAATAAAAGGATATAAAAAGGGGATTGGAGAGAAAGAGAAAGATAGAAAAGAAAAAGAAGAGAAAGGAAGAAGAAGAAGAGAAATGAAGAGGAAAAGGGAAAGCTTGGAGAATCTTCAAGAACCAATTTCGAAGCTCCGATTAATCGAGGTAAGGGTGAGAAACATTGCTATTTAATCATTGTATGCTATTATGTATGTTGGGTTTGGGTTTGTGGATGTTTTTCATCACTTTCCAATTAGGGCAAAAGTTGGATTAATCGGTAGATCGAGGATTTAATCGGTTGAAACTGAGCAATAACACCGTAGGATAGTCGGGTAACATGTATTGATGTTATTTGTACTGATTTGGATGTTTGAGGTTTGGTTGATGATGGATTGATGAAGGAGAGGCAGAATAGGGTTCTGTTCTGCGCAGGTTCGCTGGCTCTCGCCAGGCGAGCGAAGGCGAAGCTTCGCCAGGCGAAGCCTAGCGAATGCTGGCGAGTAATTATATTTAAGTTCCAGTGGACTTCGCTGGCGAGTTCGCCAGGCAAAGGTGGATAGCGAAGGTTCGCCCAGCGAAGGTGCTGGCGAATGGTGGCGAATGAAGTCAGTAGCTACTGACTTGGGCTCGCTGGGAAGTCTCGCCAGGCGAAGCCTAGCGAGTGTTCGCTGAGAGAGTTCGCCAGGCGAAGGTTCGCTGCGAGGGTTCGCCAGGCGAATGAAGGCGAATGTGGCAGTATATTTTCTTTGCTGTGTTATCCAATGGTGATTGTTTGGTTGATTCGCATAGGTTAATACTTCTATGTTATGAATGAGTATGTGAACTCTTATGATAACATGTGTTGTGGGTAGCCTTCGGGCGTGAATCCTAGAGTTGTGATATGAATGATTAATTGTAATTGGTTAAAATACATGAGAACATAATGATGATTATGTGTGTATTAATTGATGAGTTTGTGAATGTTTGATTGTTGTGTACAATTATGTAATAAGTATGCATGAGAACATTGTGGATATATGTGTGCATGGCTTATAATTGTATTATTGGTATTGTGAGGCGTATACCTTGTATAAAATGGCATGAGATGAATAATAAACATACTATGAAAAATGTATTGTGAATGCATTATGTTATATGCGATTGTATGTTAAAATACATGAAGAATGCATGAGAGCATATTGATGGATATGCGTGCATTGCTTGATAAATATAATGTTTGAAATGAATTGTGATTGTATGCGGGTAATGCATGGGAACATATCGTGGATATGTGTGCATTGTGTGATAATATTGAATCATGATATAATTCACGAAGGGGTGAATTATTCGAATACATGGGAATATAATGATGAATGTATGTGTATTGTCTAATGAATTGTGAGAGCATATTTGTATGCGATTGTTGTGTAAATGCATGAGAACATATGTGATATGTGTGCATTGTTGTTGAATATGATGATGATGATGGGTGAAATGAATACATTGATAAACCAGAGCAAATACCTCATCAAAGTCTATGCCTTCCTTTTGTAAAAATCCCTTTGCAACTAATCGAGTCTTATGCTTGATTATCTCGCCTTTCGGATTCGCTTTCACTTTGAAGACCCACTTCACACCAATTTCCTTTTTACCTTTCGGTAAGTCAACCAACATCCAAGTATTGTTTTTCTCAATCGATTCAAGCTCTTCTTTCATTGCATTCATCCACTTTGGATCGCTTAATGCCTCCTCCGTATCTACCGATTCGAATTCGGCCATTAAAGAAAAATGAATGAGATCACCATCATTATTGATATCACTATCACGGAATACCTCACAATCTCGGAGTCTTTGAGGTATACCTCTCTGCCTCGTTTGTCGTCTACTTGATTCACCATTCTTTGTTGTGAACGGTTGCTGTCCAACATCATTAACAGGCTGGAAATTCAAATTTCCTCCCAGGAAATCGATTTCCCCATGTGGTAAATCAATTTCCGGGCCTCCATTTCGAATCTCAGCAGTTTCAGGAAGTGCAATTTCGGGCTGAAAATTGATTTCCCCTTTCTGGGAATCAATTTCCTGGACTGGTATAACAGAAATTCAGCTGTCAAAAGTCCGAATTTCATCCATGATCACGTCTCGACTAATCACTATCTTCTTGCTATTCATATCGAACAACTTGTAGCCTCCGGTAGGATGATAACCAACAAGCAAATTTTTTCCACCCTTGTCATCTAACTTCTTTCGAAGTTGACCCGGAATATGTCGAAACGCTACCGAACCGAAAACACGCAAATGACTCAAACTTGGGTTGAATTCGAACCATACCTCTTCTGGAGTAATCTTTTCAAGCTTCTTTGTAGGACACCTATTCAGCAAATAGGAGGCAGTAGAAACGGCTTCACCCAAAGCTCTTTTGGTAAATTCTTCGCTTTCAACATGCTACGCACCATGTTCATAATCGTCCAATTTTCTCTCTCGGCAACACCATTTTGCCGAGGCATTTAAGGTGGTACAACCTCACATACTATACCCTCGTCATCACAATAACTCCTAAATTCACCCGAAGTAAATTCGCCTCCAACGTCGGTTTTTAGAATTTTGAGTTTGTGACCTCTTTGTCACTCAACCATGGATTTGAACCGTTTGAACACTTCAAACACCTCATCCTTCCTCCTAATGAGATAAATCCATAGCTTCCTACTAAAATCACTAATAAACGTGACGAAGCATCGGTTGCCTCCATACGAATTGACTTGCATTGGTCCGCATACATCGGAATACACCACCTCAAGGTGATGCTTGGTCCTATGACTCGCATCCTTACTGAAATTACTCTTGTGTTGCTTCCCTTTCACACACTCATCACATATTTCAGCTGGAATATTAATCCGTGGCAGCCCGGACATCATACCGTGCCTATGTAACGCGTCGAGGTCTCGAAAGTTGAGATGCCCAAGACGGTAGTGCCATAACCATTCTTCACAACT
The DNA here is from genome assembly GCA_963859935.3 of Lathyrus sativus. Classification (NCBI taxonomy): domain Eukaryota; kingdom Viridiplantae; phylum Streptophyta; class Magnoliopsida; order Fabales; family Fabaceae; genus Lathyrus; species Lathyrus sativus. The sequence continues at coordinate 493,456,715 of OZ012739.1, read as the reverse complement.
TGCAGTAGTAGCTAAGCACCTATTCTCCATAACTTTCAAATCAATCTTGAAAGTTCTATTGGCATCCTTAAGGATCAAAACACCGTTTTGGTCCAAAACGCGCAAAACCTTGTTTTCCATGCGAACCGTGTAATTCCTTTCAATCAATTGGCCAATACTTAAAAGATTACATTTGATTCCAGGAATATACAATACATCTTTGATCAAGGAATGACTACCATCCCTTCTCATGATCAAAACATCACCGACACCATCGGCCACTAAAGTCGTGTTATCGGCGAATCTCGCTCTACTTCGCGTGGCTTGATTGATCTTCACGAACCAATCCTTTATACCCGTCATATGCGTCGAACAACCAGAATCCAAGTACCACTCATAAATACCTTGAACTCCATCTCGAACCGTTACCAATGCGTTTTTCTCCGATTGCGTTTTCTGCACTTTTTCGGTACTGCAGTAGTTGTTGTCCAGCAACTTTCTACTGTTGTCCATGCCATTATTCTCCTCCGTAATCACCACAAGAAGCGTATTTTCATCATCCGTGTCTTGCCTAGCTATCTTAGCCTCATCCGCATTATTTTCCTTGCGTTTTGAGCGACATTCTCTCGAAAAATACCCAAACCTTTGACAATTATAACACTTCATGGAACTTTTGTTGAGTGGTTTGTAGGCGCTTTGATTACCCTCTTTGGAGCTTCCTTCACCCTTTAGCCCCTTTGAATTTTGTGGATCTTTTCCACCAAAATTATGGAAATTCTTCTTACTTCTAGAAGACCATTTCCCTTTCATCTCTTGTTCTTTTCATTTAAACGAGCTTGCAAAGCCACTTCCGCTTTTGCCTTATCGTTTCCTCTTTCATCCAACCTTTGTTCATGAGCTTCCAATGAGCTTTGAAGCTCATCTTTGGTCATAGTCTTGAGGTCCTTCGATTCTTCAATCTCAACCACAATGTTATCGAATCTAGGTGTTAAAGAACGCAACACTTTCGATACAATATTCTGCTTCGAAACAGCTTCACCGCAAGACTTCATTTGATTCACCAAACGCATAACACTCGTCACATAATTGATGACCGTTTCCTTTTCTTCCATTTGAAGTAACTCGAATTGACGTTTGTGAGTTTGTAACCTCACAACCTTCGCTTTGTCTGCCCCTGCATAAGCCTTCTCAAGAATTCCATATGCTTGCTTTGCCGAGTCACAATCGCCAATTTTCTCAAAGTTGTCACTATCGACACAAGAATGTATCAAGAAGAGGGCTTTGTAGTCTTTCTTCTTCTCTTCTTTGTGAGTAGCTTGCTGAGCTGCAGTAGCCTCTTCAACAAGAGGAGTAACACCGATGGTAATTCTATCAAGCACATATTGATAACCAAACAAGACTTTCATTTGCTTGCACCATTTTTCGTAGTTCTTCGAATCAAGAATTGGAAGGTTGGTGAGTACTTTATCGTTTGAAACGGACATGATTGCAACAGAATAGGATTAGAACCAGGCTCTGACACCAAATGTTGGAACAAGATCAAACTTGTTCAAGGTGAATCAATGGTGGAAGTTGTTATTGTGGTGATAGAAAGGTTAATTGAGGAAGATGATGAAAGAATAGAGAAAATTGAGATGAGAATATTGAATGGCATTATCTAACAGCATTTTTATCCAATAGTACAATTGGGGTCTATTTATAGTGTACAAACCACTAAACAAACAAAAACCAATTACACTGTATTTGACTTATTCTAATCATCCAACAAGTAGCCCTTGCAGCTGCAAGGTGTTTCAAAATGAAATATTTCAAGAATCTAGACAGTGTATGATCTTTATTGTTTTTTTTATAATTTATGCCCAACATTCTCCAGGCCTGCTCTTATCATCTAAACTATCAAATCCACCGCTTCAACTTTGATAATTATGACATGGTTAAGCAGATGATCCTAGATGAGCAGATGCACATGACACAACACGTTGTCCAGTGCTAGTTTCATCTTTCCAACCAAAAGATTGAAGATACATGGCTCTTCAAGCCATCTCTCTAAAAAATTTTACCATGATCAACTATGTTGAAACATGTGGTGACAATGTCAACTATCCTAGTATCTGGAATGTCACCAGTGAACTATTTTTCATTTGGAGTAATCAAATTAACGACCTTTTGCCATTATTCGTTCATTTTGCCCATCATTAAAATGAAAAAAACAAAAGCAATTTAAAACAAGAATGAAACATAAATTGTAAGAAATGGTTCCTGAAAAGGCGTATCATACTTCTCCCGCCCATATATGTCCGACCACATGGTCTTTATAAAAGCGTAATATTGATGTGTTGGATGAGGCCCTCCATGAAATACCTCAGGCCGAACCTCAGAATCCTCTACCTCATGCACTTCCACCTTATGTACTTTAACCTTAGCCTCTTGCCCCTCACATTCTTAAGGCTATTGTCATGGCTCATCTGATCCAAATTGACTCACTCGAATTTTTTGTTGATGCTTTTGTCTTGATGATATGATGTGTGATTCTATTTTCCCCTAGAAAATTCGCTACATATTATTCCTATCCATCCTTCAAAATTGACAAACACACAAACTAATCAGTAAACTTGACGATGATAAATAAATAAAATTTCAACAAATCAACATGTGATCTTTTAAATTTTAAATTATATAATCCAAATGCATGTCATAGTGTATACTCGGTATATAGAATCTGAATACATGCATGTTGTGAATCGATGTCTTCAAGAACAAATAAAAAATATGAGAAAGATTCAGTTTCTTGAACAAGCACAAGAAGCCCTATTAGGTTTTACGAAAGAGACAAAAGAAGGAAGAATAAGAATCATGATTGGTTATATATGTTTTACTATTCATTTTCTCTATTAAGATTCAAAGATTACAAGTGAACATCAACAACAAAAAATCTCTTTCTTAACAACCTGAGAGAAAACAGTTTACTTGTATACTACTAAACTAACTTAAGCAACAACCTAACTTAAACAATTGGTCCCTACAGTCTGACCCAAATCGACATGCTAACTTAAACACTAAGCTAACATATTTTGACAACATGTTTGAACATATTTCGATTACAACATGCACGACTCCTGTCGAACCATGAAACTATCCATACCGAGACTAGAGTTCAATCCAAATACCACAAATATCCATCTTGGAACTAACTCTACACAAACAAGGAAACAAACTAGTTTTCATCATACAGCTTTATCAACTGCATACAACAGAAGAACTTTCTACTAGACAATATCTTAGTGATAATATCAGCAACATTGTCATTATCGAAACCTTCAGCACCTGGACTTCTCCATGCTCGATTATCTCTTTGACGAGATACAACCTTACATCGATGTGCTTGGTTCGCTAATGATAGGCTGAATATTTTGACAAGTGTATTGCACTTTGACTATCACATTTCACAGCGATAACTCAACCTTGAAGTTTCAGCTTCTTAGCAAAACTTTCAATACATAATACTTCTTGCATAGCTTCAGCGATGGAAAAATACTTCGCTTCAATGGTTGATAAGGCAACAACCTTTTGAAGTGTTGCTTTCCAACTGATTGTTGTGCCAAACACAATGAACACATATTCAGAAATAGATTTTATGGAATCCATACAACCTGCATAATTAGAGTCCGCAAATTCTTTGATTTTGACTTTACTATCATCAGCACAGACTCCACCATAAATCAAGACTCTACTCAAAGACCCATTTATGTACCTTAGAATCAACTTTAATACTTGTTAGTGCACCTTCCCATGATTGGCCATATACCCGCTTACAAGGCGCACTCCGTACGCTATGTCTAACCTCGTACAAACCATAACATACATCAAATAACCTACTATACTAACATATATAATGTTATTCATATAGGCTCTTTCGACTTCAGTACAAGGACTTTGATTCAAACTCAACTTGAACTAAGGATTAGTCGGTGTTACAACAGGCTTTGAATTTGACATACAAAACTTGTCAAGAATCTTCAGTAAGTATGTCTCTTGAGATAAGCATAACCTCCTTGCTCTTTTCTGCATACCCTTCAGGTTGCTTTATCAGAATTGTTTCATTTAGATCACCATAGAGAAAGATTGTATTCACATCCATCTGTTCAAGTTCTAGGTCAAACTTTGCCGATGGATCTATACTTTATAACAAGTGAGAACACATCATTGAATTCAACATCTTCTTTCTGAGTGAACCCATAGCAACCAAACTTGCCTGAAATCGCTTCGACATCACTCCTTCAATTCCTTCCTTAACGTTGAATATCCACTTACAGCCGACTAACCTGGATCCTACAGGTTTCTCGATCAGTTCCCATGTGTGATTATCATGAAGTGATTTCATCTCATCATCCATGACTTTCAACCATTTAGTATTACTTCGACTCCTCACAACTTTCTTGTAGTCTCTAGGTTCTTCATCAAGAACCTCACTTGTAGAGATTAAGAAAAAAAGTTATTAGATTTGTATAACCAAGTCTCTGAGATGGCTTGATGACTCTTCTCGACCTGTCTCTTGCTATTAGATAGTTATTTTCAGTTTCTTCATCTTCATCAGCACTTTGTGCTTCTTCTTCGATTTCATTTGAGTTATGCAATTCATCATTACTTTGCTCCACCATAACAAGAATCTTTTCCTGTTCCAGCTCTTCTCCAAAAATCTTGGTTTGGTACTTTAGCCAACGTCATCAATTTTCTTGAAAGTCATCTCAAATTCATCGAAAATCACATCTCGACTTATGATACACCTTCTGTGATCTGGATCTAGACACCACAACCTATAAGCTTTGACTTCTTCAGGATATTCCAGAAACATATATCTCAGAGCCCTAGGTCCAACCTTGTCTTGCCTAATGTGAGCATAGGCTAAGCAGTCTAGTACTCCAAGTCTATCGAGATTAGGTGAATGTTTCTACCAGACTTCTTCAGATGTTTCCTTTCCCAAAACAGTCGAAGGGAAACTATTTATCAAGTAAGCTACATTCATTATTGCATCAGCCCAAAAATCCTTCTTTAATCCCGCACTAACCAACATGTACCTCACCATTTCCAGAATGTTTCAATTAAATTTTTCATCTAAGCATTTTGTTGGGGAGCACCTATAATACTTATGTGTCTTGCAATACAAAACGCATTAATAGCTATCGAAAACCTCATTGCAAAACTCAAGGCTATTGTCGGTTCTCTACCTCTTGACCTTTCTACCAGTTTGGTTTCGACCAGAGTCTTCCAACTTTTAAAATTTTTAAAAGTTGCATCCTTAATCTTCTGGATGAATACCCATAACTTTATGGAATAATTAACTATGGATAGAAAATACTTTGCACCTGAGTGTGAAGGATTCCTTATAGACTCCCATAGATCAGTATGAATGTAATCAAGGGATCCATATGTTCTTTGTTTGTCTTTGTTAAACTTCATCCCTACAAGATTTACCAAATACACAAAATTCACAAAACTCTAATTTTTTAACCTTGTCATCACACAATAAATTTTGTTTCGACAATTCAACCAGACCTCTTTCACTGACATGACCAAGTCGTTTGCGTTACAACTCAGTCTTCGACACAAGTAAGTTTTATGGATGTCACATCTCCTGGACCACTTACAACCTCACCCTAAAAAATAGTCTTTTTTATCCAAAACTTCCATTTCTCTTCTTTCTCTTACCGATTTACCGACTTAAAGTGAAGTATTAATTTTATAAACTCACACCGCACCGTCGCATTTGAAATCTGCTCCACCCACCAAGAACTAGCCATGTAATTAAGGGTATTAAATTGAAGAGCCTTATCTATGTTCTAGACTATAGTTTTGTCTTATAGAAGAGGATGAAATGAAACCATTTTGATTAGTCATGACGAATGATTGGCCATTGCATTTGCAACTATTAGAAGTCAGACCCACCAAACACGAGAGAGATGAAGATGAGAAGTTGAGAATATCAATAAGGGTAAAGCAAGGGATTGTGTTGTGTGAATCCTTTCATCTAGACCTTTGATTTAGTTTAAAATAAATCATTTCGTGTATAAAAATGGTCCACCAATGAACCATCTATTTGATAGTTCACCTCAAATGCCACCGCAAAATATATGAACCAAATTCTGATGATTTGTTAATTTTTTCTTATTAATCATTTGTGTAATCCTATTATCATGAATGAAAAGTGGAGAATAATAATTGGTGCTGCATTGGTGAATATTGAAATAGAAGGAAATAAATCCTCTCATGCTCTTTCTTTTCTTCATCTTACATCTTAACCCCTCGTCTTATAAATTAAATGACAGAATGCAAGTATTTAAACACGAGGATAAAGAGATTGAATGTTGAAAATTACAAATACAACTTCATTTTTTTCCAACACAAAATGATCCAGAATCAATGGCTCTGACCGCTTTTTACCGAACTCAGATGATCCCGTCCCGATTTTACAGCTTGTTGGATGTCACACAGCAAAATATTAAGTTGGGATGAAAACATGCTGCCATGACCATAATGTGATGCAATCATGCAACCCAAGATGGGAGCAGAAAGAACAATGATTAAATCTGACAATCCATAAACACATGTATGCTTACTTGCTTTTCTGTATAGAAAATAATGTACTGGACAACGGGCATAAACATGCTTATGTGAATCCCATGATAGATCGGAGCGTGGAAGAGAGTTTGAGCTTAGAAGAGGTAGTAATTTCGAGAAAGAGGAACAGTAGTGGCCGGAGTGCAAGTTAAAACCTCTCCATCTGCAGTAACAGTATATGTCTCTGGGTCCACAGTGATTTCTGGAAGGGCGTCATTCAATTTCATGTCTAGTTTGGTGATCTTCCTCACATTGTCCACAGCTTTCACCTTCTTGTCAAGTCCATATAAAGCTTTTACACCGAAGTCCAACGCCGCCTGCATGAGACAGAGCATCGACATGTGATGTGAGTTTGTAATGAATTTATGCGCATGTGTGTGTGGTGCGTGTGTGTATATGAAAGAGGTAAAAGGAAGGGGTTGCATGCCTTGCTCACAAAAGCAATAGAGTTTGCGCTACCAGCCTTGCCATATGCTCCAAACATAGGTCTCATAATCACCTGCAAAATCAGGTTTCTAGTTTAGTAGAAGCATTTTTAGATTAAGCATCTCCAAGAAGGCTGGTTGCATATATATAGTCTATATACACTCTCCATGTAGTGCTATCTCATAAGGGTGCGTTAAAATTAGCGTACTTATCTTTTATACGGATGCAGTTTCACATTAGTCATTTAATTGAATTTAGATATCATATCGGACACATTGAAATAAAGTGATAGGTCCGAATTATATGAAATTTTGTAGGTTTAATCTATGTAACGAGAACTTTCATTTCAACAGTTTTGGATATCTTAATTTCATATTTTCTTTTGTTTAAATTTAATAATTTTGTATTTTACACAAAATTAACTAGTTATGCAATGTTTGATGCTTAATGTCAAGATATAAAAGAAAACATTACCGGTTCAGGTGTTGGGATGCTAGCGTTTGCATCACCCATGTCAGCCCATGCAATGTCACCGCCTTTGATCACCATTTCTGGTTTTGCTCCAAAAAAGGACGGTTTCCATAATACAAGATCAGCTAACTTTCCCACCTGCAAGATTAGGTAAACTGTAAATGAAGTGGTCAATCTGATAGTAAAATTAGAAAGATGAGCACTACTTATAAAGTATACTGCTAATTTTGTAAAATTACGGTATCAGAAGTGAGAAAGCTGGATTTCTGAAAATAAGGTTCCAGTTTTTGCTAAGCCAGTAAAACGCCTGGTGTATGCTTCTACAGTTTTATTTATCATTTTGCTTTGTATTTCTAGTCACACGTGGATATGTTCTGAAGGCATTCACAACCATGGTTTTTTCACAGGAAGTATCATTTCCACAAAAGTTCATGCTCGAATCGACAAATGCCAAACAATCAAAAAACATACCTCAACTGAACCAATATACTTTGACAAACCATTGGCTATAGCTGGGTTTATAGTGTACTTTGCAACATAACGTTTGATTCGAAAGTTGTCATTGTCGCAATCATCAGGCTGCAGTGGTCCTCTTTGTGACTTCATCTTATCGGCAGTTTGCCAAGTTCTGCTTATCACCTAAGGAAAAAAGATTCATCAATTAAAACCTTAGGCACTATGAAAAAAATTGACAACGTCAATAATAACAATAACTGCAAGTGTGAGGGTACGGTTCCACAGACTACATCAGACAATAACTGCAAGATATGAGAGTACTGTTCCACAGACTACATGAGACAATAATAAGCGAGATCTTCAAACAAATTGAGAGAAATGTCGATGGCTTACACCATTTCTTTTTTGGGATTTAATTTGGCATTATCAAGCATTTAAGTTCTTTATTTCGTAATAAATGAGTATAAGATAGATGGGGTGAAATGAGTATAAGATAGATGGGATGAAATGAGTAAAGGAGAGACCTCTCCAATTCTACCCATAGCCTGTGAATCAGAAGAGATAATGCTAATTGCACCCATATCATGCAAAATATCTTCAGCAGCGATTGTTTCGGCTCTTATTCTTGATTCTGCAAAAGCAACATCTTCTGGACTATCCTTATCAAGATGATGGCAGACCATCTGTACATCAACAGGGCTAAATTAAGAATCAAATGGTTTAAGCTACTTATTACTATTGTTTTCTTTTTTCATACCAACATGTCAAGATGCTCATCTATGGTATTTGATGTAAAAGGACGTGTAGGATTTGTTGACGAGGGTAGGACATTCTTCACACCACATACTTTGATTATATCAGGAGCATGGCCACCACCTGCACCTTCACTGCCCAGAAAAGTAATATAGAATGGCAAATAAATAACAGCTAGTTTTGATTGGAAAATGGAACCAAAAAGACATTCGGTTTTCAATTCTGGCGGACAGCAAGATGTTCGTATATAACTTTTTTTGAAATGACAAAAGATATATTGGTACTATTATTCCAAACACAAGATGTACAAAGAAATTAACAGTGGAAGCAGGGACATGAACAAAACACTCCCTCGTAGCACAGGGTGCTACTGCTACAAAAACAAACAAGGAAAGACATGAATACTCCTAAGCATTACAAGATTAACACCACAAGACAGACCTGCTAGCAAAAGGAAAAAAAAACCACATAAAAAGAAGCAGATAGTGCCCAACCCAACTCCTATCTATAATCCACCAAGAAGGTGTAGACCACCAAATGTTAGGAGACACCAAACCAGCTCACACCCCATGGTCCCCTACACAAACAGCTGCTGCAAAACAGAATTCAAAGAGGGGGGAAGCTCTGACCAAAGCACACGGACAGGCCAATAAAGATATCCATGGGCAAAGGAGAAAAACGTAGCAAACTTCTAAGGTCTGCTACTGCAGAAAAGACAAGGAGCAGGCAGCACAACTCATTCCCTCCCCCGAGCCTTCATCGAATCCCTGTCAACAAAGCAGACTAAAGCAGCCCTCCAGCCATAACCGGAGAACATCTAACATTGGTTGCCAAGTCAACATCCTACGTGGTTTATCTCCCACCGGTAGACCAAGATATCTGAACGGGACTCCACTAATTCTCCAATTAAGAAAGTCTCTTGCCATCATCATAAAATCATGTTGCACTTTGGTGCCCAACAGACAACTTTTCCAAAAGTAACTTTAAGACCTGACACCTGTTCAAATCCTCTCAGCATCGCCTTGGGGATCCAAAAATTACCTTTCGTAGCTTATCCAATACAAAAAGTATCGTCTGCATATTGTAAATGTGATATAAGAGTATCCCGGTCGTCCCTACAAAGAAAGGAGTGAATTTATCATTACCCACTGCCCTCCTCATTAGTGCACCCAGTCCTACTGCAACCAAAAGGAACATGAAATGAGTCAAAGAATTTCCTTGCTTGTTCCCTCTTTGAATGTTGATCTCTTCTGTTGGGCTACCATTTACCAACACAACCTTTTTTAGTAAAACCAAATCTCCGCAACATATATTTCAAAAACCCCCCAATCAACCAAGCCATAAGCCTTCTTGAAAATAAAATAATCTTTCCCCACCTTATTTGGAAAGTCAATTATCTCATTAACCACTAACACAACATCCAACAACCGCCCCCCCCCCCCCCTTAAGGAATGTCTATTGTGTATGAGAGACTAATAAATCTATAACTTTCAATAGTCTTGATAATTCGGACACAATCTTATATAGACAGCCAAGTAGAGAAATAGGACAAAAATCCCTCAGAGAGGCGGAGAGTTCGCCTTTGGAATGAAAGTAAGAAAATAAGATAGCAAGCAAGCTTTTAGGGAGACAAGTGTTACCATGGAATTGGTCAAACATAATTCTGACTTCACCTCTCATGAGGTCCCAAAATTCCTTGATAAAAGCAAAAGTAAAACCATTCAGACCGAGCTTTTTGATCCATCACTATCCATCACCACCCTCTCAATCTTAGCAAGTGTAAATGGAGCAACTGGAGCTATCAAAGCAACATTATCTTCCGATGACAGACCCGGGAAGACCAAACCATTTAGGGTAGGCCGCTCCCATATACTAATAAAAATATGGGTTGTGAAAAGGGGAACGGCCTCATTTCTAACTTGAATGGGATCTTCAATATAATATTACAAACATAGACATGTATAGAGGTGGGTATTACGGGAAAACAAAGGTTTGAGTGTAACATATTACCTATTTCACATCACAGGTAAGACCAGAGTCATAAAGTGTTCTACCAAAGAAGTTATATATTAGCTACCCATTTGGCTATAGCAATACTTCTATACAAAGAAATTTTCAAATAACATCAAAATGGATTTTTTTTTCCTTACAACGTTAATTGACAAATAACAAACATGCAGACCCCTACTTAATTTTTTTTCAAAGTTAGTGTGTACCTGTGGTAAGCATGAATAGTTTTTCCTTTAAATGCAGCAATTGTGTGTTCCACAAACCCAGATTCATTTAAGGTGTCAGTATGTATGTTAACCTGTTATAGCAAAAATTAGTAAAGAAATAAGCAGAATACTATGGAGATTGGAATATTAAACTGGATGAGCGGACACATAAAACCAGAAAGGGTTAGAATGAATGCAGTACGGAGAAAGTTGGAGTTGCACCAACACAAATTCTACTATAGAGAATATTTGATATGAAGGGTAGTACAATAATTGAGGTAGAAATAAATCAAGAAAGGCTAACGATTAAGGATTTAGATTTGAATGGTTTTTGCCTTTAGACAAGAGTTACAATTGAATATTATAAGTGAAAACGTTGAAGAAAATTGTGCCTGGATATCATGTTGTTCTGCAACAGCCAAGCAGCATTCTATTGCGGCTGGTGTAGTTCCCCAATCCTCATGCAGCTTCAGTCCCATAGCTCCAGCTTTGACTATTTCATGTAGTTCATCAGGCTTGGCACAATTCCCCTAAAGCAATTAATTAAAGTTTAGTTAACTTTAAACATAAAAAGAGGTACGTTACGTTAGAATAAAGGGAAATCAGAGTCGTTAAAGTAGTTAAGAGTTGTTAGAGTATTTGTATAAAAAGGAGAACACAATGTTAAGAGTTGATCATTATTGAGTATTGTGAATAGAGTAGCAACTAGCAACTCTATTGTGAAGAACAAACCTTGGAGGAGAGATTCCTCTCTTATTCCTTCCTATATCTTAATAAAAGTATTTTCTCTTTAGAATCCACTACTAGGGTTCCTAACAAGGTATTTTAGAGGTCCAATATATTATAAGCTTGAGCAGAAATGAGGAAAAATAACTGAACACAAAAGAACAAGCATTATTATAACCGAAAAAGAAAAAGAGAAAACAGACTTTTCCAGTAAAACCGAAGTTCAGGGGCAGGTCATCTGTTGATTGCAGCATCATTTTCATCTGAACCGGTGCCGGTGTGCAAGTTGTAGCACGTGTTCCAAAAGCTGGCCCAGTACCTCCTCCCACCAATGTTGTGATCCCTATAAATAAAAAGAAAAGAAGGACTTAACAAAATCTTCTATGCGAACCTACAACACATACAAATATAGTATTGCGCAGCCAAATGATCTCAAAGTCATGTATCCAGAACTCTAAGAGAGCATGCATTGAATACTTAAAATTCATGTAACAAACACTTCATTTGAAATTGCTTTTAGTAGGGAAACTCACCACTTGATACGGCTTCATATACTAATTGAGGGCATATAAAATGCACATGACAATCTATCGCACCAGCTGTTACAATAAAGCCCTCTCCAGCAATAACTTCAGTATTAGCCTAGATATGGAACGATGTGCATATAAGCTGTATCAAGATAATGATGAAGGAATTCAACTCATATCCTCAGACATCTGGAAAGGAACTTACCCCGATGATCATATTAGCAAATACAGAATTCATAACATCTGGATTTCCTGCTTTTCCAATGGATGCAATGAGGCCATCTTTAATACCAATGTCTGCTTTGTAAATTCCAGTATAATCGATGATCACAGCATTTGTTACAACAGTATCCAAGGAGAGATCAGGTGGATGGCCACACGACTGACCCATTCCATCTCTTATGACTTTCCCACCTCCAAAAACACATTCATCACCATAAACAGCAAAATCTTTTTCAATTTCGGCAAACAAGTTAGTGTCACCAAGACGAATTTTATCACCAGTAGTGGGGCCATACTTGTTAGCATATTCCTCTCGAGGAATTACTTTAGTCAATGAATAGTCTTCACCGGTAATACCTTCCCTAGTAAATTCATATTTGAGGTAAGAAATCTTCTCGGACATAGAACTCGCAAAGAAGTAGACAAGTTTATATAGCAAGAACTTTAATAACAAATCATAAACCTTGCATTTTCATCTTCCTTATGCCCGAATCCCCTTGTTCTAACAGCCTCCATGGCTTCTATGCACTTCAAATCATTAACTGGACCATCAACAATGTTGTTACCTCCTCGGATGACTTTGTCACCTCCAATACTTACAAGTATAACACTTCTACTTTCCCCTGGCTATCAAGAATAAATGTTTTTTGATTAATAGTTTGTTTTGCAATCTAATAAATGAATTAGTTCACCAGATGGTTGCATCTATCCTGCTCACATGAGATCAGCACTGTAGTGCTAAATATTCAATTAACTATATGACAGAAATAACAGACCTATCACTATACATTACAATTACTGTGGTAAGTTCAAAAATTAACAAAAAGCATAGAATTCCACCTCAAAGCGTGTGGTGGTCCCAGATGCTATATTAAGGCGCTTGCCAAATGCTTTTCTTCGATCAAAGATTAAGTAGGGATTCACTTCAATAAAATGATAGTGGCTTCCAACCTGGAAATTTTCCGAAATATCGTAAAATACCCGCTACAGTGATCTTCTATGGATAATACAAAGAAAGGATGTTTCAAAAGATTCTATTTCCTGAATCAACTATGATTCATTGACATCACTTTGTTATTTCACGTGCACAACTTATCCTACTGCATTAAGAACACTGGCACTATGTGTAACTACAGCATGTTTCAAGCATTTTTTTTATCCGGGATAAACAGAAATAAATAGGCATAAATTTTATCCAAAATTCTAAGGTGTGAGGTGTGCAACACGCTGGCAAACACCTGAATTGGTCTATCTCCATTGTTTACAACTTTAAGATAGACGGCCTCTCTTCCATCGTTAAGAATCAGGCTTCCATCTCCAGATTTTATTTCACCAGGAATGTTATCATCTTCATTGTTCTCAATAAACATGTCAAGTGAAGGTACTGTAAACGCAATTTTTATCCATCAAAACCTTTTCACATAAACAATAGAAATTCTGATTATGAACAGCTACTAAAATTCCATAACAACTTCATTTATAGGTAAAGGAGAAATAAAGTACATGGTCTTAAATTCAAACTAAGCAAAGACACAATAAAGAGACGTTGCTACATAGCATGCTCAAAGATGAAAGCACTCAGTAGAAATACATAATAAAATGTCTACTTTTATTATCAATATACAGGCATACCTGGAAGAAAAGAACCAAATAATGCTAGTTCAAGGTTTCCATTTTCACAAGCAATTGGGTCATGAACCGTGATTAATTTAGTCCCATCACGAAAGGTAGCTTCAACCTACATTCAGTTTTATTTGAAAAAATGATGAGAATAGCATGTGAAAGTACTTTCTTTCTTCTTTTTTTTTTGTGTGAGATAGGATGATGGGAAAGATTGAAGAGTACGGTGATACATTTCAACAAAATTTAAGCTGTTTCCCTTTTAAGTTTTAAGAATCATGATAAAAAAATAAAAGGTATTTGGAAGTGCTTTTTGAACAATCTCACAAAAGTATTTGTACAACAGAGCCATTGCCACCATGATGTGAGTACCTGAACAGTTTCTAAGAGATGTGGAACAGATGCAAGAACTTGTCTCCTGTGAAAATATAAGCAAAATTAAATTAATTTACCTTACTTAATGATATTATTCATAAAATACCTTTCAATAAGTTATTTGACAATAACTCTTTTTTTTTCTCATTAATTAAGTTTCCAGAAATGAAACCAATTGACTGGACTACACTAAAAGAAAAATAGTTCAGAATAATCTGAGTTCAAATTCTGAATGTAACAATTCTTGATCAGATTTTGCTTATCTCTCAATCAAATTACTGGTTGGATTTTATTTATCTCCCGACCAAACTCCATATTACCACCATTGGAACCGGTGGAGGCCATGGCACCCCCAACTTTTTAATTTGTAAATAGCATTGTGTGACAAATATTCATTATTTCTCTTTAGTCAAATGATATTTTAGGCTTTATTTGAGATTTCAAAGATAAAGTTAAGATCTGTGATTGGTAACACCAAAAAAAAAAAAAAACTTTCCATGAATGACAGTTTGTAACAGAATACTACTAGTATTACCTTTTTTATTTAAGAAAATTAATCAGCATGAATGAGCATTATACCTTCCTAATAGTTGTCTTCCAATGCACATTAACTCTGCAACCGTCTTATCACCATTCCGAACAAATTCAACTATCTATACAAATTAAATCGATAAGATAACAAACTCGCCA
The DNA here is from genome assembly GCA_963859935.3 of Lathyrus sativus. Lineage (NCBI taxonomy): Eukaryota > Viridiplantae > Streptophyta > Magnoliopsida > Fabales > Fabaceae > Lathyrus > Lathyrus sativus. The sequence continues at coordinate 493,441,639 of OZ012739.1, read as the reverse complement.
TCTTTAATAGAAAATTGATGATTTATAGCAGAGAAAAAGGAAACCTGTGTTGCTACAAGAGCCACAGCTTCAGTATGGTTGAGTTTCAAACCACGAGCGAGACGTTTCTGAGCAAGAAAACCAGCGTTGTGCAGTTGAAGTTTTTCGATTTCTCTTTGACACAGTTTCATTTTCTCAAATCAAGAATGAAATTTGTTTTGGAGATCGTGAACAAGTGAATACAGTTTCACCAAGTACGAACCTATCACGAGCTAAGTTTTTTTAATTGTTATCGGCGTTGGCCCACTGATCGAGAGTCGTATTCACTTTTAAATAATTACATACCTGCACGTTACTACTAGTCTCTAAAACTCCGATTTATAAATATTATAATAAAAACGCAGAGAGAAAATTGGTGCTGCACGCAAGTCGAGATAAAATAAAAGTAGTTAAAAAATAAAAAAGATGTATGCTATAGGCGGCTTTTTGGATTGTATGAGACTGTTTTGTCACCCAATGGGAAAGAATAGTCGTCGCTGGATCATATGAGATTAACAAGATAGATAGATTGCCGTCTATAAAACTTTTGGTAAAGGAAAAAAACATATATATATATATATATATATATATATATATATATATATATATATATACATATATATATATATATATATATATATATATATATATATATATACATATATATATATATATATATATATATATATATATATATATATATATATATATATATATAAAAGATGATGCCCAGACGGTGTAAATTAATTTTACACTATCAATCAATAATGACCATTTATCCGGCCAAATCATGAAAATTTAAACTACTTGTATGACATGTCAAAATGATATTTTTTCTACTTGTATGACATGCCAAATCATCAATCTATTTATATATTATGTACATTAATAACCGTCAAGAATGATTAACTCTCCAGCATTCGACATGTACACTATTACGTGGACTTTTGTCCTTTGCTTTGCTTTCACATGTCTTCAGTTCTTAATTTGTTGCAAAACCATTACTTCTATCAAAAACATCTTTGCTTTGTTTCCACGTGTCTTCAGTTCTTCAACTGCTGCAAAACCATTACTTATGTCAAAAACATCTCTAGGTTCTCTAATTGCTTTTGTCGAGAATCAACTTGTTTCATGTTGAATCTGTGATTTTGGCGTCGAAAACATGATTTGCTTACTTGTGTTTAGTCTGTATGTTCTGGACTGGGCATGTGGTTGACCCAAGGTCGGACACGACCCAATCCAGTGCTATGTTGAGGACGGCCAAACTCATTAGGGGCCAGTAGAAAGGATTTTTCCACGTGTTCCTCACCCGAGAACACGTCATCAACTTGCTCCGCACATCTCGTGGAACCAATCTTCCCTATGTAATGAGAAACTCCATCCACTATCCCACTATTCGGGGAATGCAAAGCAATTGACTCAGGATGATCAGAACGAGCTGCTCATCTCTTTCTCCACGTAGGAATCATGGCAGTTGTAACACCCCAAATTTCATTGAAATATTTTATTTAATTTATTTAAATAAGAATATTCGTATTTCAGTGATTTTTGGTGGTTTTGTGGTATTATTGAGAATTATGCATTTTTGGGTTATTTATTTAATTAATAGTATATAATATGAATATATTAGTATTATTATTAATTAAAATAAATATAAGTGAAATAAGGGCAAATTGGATCATGCAAGTTAGTGAGGATAATATGGGAAAAACCCAAATTATAGGCTCAAGACTAGGTTTAACAAAAAGGAAATTGTGAAGGAATTAGGATTCATTCGTTAGACCGTGAGGAGAATTGAGGTCAGAGCTCTGAGGAGGAAGATTTGAGACAAAAGTTTCGAAAGATTTTGAGAAGGCTTTGATCGACAATTAAGGTATGGGGAGTATTACCTTCATGATTCGAGGGTGGATATGAGAAAAGTGATCTTTGGCCTTCGTGGCCTAAATCTATTATGTGTGAATCTAGAAAAGGAAAGTTAGGCTTCCGTGGCCAAATTTGTCTAACCCTGAAGGGATAGGAATATTAGATAATGAGTAACTCTGATGCCTTTGGGGCAATTGAAGGAAAATTTGTGATTTAGGGCGTGAATATGATACGGGATTGAACCTATATCCCTTAATTTTAAAGGTTTTAGACATAATCTTAAAACAATGATTAGATGGTTTAATTGTGTTAAAATTGTAAATTTACTTGAGATAATTACAGTGTTGAATGGGTTGTAATTTTCTGAGAGTTTGGGTTTTTACGGAATCGAAATCGGAAGTCCGGAAGGCCTCCAACGGTGAAAAATACATGTTGTCCGTCACGATTGTTCATGTTTTCGGTCGAAATTGTTTTGGACGTAACTTTTGATTCGTAAGTCCGTTTTGGCCCCCGTTCAAAGCATGGGAAAGCTAATGAACAGACTATAACATAGTATAAATAAAATAATTGATTGTCTAATATTTTTATGAGATTAAATACGTGATTGTATGATTAATTACCATGAATATAACTATGATTTCGATGATATTAATACATGATTGTATAATGATGATTCCTATGAGTAATGATGATGAGCTATGATGATATTTCCATGAGTTTTTATGATTGTATGATGACAAGAGTTTTGATGATGATGATTATGATGAATGATGATGCACCTATGTTGTTATTATGAGGATGATTATTGACGTGAATAATTTATGATGTTGTGGCCTTTGAGGCCTATTGATGAATATGATGATGTGAAATATGACTATGACGCCATTTTATATGTTGATTTTCATACATTGATTATTATGAATCGTTTTACTCACCCTGCCTGTTTGAATGTTACTTCCACGTGGGTAACGTGCATATGACCAGGTTTAACTGTGGACGCCGTCGAGGATATTTTTGAAGTTTTAAGTCATTAGCCTTTCTGGTTAACTTAGATGGTCTTGCTCTGATATGTAACATCAGGTTGGGGTCTTTTGAGTTAAACTATGTTTTATTGAGTTTATTTTGATTATCTTCCTTTATGAGGAAAACCTTGGGTTATGCCTTTTGAGTTCCGCTGCTTTGTGCAATTTGATGTATTTTGGGAAAACCCGTTGTTTACGGAGCCTTGACCTATTTTGAGGATTTGGAAAATGTACGCCCTTTTGAGGTGGCTTTTGTTGAATTTAATATCTTACTCTAATATGTGTTATTTTGCCGTAATAATTGTGGGGTAGAAAAGGGTGTTACATTAGTGGTATCAGAGCAGGTCGGTTTGTCCGGCCAAGTTGTCTAATGTTATTTGTTCCCTAATATGCGACACGTGTGTGAAAACACTATCGGTACACGTTTGTTTTCTAACCTTTGTCTGCAGAAGTGGGAATGAAACAAGTGGGGGAGAAGCTTGTGCTTCTCCAGGATGCTTCAAGTGTGGAGTGGTGGCTCAGTGTGAACGCTCTTATAGTTTGGTAAAGATGGTTTATGCCCCATCATGATTTTCGGCTGTCTATTGACAAATTGAGGAACTGATCACCCTTAGTCTCTTGTTGATAGTAGACGGAATCATGTTTGAGGAGGTAGACGTGTCTTGCAAAAGCTTAGATGGCTTGTGCAGTAAATTGTTTTGAGTTAAGCTAAGTGCTTACAGATTGTTTTGGTGAGTCAGTACAGGATGGTGCTGAGATGTTTATTTTAATGGAAACTTTGAGTGTTAATGAAAGTGGAGAAGTTGGTGGTTTGCCAATTAATTGTGATTGTCCGGAGGTTTTTCCTGATGAGATAAGTGATTTACCGCCGAAACGTGAAGTGGAGTTTGTGATCGACTTAGTTCTTGGAACTAGTCTGATATCGATGGCCCCATATAGTGTGTATGCATTGGAATTGAAAGAGTTGAAGATTCAACTTGAAGATTTGCTTGAGAAGAGATTCATTCGCTCGAGTGTGTCGCCGTGGGGTGCACCATTTTTATTGATTAAGAAGAAAGAAGGTTTTGTGAGACTTTGTGTGGATTATAGGCAATTGAAAAAGGTGCCTATCAAGGATAAGTATCCACTTTCAATGGATCAGTTGGTTGTTGCGAGTGTGTTCAGTAAGATAGATTTGAGATCTGGGTATCATCAGATTCGTGTGAAGGCTGAAGATATTCAGGAGACTGCTTCTAAAACAAGGTATGGACATTATGAGTATTTCGTGATGCCAATTAGTGTGACTAATGCACCATGTGTATTTATGGAGTATATGAACGAAATTTTCCATACTTATTTGGGCAAGTTTGTGGTTGTGTTAGTTGATGATATTTTGAGATATTCAAAAAGTAAAGAGGACTTTGATAAGCATCTGAAAAATTGTGTTATCAACGTTGAAATAGAAGCAGTTGTATGCAAAATCGTCAAAGTGTGAGTTTTGGTTTAAGGAAGTGAGTTCTTTGGTCATGTGATCTCGATTAGAGTTATTGCGGTTGATATGTCGAAAGTTGAAGTTGTATCGCAATGGGAAGTTCCAAAACCTATTTTTGAGATTAGAAGTTTTCTTCGGTTGACAGATTAGTATCGAAAAATTCGTTGAAGGATTTTTCCAAGTTATCTTTGCCATTGACACAGTAGATTAGGAAGGTTCAAGCTTTTGTTTGGATGCAAAGTGTGAAGAAAGTTTCAAGAAGTTTTGAGAAGGCTGACAACAGCTCATGTTTTGATTTTGCCGAATCTGGCTGAACAATTGTTATATATTGTGATGCTTTGTTGATGGGATTGGGAGGTGTGTTAATGCAACATCAGCAAGTTTTAGCTTATGCTTCAAGGCAACTTAAAGTGCATAAGAGGAATTATCTGACGCATGATGTAGAGTTGGTTGTTGTTGTGTTTGTGTCGAAGCTTAGGAGGCATTATTTGTTTGATTCGAGATTTGAGATGTTTAGTGATCATAAGAGTTTGAAGTATTTCTTTGATCAGAAAGAATTGAATGCGAGGAAAAGGAGATGATTGGGACTTCTGAAGGATTATGATTTTGGTTTGAATTACCATTCGGATAAAGCAAGCGTGATAGCTGATGAATTGAGTAGGAAATCTTCGCATATACCGATGATGATGGTAAAAGAGTTAGAACGAGCAATTTTGTGATATGAGTTTGGTTTGTGAAGAGACTTCTTATGGAGTTAAGCTTGGTAAGTTGAAACTTACTAGTGGTATTCTTGATGAGATTCGAGAAGGTCATAAGTCTGATTTAAGTTGGTAGATCGGTTGAATTTGATGGATCAAAGTCGAAGAGCTGATTTTTGGATTAATGAAAATTGTATCATCAGATGTCGTGATAGAGTTTGTGTTCCAGATATTGTTGAGTTGTAAAAGAGTAATTGTGAGGAAGGACATCGAAGTAGATTGAGTATCCATCCCGGTGCTACGAAGAGATACCAGGATTTGAGAAAAAAATTTTGGTGGCCAGGGATGAAGAAAGAAGTGGCAGAGTTTGTTTATGTTGGTTAGACTTGTCAGAAGTCGAAGATTGAAAATCAAAGACCGTTGGGTCTGATGCAACCGTTGAATATTCCATAGTGGAAATGAGATAGTATTTCCATGGATTTTGTGTCGGGTTTGCTGAAGACTGTGAGAGGGATATGATTCAATTTGGGTAATTGTGGATAGATTGACCAAATCGGCTCATTTTATACCGATGAGGATCAATTATTCGTTGCAGAAGCTTGCCGAGTTATATATTGATCAGATTGTGAAACTGCATGGTATTCTTTCGAGTATTGTGTCTGATAGAGATCCGAGATTTACATCGAGGTTAAGACAGAGTTTGCAAACAACGTTGGGTACTAAGTTGAGGTTGAGTTCTGCCTATCATCCGCAGATGGATGGATGGACAAAGAGAACTATCCATTCTTTAGAGGATTTGCTGAGAGCTTGTGTGTTGGATCAAGGTGGATCGTGGGATAGTCATTTTCCGTTGACTGAGTTTATCTACAATAACAGTTATCATTCTAGTATTGGAATGGCACCGTATGAGGCTTTGTATGGTAGGAGGTGTAGAACTCCATTGTGTTGGTATGAGTCAGGCGAGAGTGTTGTACTCGGACTTGAGATTATGCAAGAGACGACTGAAAAGATCAAGATGATACAAGAAAAGATGAAATCGTCGCAGAGTCATCAGAAGAGTTACCATGATAAGAGAGGGAAAGCACTTGAGTTCCATGAAGAAGATCACGTGTTTCTGAGAGTTACGTCGGTAACTGGTGTTGGTCGAGCTTTGAAGTCTCGAAAGCTCACACCGTATTTTGTTGGCCCGTATCAGAGTGGCGTTGCGGAAGCGTGGGGGAAGTAGCAGGTCAGACTGCATTACCGCTATCATTTGCGAATTGCATGATGTGTTTCATGAGTTTCGGTTGAGGAAGTACATTCTAGATCCGTCGCATGTGATTCAGATGGATGATGTACAAGTTAGAGATGACTTGATTATTGAAACGTTGTCGGTTCGGATTGGTGATCGAGAAGTGAAGCAGCTGCGAGGTAAAGAGATTGCCTTGGTGAAGGTAGTTTTGGGAGGACCAGCTGGAGAAAGTTGGACTTGGGAGCATGACATCAGACGAGGGAATCGTATCCGACTCTGTTTTCTTAAGGTAATTTTCGAGGGTGAAAATTCTTTTAAGTGGGGGAGAGTTGTAACACCCCAAATTTCGTTGGAATATTTTATTTAATTTATTTAAATAAGAAGATTCGCATTTCGGTGATTTTTGGTGGTTTTGTGGTATTATTGAGAATTATGCATTTTTGGATTATTTATTTAATTAATAGTATATAATATGAATATATTAGTATTATTATTAATTAAAATAAATATAAGTGAAATAAAGGCAAATTGGACAATGGAAGAGGAGTTAGTGAGGATAATATGGGAAAAACCCAAATTATAGGCCCAAGACTAGGTTTAACAAAAAGGAAATTGTGAAGGGATTATGATTCATTTGTTAGACCGTGAGGAGAATTGAGGCCAGAGATCTGAGGAGGAAGATTTGACGCAAAAGTTTCGAAAGATTTTCTGAAAGATTTTGAGAAAGCTTCGACAATTAAGATATGGGGAGTATTACCTTCATGATTTTCCATGTATAAATTCAACGTATTTAAGGTCGATTTAAGGTTTAGGGGTTTCGAGGGTAGATATGAGAAAAATGATCTTTGCCCTTCGTGGCCTAAATCTATTGTTTGTAAATCTAACCGTGAAATTCATTGGGGAAAAGGAAAGTTAGGTCTCCGTGGTCAAAACCATGAATTGTTATTTGTCTAACCCTGAAGGGATAGGAGTATTAGATAATGAGTAACTCTGATGGCTTTGGGGAAATTGTAGGGAAAATTGTGATTTAGGGCGTGAATATGATGCGGGATTGAACCTATATCCCTTAATTTTAAATGTTTTAGGCATAACCTTAAAACAATGATTATATGATTTAATTGTGTTAAAATTGTAAATTTACTTGAGATAATTACATTGTTGAATGGGTTGTAATTTTCTGAGAGTTAGGGTTTTTACGGAATCAAAATCGGAAGTCCGGAAGGCCTCCAACGGTGAAAAACGCAGAAAATTGCATGCTGTCTATCACGGTTCATGTTTGCGGTCGAAATCGTTTTGGACGTAACTTTTGATCCGTAAGTTCGTTTTGCCCCCGTTTGAAGCGTTGGAAAGCTAATGAACAGGGCTATAACATAGTATAAATAAAATAATTGATTGTCTAATATTTTTATGAGATTAAATACGTGATTGTATGATGAATTACCATGAATATAACTATAATTTCAATGATATTAATACATGATTGTATAATGATGATTCCTATGAGTAATGATGATGAGCTATGATGATATTTTTATGAGTTTTGATGATTCTATGATGACATGAGTTTTGATGATGATGATTATGATGAATGATGATGCACTTATGTTGTTATTATGAGGATGATTATTGACATGTGCATCATGCATTCATGTGCATCCGGACTTTGGTTCAGGACCTCGATTACTTTGGCTTCAATCCCATTGTGTGGATGTGAAGTGTTTTGATGTGCTCCGGTTCTCAAGTAGAATCGATCCTATTAATGGAGATCTATGGAGGGTTGATGGCCCATTGTCCATCGAGTTGTGATGATGCATTGAGTCTTGTTGCATTTGCATTTATGAGTCATTTGGAATAATTTATGATGTTGTGGCCTTTGAGGCCTATTGATGAATATGATGATGTGGAATATGAATATGACGCCATTTTATATGTTGATTTTCATACATTGATTATTATGAATCGTTTTACTCACCCTGCATGCTTGAATGTTACCTCCACGTGGGTAACGTGCAGATGACCAGGTTTAGCTGTGGACGCCGTCGAGGATATTTTTGAAGTTTTGAGTCGTTAGCCTTTTTGGTTAACTTAGAGGGTCTTGCTCTGATATGTAACATCGGGTTGGGGTTTTTTTAGTTAAACTATGTTTTATTGAGTTTATTTTGATTATCTTCCTTTATGAGGAAAACCTTGGGTTATGCCTTTTGAGTTCCGCTGCTTTGTGCAATTTGATGTATTTTGGAAAAACCCATTGTTTACGGAGCCTTTACCTATTTTGAGGATTTGAGAAATGTACGCCATTTGAGGTGGCTTTTGTTGAATTTAATATCTTACTCTGATATCTGTGTTATTTTGCCGTAATAATTATGGGGTAGAAAAAGGTGTTACAGTCATCCATTATGGGTCTGGTCACCCAGCCTATAATGGAGATCGTTGGCCCAGCGCTGGGGCTCTCTATAAATACTCTCCTCTGCAGGAGGGCCAGGTATCAATTATATTCCTTACTTTACTTGTTATCACTTTGCCTGAACTTACTTGAGCGTCGGAGTGTCTATAGGTACCCACTCTCTCCATCCACTCTCGCTGACCGTTGCTGCTTTAGAAGTGTTGCAGACCACATTGTGATCCGCCAAGTTAGATCAGTGGGGCCATCTGTTAGAAGCTTGCTTCCCCATCTTTCCTTTCCCTAAAACCGAAAGATCGAAGCAGAAAAGCTCCAAAACTAATCATGGTCGATCAACACGACAACAGCGGTCATGACCGCCTTCACTCCCGTCCACGACGCTGGCAATGACAACTGTATGCCGATTCTAGAAGACATCACTCCAATGAAGAGAGACAGACACACCGCTTCTCCCTTCTCCGACGAGGCGACCGATGACGATGTTCATTATGTTGAGACCCGAAAAGTTCAAAAGGCTCTAGAGAAGACACCGGAGAAATTCCAACCAATCCCAGTGTCGGTCAACACTGACCCTACCATGGCAGCTCTAGTCGCGACCCTCAACCAGACCAATGTGTTAATCTACCAGCAGAACGAGAGGATCAGCGCGTTAAAGAGAGACTGTCGTCTACGCTCTCCCCCATGGAGACACCAACAATACGAGTCTCGCAGTCTGTCGCCATAATGACCAGGCCGTTGACCACAGTTGGAGAAACCACAACACCTGAAGTGCAACCGTACTCCTCCCTGCGAGGACCGCCTCTCCTCGGTTGCCAAGAAGAACAAAGCTGGGGGCCGACCAGACAGTTGAAGTTCACCCTATGCAAATTAAAAAACTGACCAAAGAACTCACCGCCGAGACGCGATGACAGCCCCCGACGAAAGAAGTCTAACTACTCTCCGTCGCGCTTACAACTCAGGAGGGACAAAGATGACCCCTGCGGTCCACTATCTCGAGTGATCATGGACGCTCCACTTGCCGTCGGGCTGGAGAAACACCCGAGCATAGGAACGTATGACGGGACAACAGACACCGACGAGCACATCGAGAACATCAATGCGTTGCTCGACTACCGCGACGTCAGAGGCGCCATCAAATTTAGGCTATTCCCTACAACCTTGAGGAAAGGTGCCATGACATGGTACAAAATCCTCGCCGAAGAGTCCATCACTTCCTGGAAGGACCTAGGAAGACAATTCTTGAGACACTTCACTGCCTCCCGTCGCCATCCAAAGTCTGAGGCTACGCTCGAGGAAATTATGCAGGGGAAGGACGAGTTCATCCGAGCCTACATCGAGAGGTTCAACCCTGAAGCTGTCCAGGTCTCCACGACCGACGACATGAAGAAATATCTGCTGGAGCGAGGAATGCGCCTCTACAGTGACTTTGCCAAAGCTGTTGGTATCGAAACACCCGCGTCACTAGGTGACATCCTTTTCAAGGCCCAGACTTACATCCAATACAAGGAGAAAGAGGCTGCTAATAATGCTAGAGACTCGAGGCACCAAGAAAACACTAGGGTTTCGAGGCATGGTGAAGTGACGTCCCGCTATGGAGGAGAAAAAATGAAGGAGGACAAATCTTGCGACTCACGAGAGTTCAAAGGACATGCTGGCCGCTTTGCCGAGTACACACCATTGACCGCCTTTTATCCGAATGCGCAAACTGATAATAATTCTTCCAGGCCAGAGTCTGTTTTCCTAGACAGACATCTGTAAAGCCCAACGTGAACAAGACCAAGTATTGTCGGTTCCACAAGAGCCACGGGCACGTGATTGAGGAGTGAATCCACCTAAAGGATGTGATGAAATCCTCATCAGGGATGGACACTTGAAAAAATAAACTAAGAGGAGAGAGGCTCCTCGAAAATACGTCCGAGAAACAAAGAGGGCCGAGGAGGAAAAGACACCCTCTGACGACGCTGATAGCCTACCAATCGCCGTGTCAATATCTCAGCTCGAGGACTTCTACGTCCCCGACGAAGCCAGAAACCCCCCATACTTCGCAGCGCATAACGCATGAGAGACCTTCCTCTTCGACATGGTCATATCTGGCAGGGGATTCAACAAACTTACTGTAGGTTCAGTAAAGAGGAAGTTCGAGAACTCATCGATGCAAGCTCGAGTAAAAACTCCACCCTCGACAAGTGTCGGGGAAGCTCGAATCCCATCACCTACTACTGCGAGGAGCTTCTCGGGGGAGCCCCCAACTTTGCATCCCTCTGCTCGTGAGAGCATAAATGGCTAACTTTGACATTCACCACATTTTGGTCGACCAGGGGAGCTCGGTCGACATCATGTATTCGCAGTTATTCTCAACTTTGAAGCTCGACGAAACACACTTGATACCCTACGTGGGCTCTGATCTGCAGGGTTTCAACAACGTAACCACAAGGTCGTGGGGATATGTCGAACTTATCATCACAGTCGGAGCAGCTGAAGCCGCAAAGTTGATCAAAGTCCAATTCCTGGTCATAAACTGTCCCTCTTTATATCAGTTCATCCTGGGGAGACCAGCTATGGCCGAATTGATCGTCGTGTCGTCCACAGTCCATCTAAAGATGAAGTACTACACGATCAAAGGCCCCGTCGCCACCCTCCACGGGGACATTGAAGATGCAAGGAGATGCTTTGAAGCAGCCTCAAAAGGACAGAACACCATCAAAGCGCCATCTAGAACTCCTGGTAAGCCTGCTCGACCTAGCACCTCCGAGGAGCCAAAGCCAATACCTCACGTCGACTCGATCGACCTCGACAGTCGCTTCACCAAAGATGACCTGAAGGAGCAGAAGAAGAAAGACAAAGGAGCCCGACTAGCAGCAGAAACCTCCCCGGTTCCAGATGTCAACGATGAGCCTGCCCATCCAAGATGCCCCATTCCTGACGACGAGTTCGAAGTCATCTTCCTCGAAAACGATCCGAGCAAAGGCGTGAAGATTGAAACTGATCTCCCCGACCTCGTAAGGAAGCAATTGAATGCTTGCTTGAGATAAAATATTGACTTGTTTGCATAGAGCGCTGCTGAGATGCCCAGACTGGACCCCGACGTCGCTTGCCACCAGCTGACCATAGATCCCGCCTCTAGGGCCGTAGTACAACGTAGGCGTAGACAGTCTCCCAAAAAAGCGGAGGCTGCTGAAAAAACTATAAAAGACCTCCTAGATGCAACTTTATTTCAGAATCCCAGTACACAACCTGACTTTCAAATGTTGTACTTGTTAAAAAATCTAATGGAAAGTGGCGAATGTGCGTTGATTATACCGATCTTAACTGGGTTTGCCCTAAAGATGTTTATCCCTTGCCTAATATAGATAGACTGGTCGATAACTCTGTAGGTTTCAAACAGTTGTTATTTATGGATACATATTCGGGGTACAACCAAATCCCCATGAAAAAAGGGGACAAGAAATACACGATCTTAATGACCGAGTCAGGCAACTACTACTACAACGTAATTCCATTCAACCTGAAAAACATCGGCGCTACTTACTAGCGGATGATGAACAAAGTCTTCCAAGGTGAGATTGGAGACATGCTCGAGGCCTACATGACCAATATGATCGTGAAGTCCCAAGAGGTGGATAAGTTCTGAAGGCATTCACAACCATGATATTTTCACAGGAGGTATCGTTTTCCACACAAGTTCATGCTCGAATTGACAAATGCCAAACAATCAAAAAACATACCTCAACTGAACCAATATACTTTGACAAACCATTGGCTATAGCTGGATTTATAGTGTACTTTGCAACATAACGTTTGATTCGAAAGTTGTCATTGTCGCAATGATCAGGCTGCAGAGGTCCTCTTTGTGACTTCATCTTATCGGCAGTTTGCCAAGTTCTGCTTATGACCTAAGGAAAAAAATATTCATCAATTAAACCTTAGGTACTATCAATAATCATGAGAATACTGTCATTTTTTTTTATTTTAAAAATGACAACATCAATAACAACAATAACTACAAGATATGTGGATACGGTTCCACAGACTACATCAGACAATAACTGCAAGATATGAGAGTATGGTTCCATAGACTACATGAAACAATAACAAGAGAGATCCTCAAACAAGTTGAGATAAATGTCAATGACTTACACCATTTCTTTTTTGGGATTTAATTCGGCATTATCAAGCATTTAAGTTCTTTATTTCATAATAAATGAGTATAATATAAATGGGATGACTTGAGTAAAGGAAGGACCTCTCCAATTCTACCCATAGCCTGTGAATCAGAAGAAATAATGCTAATTGCACCCATATCATGCAAAATATCTTCAGAAGCGATTGTTTCGGCTCTTATTCTTGATTCTGCAAAAGCAACATCTTCTGGACAATCCTTATCAAGATGATGGCAAACCATCTGTACATCAACAAGTCTAAATTAAGAATTAAATGGTTTAAGCTACATTATTACTATTGTTTTCTTTTTTCATACCAACATGTCAAGATGCTCATCTATGGTATTTGATGTAAAAGGACGTGTAGGATTTGTTGATGAGGGTAGGACATTCTTCACACCACATACTTTGATGATATCAGGAGCATGGCCACCACCTGCACCTTCACTGCCCAGAAAAGTAATATAGAATGGTAAATAAATAACAGCTAGTTTTGATTGGAAAATGGAACCAAAAAGAAATCCGGTTTTCAATTCTGGCGGACAGCAAGATGTTCGTATATAACTTTTTTTGAAATGACAAGATATATTGGTACTATTATTCCAAACACAAGATGTACAAAGAAATTAACAGTGGAAGCAGGGACATGACCAAAACACTCCCTCGTAGCACAGGGTGCTACTGCTACAAAAACAAACAAGGAAAGACATGAATACTCCTAAGCATTACAAGATTAACACCACAAGACAGACCTGCGAGCAAAAGGAAAAAAAAAACAACATAAAAAGAAGCAGATAGTGCCCAACCCAACTCCTATCTATCATCCACCAAGAAGATGCAGACCACCAAATGTTAGGAGACACCAAACCAGCTCACACCCCATGGTCCCCTACACAAACAGATGCTGCAAAACAGAACTCAAAGAGGGGAAGCTCTGACCAAAGCACACGGACAGGCCAATAAAGATATCCACGGGCAAAGGAGAAAAGCGTAGCAAACTTCTAAGGTCTGCTACTGCAGAAAAGACAAGGAGCAGGCAGCACAACTCATCCCCTCCCCCGAGCCTTCATCGAATCCCTGTCAACAAAGCAGACCAAAGCAGCCCTCCAGCCATAACCGGATAACATCTAACATTGGTTGCCAAGTCAACATCCTACGTGGTTTATCTCCCACCGGCAGACCAAGATATCTGAACGGGACCCCACTAATCCTCCAATTAAGAAAGTCTCTTGCCATCATCATAAAATCATGTTGCACATTGGTGCCCACCAGACAACTTTTCCAACAGTTAACTTTAAGACCTGACACCTGTTCAAATCCTCTCAGCATCGCCTTGGGGATCCAAAAATTACCTTTCATAGCTTGTCCAATACACAAAGTATCGTCTGCATATTGTAAATGTGACATAAGAGTATCCCGGTCGTCCCTACCAATAAAGGAGTGAATTTATCATTACCCACTGCACTCCTCATTAGTGCACCCAGTCCTTCTGCAACCAAAAGGAACATGAAATGAGTCAAAGAATTTCCTTGCTTGTTCCCTCTTTGAATGTTGATCTCTTCTGTTGGGCTACCATTCACCAACACAACATTTTTTAGTAAAACCAAATCTCCGCAACATATATTTCAAAAACCCCCCAATCAACCAAGCCATAAGCCTTCTTGAAAATAAAACAATCTTTCCCCACCTTATTTGGAAAGTCAATTATGTCATTAACCACTAACACAACATCCAACAACCGCCTCCCCTTAAGGAATGTCTATTGTGTATGAGAGACTAACAAATCTATAACTTTCAATAGTCTTGATAATTCGGACACAATCTTATATAGACAGCCAAGTAGAGAAATAGGACAAAAATCCCTCAGAGAGGCGGAGAGTTCGCCTTTGGAATGAAAGTAAGAAAATAAGATAGCAAGCAAGCTTTTAGGGAGACAAGCGTTACCATGGAATTGGTCAAACATAATTCATACTTCACCTCTCATGAGGTCCCAAAATTCCTTGATAAAAGCAAAATTAAAACCATTCAGACCGGGCTTTTCGATCCATCACTATCCATCACCACCCTCTCAATCTTAGCAAGTGTAAATGGAGCAAATGGAGCTATCAAAGCAACATTATCTTCCGATGACAGACCCGGGAAGACCAAACCATTTAGGGTAGGCCGCTCCCATATACTAATAAAAATATGGGTTGTGAAAAGGGGAACGGCCTCATTTCTAACTTGAATGGGATCTTCAATATAATATTACAAACATAGACATGTATAGAGGTGGGTATTATGGGAAAACAAAGGTTTGTGTGTAACATATTGCTTATTTCACATCACAGGTAAGACCAGAGTCATAAAGTGTTCTACCAAAGAAGTTATATATTAGCTCCCCATTTGGCTATAGCAATACTTCTATACAAAGAAATTGTCAAATAACATCAAAATGGACTTTTTTTTCCTTACAACGTTAATTGACAAATAACAACCATGCAGACCCCTGCTTAATTTTTTTTCAAAGTTAGTGTATACCTATGGGAAGCATGAATAGTTTTTCCTTTAAATGCAGCAATTGTGTGTTCCACAAACCCAGATTAATTTAAGGTGTCAGTATGTATGTTAACCTGTTATAGTAAAAATTAGTAAAGAAATAAGCAGAATATTATGAAGATTGGAATATTAAACTGGATGAGCGGACACATAAAACTAGAAAGGGTTAGAATGAATGCAGTACGGAGAAAGTTGGAGTTGCACCAACACAAATTCTACTATAGAGAATATTTGATATGGAGGGTAGTACAATAATTTGAGGTAGAAATAAATCAAGAAAGGCTAACGATTAAGGATTTAGATTTGAATGGTTTTTGCCTTTAGACAAGAGTTACGATTGAATATTATAAGTGAAAACGTTGAAGAAAATTGTGCCTGGATATCATGTTGTTCTGCAACAGCCAAGCAGCATTCTATTGCGGCTGGTGTAGTTCCCCAATCCTCATGCAGCTTCAGTCCCATAGCTCCAGCTTTGACTATTTCATGTAGTTCATCAGGCTTGGCACATTTCCCCTAAAGCAATTAATTAAAGTTTAGTTAACTTTAAACATAAAAGAGGTACGTTACGTTAGAATAAAGGGAAATTAGAGTCGTTAAAGTAGTTAAGAGTTGTTAGAGTATTTGTATAAAAAGGAGAACACAATGTTAAGAGTTGATCATTATTGAGTATCATAAATATTGTGAATAGAGTAGCAACTAGCAACTCTATTGTGAAGAACAAACCTTGGAGGAGAGATTCCTCTCCTATTCCTTCCTATATCTTAATAAAAGTATTTTCTCTTTAGAATCCACTACTAAAGTTCCTAACAAGGTATTTTAGAGGTCCAACATATTATAAGCTTGAGCAAAAATGAGGAAAAATAACTGAACACAAAAGAACAAGCATTATTATAACCGAAAAGAAAAAGAGAAAACTGACTTTTCCAGTAAAACCGAAGTTCAGGGGCAGGTCATCTGTTGATTGCAGCATCATTTTCATCTGAACCGGTGCCGGTGTGCAAGTTGTAGCACGTGTTCCAAAAGCTGGCCCAGTACCTCCTCCCACCAATGTTGTGATCCCTATATATAAAAAGAAAAGAAGGACTTAACAAAATCTTCTAAGCGAACCTACAACACATACAAATATAGTATTGCGCAGCCAAATGATCTCAAAGTCATGTATCCAGAACTCTAAGAGAGCATGCATTGAATACTTAAAATTCATGAACAAACACTTTCATTAGAAATTGCTTTTAGTAGGGAAACTCACCACTTGATACGGCTTCATATACTAATTGTGGGCATATAAAATGCACATGACAATCTATCGCACCAGCTGTTACAATAAAGCCCTCTCCAGCAATAACTTCAGTATTAGCCTAGATATGGAACGATGTGCATATAAGCTGTATCAAGATAATGATGAAGGAATTCAACTCATATCCTCAGACATCTGGAAAGGAACTTACCCCGATGATCATATTAGCGAATACAGAATTCATAACATCTGGATTTCCTGCTTTTCCAATGGATGCAATGAGGCCATCTTTAATACCAATGTCTGCTTTGTGAATTCCAGTATAATCGATGATCACAGCATTTGTTACAACAGTATCCAAGGAGAGATCAGGTGGATGGCCACACGACTGACCCATTCCATCTCTTATGACTTTCCCACCTCCAAAAACACATTCATCACCATAAACAGCAAAATCTTTTTTAATTTCAGCAAACAAGTTAGTGTCACCAAGAAGAATTTTATCACCAGTAGTGGGGCCATACTTGTTAGCATATTCCTCTCGAGGAATTACTTTAGTCAATGAATAGTCTTCACCGGTAATACCTTCCCTAGTAAATTCATATTTGAGGTAAGAAATCTTCTCGGACACAGAACTCACAAAGAAGTAGACAAGTTTATATAGCAAGAACTTTAATAACAAATCATAAACCTTGCATTTTCATCTTCCTTATGCCCGAATCCCCTTGTTCTAACAGCCTCCATGGCTTCTATGCACTTCAAATCATTAACTGGACCATCAACAATGTTGTTACCTCCTCGGATGACTTTGTCACCTCCAATACTTACAAGTATAACACTTCTACTTTCCCCTGGCTATCAAGAATGCTTTTTGATTAATAGTTTGTTTTGCAATCTAATAAATGAATTAGTTCACCGGATGGTTGCATCTATCCTGCTCACATGAGATCAGCACTGAAGTGCTAAATATTCAATTAACTATATGACAGAAATAACAGACCTATCACTATACATTACAATTACTGTGGTAAGTTCAAAAATTAACAAAAAGCATAGAATTCCACCTCAAAGCGTGTGGTGGTCCCAGATGCTATATTAAGGCGTTTGCCAAATGCTTTTCTTCGATCGAAGATTAAGTAGGGATTCACTTCAATAAAATGATAGTGGCTTCCAACCTGGAAATTTTCCGAAGTATTGTAAAATACCCACTACAGTTATCTTCTATGAATAATACAAAGAAAGGATGTTTCAAAAGATTCTATTTCCTGAATCAATTATGATTCATTGGCATCACTTTGTTATTTCACGTGCACAACTTATCCTACTGCATTAAGAACACTGGCACTATGTGTAACTACAGCATGTTTCAAGCATTTTTTTAATCCGGGATAAACAGAAATAAAAAATGCATAAATTTTATCCAAAATTCTAAGGTGTGAGGTGTGCAACACTCTGGCAAACACCTGAATTGGTCTATCTCCATTGTTTACAACTTTAAGATAGACGGCCTCCCTTCCAGCGTTAAGAATCAGGCTTCCATTTCCAGATTTTAGAAACTGTTCAGGTACTCACATCATGGTGGCAATGGCTCTATTGTACAAATACTTTTGAAAATCATAATGTTAATAGCAATAATAACAATAGAAAGAAAAAGAAAGGAAATTGCTATCATTGTGGAAAATCAGGACACTTTAAAAATGAGTTTAGGTTCTAAAATCCGAAAAGAAAAAGAAAGGAAATTGTCCAATAACTTATTGAAAGGTATTTTATAAATTGTCCAATAACTTATTGAAAGGTATTTTATGAATAATATCATTAGGTAAGATAAATTAATTTAATTTTGCTTATACAATATTTTTTTGGAAAATTTTATGAAAATCATAATGTTAATAGCAATAATAACAATAGAAAGAAAAAGAAAGGAAATTGCTATCATTGTGGAAAACCAAGACACTTTAAAAATGAGTTCAGGTTCTTAAAAAGAGAGAATAAAAACAAGAATTCAAGTGCAACAATAGACAATCTTATTGCTGTCATTTCTGAAATCAACATGATAGAAGATGTTGATTCTTGGTGGATAGACTCTGGTGCTACCCGTCATGTGTGCAAAAATAAAAAATTATTCAAGACCATCAATGAAGAAAATGGTAGTGTTTTGTACATGGAAAATGCTTCTAAGGTTCAAGTCAAAGGAAAAGGATCAGTAGAGATTGAATTCACATCTGGAAAATTATTCACTCTGAAAGATGTACTTTATGTACCTGAAGTTAGGAAAAACTTGATATTTGTACCTTTACTTAATAAGTATGGTTTCAAATCTGTATTTGAGGGAGATAAATTTATTCTCTCCAAAGGGGGTATGTTTGTAGGGAAAGGTTATCTTTCTGAGAATATGTTCATGTGTAATGCTGTTAATAATAATAATGATGTGATTTCTGCTTATATTGTTGATTCTTATGATTTATGGCATATGCGACTAGGACATGTTAACTTTAGAAAACTAAATAAAAATTCAAATTCATGTACTACTTGCATGCTAACTAAAATTACTAGACAACCTTTTAAAACAGTTGAAAGAAGTTCTAAAGTGTTAAATTTAATTCATTATGATATATGTGATTTACATGGTTGGCCCACAATTGGTGGTAAAAAGTATTTTCTCACTTTCATTGATGATTGCACTAGATTTTGTTATGTTTATTTAATGCACTCTAAGAATGAAGTCTTAGAAAAATTTAAAATTTTTAAAGCACAAGTAGAACTTCAACATGAAACTTTCATTAAATGTTTTCGGAGTGATAGAGGGGGAGAGTTCCATCATCCTAATTATTTTGAGTCCACTGGTATTATACATCAAATAACTGCACCATATTCCCCACAACAAAATGGAATAGCAGAAAGGAAAAATAGGGTGCTGGAAGAAATGGTAAATGCCATGTTATCCTATTCTGGTTTATCTAAAGGATATTGGGGTGAAGCCATGCTAACTGCATGTTATATATTGAATAGAGTTCCTAATAAGGAACAAGATAACCCCATATGAACTCTGGAAGAAAAGAAAACCCAATTTAAACTATTTAAAAGTTTGGGGTTATAGAGCAATTGTAAAGGTGTTTGAACCAAAAAGAAAGAAATTGGGAGAAAGAGGAATTGAATGTGTATTTCTGGGCTATGCTGAAAATAGCAAAGCATATAGATTCATGGTTATTGAATCCAATGACTCATATCCTATTAATACCCTGATTGAGTCAAGAGATGCAATTTTTCAAGAGAGTAGATTTACCTCAATTCAATATCCCAAGGACAATGTTCATTATGATGTTCAAAGTCTAGAAAATAATGTATCTAATAATGATATGTTGGAATGTTCAGAATCTCGAAGAAGTAAAAGAATTCAAAAAGCGAAAAACTATGGATCGGACTTCTTTATGTTCCTTGTAGAAGGAAATAATGATTCCATAAATCGTTATGGACCAATTTGCTATAATCTAGAAAATGATCCAGAAACATTTGAAGAGGTAATAAAATCTCAAGATTCTGCCTTTTGGAAAGAAGCTATCCAAGAGGAAATGGACTCAATTATGGGTAATAAAATCTGGAAACTAGTAGATCTCCCACCAGGATCAAAACCAATAGGGTGTAAATGGATCTTTAAAAGGAAAATGAAAGTTGATGGTACCATTGAAAAATTCAAAGCTAGACTTGTCGCTAAAGGATTTACACAAAAAGAAGGAATTGATTATTTTGATACTTATGCACCTGTTGCAAGAATTGCATTAATTAGAGTGCTTTTGGCACTCGCTTCCATCTATAAATTTGTTATTCATCAAATGGATGTTAAAACTGCTTTACTAAATGGAGAATTGGATGAAGAAGTGTATATGAAACAACCTGAAGGGTTCGTTATCAAAGGCCAAGAACATAAAGTGTGTAAATTAACTAAGTCTTTATATGGGTTAAAACAAGCACCCAAACAATGGCATCAAAAATTTGACCAAGTTATGTTGGCCAATGGATACAAAATAAATGAATCTGACAAATGTATTTATAGTAACTTTAACAATGGAAAAGGGGTTATGATTTGTTTATATGTGGATGATATGTTAATCTTTGGTACTGAATTAAAAGAGGTAAAAAAAGACTAAAGCTTTCTTATCCAAAAATTTTGATATGAAAGACTTAGGTGAAGCAGATGTGATTTTAGGAATTAAAATCATAAGAGATGGTGAACATATTGGTTTATCCCAATCTCACTATATCGAAAAGGTGCTTAAGAAATTTGACCACTTCAGTAGCAAATCTATTTCTACCCCATTTGATCAAAATGTTAGTTTGCAACCACATAGAGCGTGTCTAGTGGCACAACTTGAATACTCCAAGGTAATCGGATGCTTGATGTATGTTATGACTTGTACCAGGCTTGATATAGCATATGTGGTTGGTAGGTTAAGTCGATATACAAGTAATCCAAGTAAAGACCATTGGCATGCTGTTAATAGAGTATTAAAATACTTAAAAGGGACGATTAACTATAGCTTAAGATATAGTGGATATCCTTCGATTTTGGAAGGATATACAGATGCCAGTTGGGTAACATATGTTGAAGATCATGCCTCCACTAGTGGATGGATCTTCAATCTTGGTGGAGGTGCAGTTTCTTGAGGTTCGAAGAAACAAACTTGCATTGCCGACTCCACCATGGCTGCAAAATTTATTGCTTTGGCTGCAGGTAGTAAAGAGGCAGAATGGCTAAGAAACTTGTTGTATGAGATACCTATTTGGCCAAAGCCAATAGCACCTGTATCCATACATTGTGATAGTCAATCCACACTATCTAAAGCATATAGCCAAGTTTAATGGAAAATCTAAACATATTGGTATAAGACATAGCTATGTGAAAGATTTAATTTTAAATGGAGTAATCTCCATAGTGTACGTAAGAACTAAAAATAATCTTGCAGATCCTTTGACGAAAGGTCTGACAAAAGACATGGTGTTGAAGACATCATTGGGGATGAGTCTCAAGCCCATATCTAATTAATCACCAATAGTGGAAACTCAACTCACACTTGATTAAAATCAAGTCTTGAGTTCAATGATGAAAGTACATTATTAGAGTGACTAAAAACTTGACAATAGAAACATCCCAAGGGGCAAAAAGTAATTAGACCATAAAAGCAAAGTGATAGGATGAGATTATTCTCTTAATAGATGTATAGCATATGTTTTGCTGAAATGCTTATTATGGGAGCATTTCCGATATAGTCTACCTATATGAGAATGAAGTGGTCCGCTTCATAGAGTTCAAGGGCTTGACTCTTAAATTCTCATGAAAAGGATACATGACATAGTGCCTTATCAAATGTGTCATATTTACAATTCTTTTGATCGTATCGAGATTTCATGTGTAAGTTTTGCACCCTTGTTCTGATGAGTAGTTGGTTCAAAGCTTGTCTCCCAATGTCTGTTCGGGATGAGTGAAACCCATTACTTACTAAGTATTGGTTCAAATCATAAGATACCTATATCTGAAACCATGATATTTCCAGAATTATGAGATTTAGTTATTTTGAAAATGGTGGGGGATTGTAAGACAATTTCCAAAATAATATTAAATAGAATAATTGTATTATTTGAATTAATAATATAAATATTATATTTGGACTTTTTCATCTCTAATTTAAATACTACGTGCGGAATATTATTGGTATAGTATGACATGTCATTCGTTAGCATTTAATTAGGAACAGTTGCAACTTATAAATAATATATTGGTGAATATTATTGGTATAGTATGCCATGTCATTCGTTATCATTTAATTAGGAACAGTTGCAACTTATAAACAATATATTGCTAGTTTTTAGCAAAACATTATTTGTTCTCAAAACATAATGTAGCATCATTATAAATTGAATGTTTCTTGACACCATGAAACACACAAAAAATTACAATCTGTCTCAAACTATTTTCTCACTCTAAATTATCTTTTTCTTCTCTAGTGCATGAGAGCAAGTAAAAGAATTATTCTTCTGTAAAATACTATCAAAGATACGTTTAGAGAGATTGTGCAATCAAAGATACGCTTATAGAGATTGTGCAATTCTCTTTATTCCAAAGTATCCGGCAGGAAATTCGCCGGTAAACTCGTATGCATCTAATATACCAAGATTGGTGGGAGCGAATTGTTGCTTAAGCTTAGTTTGAAAACATAGGCTATGGAAGTTTATCAAGAAAATTTATCCAAAGTATCCGGCAGGAAATTCGCCGGTAAACTCGTATGCATCCAATATACCAAGATTGCATCCAATATACCAAGATTGGTGGGAGCGAATTGTTGCTTAAGCTTAGTGTGAAAACATAGGCTTTTGAAGTTTATCAAAGAAAATTTATTTCTCTATTTTCATCTCCATTAATTCTTAGTTTTGTAGCAGTCCCAAAGACTATATATCTAATACCAAGTGACTGGACTACACTAAAAGAAAAATAGTTACAGAATAATCTAAGTTCAAATTCTGAATGTAACAATTCTTGATCAGATTTTGCTTATCTCTTAATCAAATTATTTGTTGGATTTTATTTATCTCCCGACCAAACTCCATATTACCCCATTGAAACCGGTGAAGGCCATGGCACCCCCAACTTTTTAATTTGTAAATAGCATTGTGTGACAAATATTCATTAGCTCTTTAGTCAAATGATATTTTAGGCTTTGTTTGAGATTTCAAAGATAAAAATAAGGAAGAACTTTGGGAGGAGATGAGTAGAGAGAGAGAAAAAAAAAGGTTTTTTTTTGCGCGTAGAATGATAAATATATAATATTTAGATTATTTTAACAGCATATATTAGATTTCAATAATTTATCTAAACCCTACAAAATTCCTAAAATTCTTCTTTCGATACTATTTTAGAGTTCTTCTAAATTAAAGAGATTTGCATTTTAGTATGATTTAGTTTTAGACCAAATAACAGAACTAGTTTCCAAGTTTATTGGACTCGAATACAACTCCCAAAAAAGTTAAGCTGTGATTGGTAACACCAAAAAAGAAAAAAAAACTTTCCATGAATGACAGTCTGTAACAGAATACTACTAGTATTACCTTTTTTATTTAAGAAAATTAATTAGCATGAATGAGTATTATACCTTCCTAATAGTTGTCTTCCAATGCACATTAACTCTGCAACCGTCTTATCACCATTCCGAACAAATTCAACTATCTATACAAATTAAATCGATAAGATAACAAACTCGCCATCTTTAATATAAAATTGATGATTTATAGCAGAGAAAAAGGAAACCTGTGTTGCTACAAGAGCCACAGCTTCAGTATGGTTGAGTTTCAAACCACGAGCGAGACGTTTCTGAGCAAGAAAACCAGCCTTGTGCAGTTGAAGTTTTTCGATTTCTCTTTGACACAGTTTCATTTTCTCAAATCAAGAATGAAATTTGTTTTGGAGATCGTGAACAAGTGAATACAGTTTCACCAAAAACCAACCTATCACGAGCTAACTTTTTTTTATTGTTCTTGGCGTTGGACCACTGATCGAGAGTCGTATTCACCGTTAAATAATTACATAACTGCACGGTACTACTAGTCTCTAAATATCCGATTTATAAATATTATAATAAAAACGCAGAGAGAAAATTGGTGCTGCACGCAAGTCAAGATAAAATAAAAGTAGTTAAAAAATAAAAAGATGTACGTTATAGGCGGCTTTCATGATTGTATAAGACTGTTTTGTCAGCCAATGGGAAAAAATAGGTGTCGCTGGATCATATGAGATTTAAGATAGATTGCTGTTTTTGGTAAAAAAAATAATATATATATATATATATATATATATATATATATATATATATATATATATATATATATATATATATATATATATATATATATATATATATATATATATATATATATATTAATGTTAACTTGTGCTCTTTAGACACACGTTAAAAAACCCACAAATATAAAATATATATGAAAAAGAACAATAAAATCATTAATTATAAGTTTGTATTAAATTTATTATATAATTTTTAAAATTTATTTGTTATATTTATATCTTAACTTGTGTCTCAATGGCACAAAATAACATTATCCATATATAAATTCAAAAAGCCGTCTATAATATATATATATATATATATATATATATATATATATATATATATATATATATATATATATATATAAAAGATGATATAGTATAAATTAATTTTACACTAATCAATGATGATCATTTATTCTGTCAAGTCATGAAAATTTAAACTATTTGTATGACATGTCAAAATGATATTTTTCTACTTATATGACATGCCAAGTCATCAGTTTATTTATATATTATGTACAATAATAACCGTCAACAATGATTAACTTTCCAGCATTGAACATATACACTATTACGTGAACTTTTGTCATTTGCTTTGCTTTTACGTGTCTTTAGTTTTTAAACTGTTACAAAACCATCACTTCTATCAAAAACATCTTTGCTTTGCTTTCACGTGTCTTCAAATCTTAAACTGCTGCAAAACCATTACTTATGTCAAAAACATCTTCAGGTTCTCTAATTGGTTTTGTCGAGAATCAACTTGTTTCATATCGAATCTTTATGATTTTGGCGTCGAAAACATGATTTGCCTACTCGCGCTTAGTCTGTGTGTTCTGGACTGGGCCTGTGGCTGACCCAACGTCGGGCACGGCCCAATCCAGTGCTATGTCGAGGACAGCCAAACTCGTTAGGGGTCAGTATAAAACATTTTTTCACATGCTCATCACCTGAGGACACGTCATCATCTCGCTCCGCACATCTCGTGGAACCAATCTTCCCTATGTAACGGGAAACTCCATCCACTATCCCACTATCCGGGAAATGCAGAGCAATTAACTCAAGATGATCAGCACGAGCTGTTCGTCCCTACCTCCACGTAGGAATCCTGGCAGTCATCCATTATGGGCCTGGTCACCCAACCCATAATGGAGATCGTTGGCCCAGCGCTGGGGGCTCTCTATAAATACTCTTCTTTGCATGAGGGTCAGGTATTCAATTATATTCCTTACTTTACTTGCTATCACTTTGCCTGAACTTACTTGAGTGTCAGAGTGTCTACAAGTACCCACCCTTCCATCCACTCTCACTGATCGTTGTTGCTTTAGAAGTGTTGCATACCATGTTCTGATCCGCCAGGTTAGATCAGTGGCGCCATCTGTGGGAAACTTGCTTTCCCATCTATCCTTTCCCTAAAACTAGAAGATCCACTACGCCAGAATTGACTTTTAGCAGCGCATACAAAGACATCGCTTTTTAAAAAAGCGCTGCTAAAGAGTCATTAAAAAAAAATTGCCTACTAAAGACAACGCTTTTTAAAAAGCGCTGCTATAGGGGGCCCTAAGAAAGCGTTGTTAAAGGGGGGGTCCTATGAAAGCGCTTTGGTAAAGCGCTGCTGTAGGTGGTACATAAGAAAAAAAATTGCCTACCTACGAGAGCGCTTTTTCTGTAAAGCGCTGCTATATGGGGTACATAAGAAAGCGCTTTAAAAAGCGCTGCTATTTGTCATTGCGAAGGCACACATTTGAGAGCGCTTTTCTAAAGCGCTACTAAAGCCATTAAAAAGCGCTGTTGTAGCTTTAGTTAGAATTAAATTTAAAATACCCACCAGAATTTTTAAAAGAAATAGAACAGTCATCGTATTTCTTTCCTTCTTCTCCTCTGGCGAACTAACGTTGCCCTATAAACCTAATCCGACCGTCGCCATCCTCCGTTGCATTTCGCCGCCGTTCACCGTCCGTTTACGACAGCCTCCTCCGTTGCATTTCGCCGCCGTTCACCATCCGTTTACGACAGCCTCCGTCCGTCTTCATTGCATTTCCACCATTGTTACGGTATTTGAAGTTTTACTCTGGTTTTCTTTTTTACTTATCTTTTCACCATTGTTACTGTATAAAAACTTTTGTATGCATTGCATGTTATATATTTTGTATGTTTTAGATTGACAAACAAGAGTTTGGATTGAAACCAATGAATTGCCCTGGGAACTGTTTGGTGTTTTTATATATTTTGATTCAACTGATAAATTTAGAACAAGAGTAAAATTAGAAACCAGGTGAATAGAACCAATAAATTACGATAGTGAGAGATTGAAGGTTAGTCGATAGTGAGAGATGAATAGTATCAAAAAAGTGAAGTTAGTGTGTAAAAGTTGTACAAATATGGTGATGGTTGTAAGGAAAGGATTTTATGGCGAAAGAGTTATGTTTCTTTTAAAAATTAGTGATGAGTTTATATGAGGATGAATGTTAGTGTTGTTAAGTGATGACTTGGTGGTAGATAGTTTTTCAAGGTGAATAAAGAATGGAAGAGATTGATAAAAGTTGTACAAATAATGGAGAATGAATACAATCAAAAAAGGAAGTGAGAGACCCGTGTTAAACGTTTTAATATGATTTTTTTTGGTGGATTATCTAGTATTTTTGTTTTGGTTAATTATTAATATGATTTTAATAAAATTTATATTTTGTCTTTTATAGGGGTTACCTATGAAGAGCAAGGTTGTTATCGTTTCCAAGCATCCTACTGTGTAGCTTTCTTAGAAGTTAGTGATTTCTTTACAGGTATTCTCTGTTTTTGTTTAACTTTCATAGTTTAGTTTAGACTACTCAATTAGTATGGATAAAAAATGGATGTCTGCTAGTTGATTGTCAAAAGAGTACGAGAGTGGGGTATCGAAGTTCGTTAAGTTTGCTGTTGAACACGCCAAAGATCCCAGTAGGATCGCATGTCCTTGCTTAGGTTGCTGTTATGGGCGTCGAATTGACGCTGTTCAGTTGGAATCTCATTTAACGAGACATGGAATTGATCGAAGTTACACATGTTGGACATTACATGGTGAGATAAGTAACGAGAATGTTGAACCCCGAAATAATACGACCTCATGTGCTTCAAAGGACAATGGCAGGGATACATATGATTGTGATCGAGTCGAAGAGATTGCAGAAGCACTTGAAGAAGATCTTCAAGATTGTCCCAAGACGTTTGAGAGGTTGGTAAGTGATGTAGAGAAACCATTGTATTAAGGTTGCACTACTTTCACAAGATTGTCTGCGGTATTAAAGTTGTACAACTTAAAGACGGGTAATGGATGGTCGGATAAAAGTTTCACAGAGTTGTTAGCCCTACTTCAAGAGATGCTTCCGAAGGATAATGTTCTTCCCAATCGAACCTATGAAGCTAAAAAAATGTTATGCTCTATTGGCATGAGCTATGATAAGATACACGTTTGTCCAAATGATTGCATTTTGTTTCGAAATGAATATGCATCATTAAACGAGTGTCCTAAATGCGGTGTATCTCGGCATAAGAAAAAATTGTCACCAGCAAAAGTATTATGGTATTTTCCTATAATTCCGAGATTCAGACGCATGTTTCGTAGTGACACAGATGCAAAACACCTGACTTTGCATGCAGATGATAGAATTGTAGATGGGAAGTATCGACATCCGACAGATTCACCACAGTGGATGAAAATTGATAATGATTATCCTGATTTTGGAGAAGAAGCTAGAAACCTTCGCTTGGCATTATCGACTGATGGAATGAATCCGCATGGTCTGCAGAGTATCTCACATTCTACCTGGCCTGTAATTATTATGATTTATAACCTACCTCCATGGATATGTATGAAGCGTAAGTACATGATGTTATCTATGTTAATTTCTGGCCCTAAACAACCAGGGAATGACATAGACGTATACCTGACACCTCTAATCGAAGACTTAAAGAGTTTGTAGGAGAACGGTGTGGAGGTTTATGATGGATATAGGAAAGAAAGTTTCAATTTGAGGGCGATGGTGTTTGGCACAATTAATGATTTCCCAACATACGGAAATCTATCGGGGTATAGCATTAAAGGTCAATGTGCGTGTCCTATCTGTGAAGAAAACACAGATTGGACGCAGTTAGAATTTGGTCAGAAGAATGTCTTTCTTGGTCATCGTAGGTTCTTAAATTCTAGTCATCACTACCGTGGGTGGAGAAAAGCATTCAATGGAGATTCAGAACAATGTAAAGCTCCACCTACATTGACCGGCGAACAAATTTTTGAAAAGGTGAAAGATGTGAGTACTAAGTTTGGCAAGCCTTTTGCTCATACGCTTGTCACGCGTGGGTGGAAGAAGAGGTCAATTTTGTTTGAGTTGCCGTATTGGAAGTCGTTGTATGTAAGACATTTTCTTGATGTTATGCATATTGAAAAAAATGTATTTGAAAGTGTTATTGGTACGTTACTCAATATACAAGGAAAGTCTAAGGATGGCCTTAAAGCAAGAAAGGACTTGGTAGCAATGGGAATAAGGAATGAATTAGGACCCTTGAAGAAAGGAAACCGCACATATCTATCACCTGCTGCTTATACTCTATCTAGAAAGGAGAAAAAGATACTGTGTAAGTTTTTGAGTGAAGTTAAAGTTCCAGAAGGATACTCTTCAGATATTAGAAGACTTGTTTCTATGAAAGACCTCAAGTTAAAGAGTTTAAAGACACATGATTGCCATGTTATAATAGAACACTTTCTACCAATAGGTATACGTTCTATTTTGCCAGAAAAAGTTAGAGGCACAATAACTAAATTGTGTTTTTTCTTCAGGTCAATTTGTAGTAAGGTGATCGATCCTGCGATCTTACCATCATTGCAAAAAGAAATAGTTATTACTTTGTGTGAGCTTGAAATGTATTTTCCTCCATCATTTTTTGACATAATGGTACATCTAGTTGTCCATCTTGTGAAAGAGACACAATTGTGTGGACCAGCTTATATGAGATGGATGTACCCTGTTGAATGTTATATGAAAATATTGAAAGGGTATGTGAAAAACCGAAGCCGACCAGAGGGATGTATTGTTGAACGATACATTGTTGAAGAGGCTATTGAGTTTTGTACTGAATATTTGTCCAACGTTCAATCCATTGGCCTCCTAAAATCTAATGTTGTTGAAAAAATAGTAGGTAAACAGTTAATTGGAAATAAAGTTGTGGCAGTTTCAAGGGATGAACGAGAGCAAGTGCATTTGTATGTTCTGCACAATGACATTGAGGTTGAGCCGTATGTTGAAATGCACAAGGACGTTCTCCGATGTTTAAATCTGAATCGAAATGAAAATTGGATAGTACGTGAGCATAATCGAAGTTTTATAACATGGTTCAAGGATCATATTTTTTCAAAGTTTTATTCTGGTCCTGCTTCAATAACATAAAGGTTGAGATGTTTAGCATATGGTCCAAGTTTGCATGTGTTTTCTTATAGCACATACGCAATTAATGGATACACATTTTATACCAAAGAACAAGATGATAAGATTACAATACAAAATAGTGGTGTCACTGTGCTTGCCGAAGCAATGCACATTTTAAGTGTGAAGGACTTAAACCCCAAATATGTGAATATGTCGTATTTTAGTGTTATCGAGCGCATTTGGGTGTTTGATTATGAAAAGTTTCAGATTCCTATCTTTGGATGCAAGTGGGTTGAAAATAATAGTGGCATAAGAATGGATAAGTCAGGATTTTTGCAAGTGGATCTTAATAAGGTGGGGTACAAAGATGAACCTTTTATTCTAGCCACGCAGGCTAAACAAGTGTTCTATGTCACTGATCCGACAAGTACGAAATGGTCTATAGTTCTTTTTTCCAACAAAGTAATCGATGATAACATTGGAGACAAGGGGGATGTTGATGTTGAGAAGGAATCTTATATTATAGATGATCCAGATGAGAATATTAGAGCGGACGAGTCATATATTAGAAATGATCATAACGAGGAAATTTGGATCAATCCATCCGTCCGTGTTGTTAAGAGACAAGTAAACCACGTTCCAACTAAGAAAAGAAAGAGATCTTAGTGACAAAGGTACTTGTTAAATTACATATTGTCTCATTGAATAAAATTACATATTTCTATCATGCAATACAATTACATATTATGTCATTCAATAAAATTATGTATGTGTTTCTCTTATTTATACATTTCTTATGTATATATTTCTTATTTACATATTTGCATGTCATTCATTTGATACTTTGGTTTTTCTGAATTACAGGTATTATGGCCAACAATGAGGAAACATCACATGATGGAAACAAAAGAGGAATAACAAAAGACATTGAAGGAGATATCAAAAGAGGAATAACGATTATGAAAAAATCATCCGTGCGAGAGATAAGGGTGTTAAGTATGATGTGCATTGGAATGAAATAGATCAGTTAGTTGAGCCTAACGGTGCGATGCTGACAAGTTACATTGGAGCACTTGTACGTTCGCAAATTCCGATTACTTGCGATAATTGGAAAATTGAGTCGCTAAAACCGGCTAAAGACAAAATTTGGAGTGAGATACAGGTATGATACTTGATTATTTTTAATTATGTTGACGGTTACATCTTTAAATTAATTATACTAACATGTTATATGTATGTGTATTTGTTTGCAGAGATCTTTTAATATTGATGATTGCAGAAGAAAATATTGTCTTCAATTGGCTGGTAAACGACTGAGGGGATTCATAGCGTTTTTAACGAACAAGTTTCTCAAAGATTCTGATGGAAACTTTGTTGAATCGGAGCGTCCAAAGAAGTACGTTGATCTGATTTCGGAAGAAGAATGGGAGACATCTGTTGCAAAGCGAAGAACCAAAGAATTTTTAGTAAGTACAACTTATCATGAATAATGTATAGTATATTTACTTCTTCCACAAGAGTTCTGATATGACTTAAACTTGTTTTTTCAGGTTGTGAGTGGCATTAATCGGCAACGGGCATCAAAACCCGCATATCCATACAAAAAAGGGCATTTGGGATATGCACGCTTAGAACAAAAAATAGTAAGTATATATAAATGCTTTAATATGATATAGTTACCAAAATTAGTAAGTATATATAATAGGATATGAATGGTTTATTATTCGTCTTAATGTGCAGATAGAAGAGGAGAAAAGTGATGCGACATCTCTTCCAGACCATGTTGTGTGGAAGGTTGTCCGTGTGGGAAGAGATGGAGTCGTTCAGGAAGAAGTTCAACAAGTGTTTGAACGATGTGTAAGTACAACATTAGTTTTGTCAGTAACTGATCAAAAGTGTATAATATATTTATATATGTTTTTATCTATATTTCAGGAGACGCTATCCCAGAGTATAACTCCAGATGAGGACGAGGATTGCAGGAGCATACTGAGTCGGGTGTTAAATATCCCTGAGTATTCTGGGCGTGTGAGGGGTAAGGGATTTAGCGTCACTCCATCACAGCTGTATAAGAAGCCAAAGAAAAAATCCTACCAATAAAGAAGTGATGGATACGTTGGAGCAATTGAAAGCTTAGATTCGGGAATTACAGAAGGACAAAGAAGATACATGTCGAAAAGGCGCGGTCTACAGGGTAAAGATGCTAGTGAAAAAGATAGTATCGGTTGTCCGCAGAAGCTTCCAGAGGTAATTGTATATATTACATTGAAATTAATTTAGCATAATTTTCTTAATTGACACATTAATCGGCATCATTATTTGTTTAGGGCATTTCACCTTGTCGGCTATATTTATCGTCACCGACTTATCGCTTGGTTGGCAAGGGAAAGATGCATAACAATGTGGGAGAATTACTTCACCATAAACCGCTCCCTTCTGGATTTTTAAAAGTATCAGTTGATATTGCGTTAGAGGGGGTGCGTTGTTGCCTATACCAGATGAAGTTTCAGACGCAACAGTGGTGGGAGACGCAATAGGAGCGTATGTTGCATGGCCGGCAAATCTCATTCACATAGATGATGAGGTATGTTGAACACCATTATGAACCTAGCTTATAATATTCAAATGTTTTACGACCCATAGATGAAATTTATTCTTACATTTACATTTTCTTATTTACATGATGATCTTAGACTCCTACAAAATCCAAATCAAAAGATGATAGAATTATTGTGCGGGATACCGATTCAGCTGCATCAAAGAAACAGGTACTAATACAGTTACATGGTTATCTTATTATACATTAATTACTGAACTTATATATGACTTTTAGGTTCATGATCAGCAGTTGCAACAAGTCAGCAAGGGTAAGATGCCTGAAACTTCCAAGGTGCCCAACAAAAAAAAGACCGAGTCAAAAAAAGCATTTGTTCCTCGATTTAGGATGTGCCTTGAAACATATATTAGGAACAACAGATGTGACTGAGGGTGGCATCCGTCAAATACCTATGGAGGAAGGTATTTTCGGTTTTGAATATCCCGAAACACTTGCTAAGGAGGATTTTGACCAGGTTTTCCAACATTCTGAATTGGGCATCGGTGTTATGCATTCCTACATCAGGTACTCTGATCCATTTTAATTAAATAATTGAACATTTTAAAATTTGTTCATTTAACTGAATATTCTAATGTTGATTATGTTTTCCTTTTAGGCTCCTGTATGACAAGTTGTTGGTCCCGCATGATTTGACTTCCATATTCACATTCTTATTTGCTAGTTGTATCAACGCACGGGCAATAGAGCACACACCAGATACAGTCAAAGATTACATGGTCCAAAGATTTATGGCCGGGACTACAGAGAAGTTGTTCTTGTTGCCATATAATACTGGCCATGGATTAGATTTTATTCTAAATTCATTTATTATAATTATTCGATTTTTGCCATTAATATATATAACATTTCCGTCTAAACTGTTGTCTTATTTTATAGTGGACACTGGTTGTTGGTCGCGATTAATCCGATGAAATATATAGTGTATTATATAGATTCATTGGATGGCGATACAACAAAATATCCTGATCTGAAGAACATGGTTGATACGTAAGTGATAGGATATACTGTTCTGAATAGTTATATATCTTTATTTATTATGTGACATTGTTCTAAATATGCGTTTATATTATGTTAGAGTTATACAAATATTCAAAGCACAAAGAGATGCAACAGTGCCAAAAAGCAAGGCTAACAACATCAGTTGGATCAGAGTGGAGGTATATTTTCCCATGTTTGACTGTTATAGTGGTTCTACTTGATAAAACTATTTAAACTATATATCCTGATAAATGTTCGTTTGTTTTTTCCATTTACAGTATCCTCGTCAGCGCAATGGGATTGATTGCGGATATTTTGTATTGCGCTTTATGAAGGAAATTATTCTTTCAGGTCAAATAGAGATTCCAATCATGGTATGGATCAATTCATAAGTTATATGATTCATTTTGATAATTAACCGATATTTCATCTGAGTAATTAGTTTTAAAATTAAATCGTGCATGTTCTGTTATATTATGTAGTACTTTGATGAATACAAGTGTGGTACTTACTCGAAAGCAAGATTGGAAGAAATTAAGGAGGACTGGTGTCAATTTATTCTTGAGTTGAGAATTGTATAACGTATCTATTTGTAAAGTTATCAGATTTATAATTATATGTTAATTGAATGTATTTGTGATGTTGTAAATTGAATGTATTTGTGATGTTGTAATATATTTAAGCAGGTTTATGTGTATTAAAATGGTTATGGACAAAGTGATGAATACACATAAATAAGGCCAAAGTAATTGTTATATATAAGGCCAAACTGTTGAATTAAAGGCCTGAATTATAAGCAGGGAATGTTATTATTATAAGCAGGTTTATCGAAAAATATATAAAAAATGTGATTATTTAAAAAAAAAATTAAAAATCGTGAAGAATAGACATCGCTTTTAAAAAAAACGCTGCTAAAGGGGGCAAAGAGAGGCCAAAAAAGCGCTGCTATAGGTTGGAAAAGGGGGGGGGGGGTCTAAGAAAGCGCTTTAAAAAAGTGCTGCTAAAGGGGGGGTCAAAGAAAGCGCTTTAAAAAGCGTTGTTATAGGGGGGAGGGGAAAGCGCTGCTATAGGGTGAAAAAAGCGTTGCTGAAAGGAGCCTTTAGCAGCGCTTTTTCCATAAAAAAAGCGCTGTCTTTACCTTTAGCAACGCCACTTTTGGCAGCGCTGCTAAAGGTCTTTTTTGGCATAGTGATCAAAGAAGAAAAGCTCCAAAAACTAATCATGGTAGATCAACACGACAACAATGGTCACGAAACCTCCTTCACTCTCGTCCACGACGCTAGCAATGACAACGGTATGCCGATTCTGGAAGACATCACTCCAATGAAGAGAGGTGGACACGCCGCTTCTCCCTTCTCCGACAAGGAGACCAATGACAATGTCCAGTATGTTAAGACTCGAAAATTTCAAAAGGCTCCGGAGAAGACGCCGGAGAAATTCCAACCAATCTCAGTGTCGGCCAACGCTGACCTTACCATAGCAGCCCTGGTCGTGGGCCTTAACCAGACCAATGCGCTAATCTACCAGCAGGACAAGACGATCAGAGCGTTGAAGAGAGATTGTCGTCTACGCTCTCCCCCACGGAGACACCAATCGTACGACAGTTTGTCGCCACAACGACCAGGCCGCTGACCATAATTGGAGAGGCCACAACCCCTGAAGTGTAACCTTACTCCTCCCTGCGATGACCGCTTCTCCTTGGTTGCCAAGAAGAACAAAGTCGGGGACCGACCAGACAGTCGAAGTTCACCTCATGCAAATTAAAAAACTGACCAAAGAACTCACCGCCGAGATGCGATGACATCCCCCGACGAAAGAAGTTTAACTACTCTCCGCCGCCCTCACAACTCAGGAGCGACGAAGATGACCCCCGCGGTCCACTATATCAAGTGATCATGGATGCTCAACTTGCCATTGGGCTAGAGAAACCCCCGAACATGGGAACGTATGATGGGACAACAGACCCCGACGAGCACATCGAGAACATCAATGCGTTGCTCGACTACCGTGGCATCAGAGGCACCATCAAGTTTAGGTTACTCCCCACAACCTTGAAGAAAGGTGCCATGACATGGTACAATATCCTCGCTGAATAGTCCATCACTTCCTGGAAGGACCTAAGAAGGAAATTCTCGAGACACTTCACTGCCTCCCGTTGCCATCCAAAGTATGAGGCGACGCTCGAGGAAATTATGCATGGAAAGGACAAGTCCATCAGAGCCTACATCGAGAGGTTCAACCCCGAAGTTGTCCAGGTCTCCACAACCAACGACATGAAGAAATATATGCTCGAGCGAAGACTGCGCCTTTGCAGTGACTTTGCCAAAGCTGTTGGCATCGAAACACCTGCGTCACTAGATAACATCTTTTTCAAGGCCCAGACTTACATCCAGTACGAAAAGAAAGAGGCTGCCAATAATGCTCGAGACTCAAGGTACCAAGAAAACACTAGGGTTTCGAGGCATGGAGAAGTGACGCCCCGCTGTGGAGGAGAAAAAAGGAAGGAGGACAAACCCTGCGACTCACGAGAGTTCAAAGGACCTGGTGGCCACTTTGTCGAGTACACACCATTGACCGCCTCCTGCAACCGCCTTTTATCCGAATGTGCAAACTCATAATTCTGCCAGGCCGGAGTCTGTTTTCCCAGACAGATATCTGCAAAGCCCAACACGAACAAGACCAAATATTGTCAATTCCACAAGAGCCACGAGCACGTGATTGAGGAGTGCATCCACCTAAACGATGCGATTGAAATCCTCATTGGAGATGGACACTTGGAACAATATATTAAGAGGAGAGAGGCTCATCGACAAGACGTCCGAGAAACAAAGAGAGCCGAGGAGGAAAAGACACCCCCCGCCGCTGTCGCCAGCCTACTAATCGCCATGTCAATCTTTCAGCCCGAGGACTTCTACATCCCCGACGAAGCCATAAAGCCCCCATACTTCGCAGTGCATAGCGCATGAGAGAACTTCCTCTCCGACCTGGTCATATCTAGCGGGGGGTTCAATAAACTTATTGTGGGTTCAGTAAAGAGGAAGTTCGAGCAAATCATCGATGCAAGCTCGAGCAAAAACTCCACCCTCGACAAGTGTCAGGGAGCTCGAATCTCATCGCCTTCTACCGCGAGGAGCTTCTCGGAGAAGCCCCCAACTTCGCATCCCTTTGATCATGAGAGCATAAATGGCAAACTTTGACGTTCACCACATTCTGGTCGACCAAGGGAGCTCGGTCGATATCATGTATTCGCAATTATTCTCAACGTTGAAGCTCGACGAGACACACTTGACACCCTACGTGGGCTCTGATCTGTAGGGCTTCAACGGTGCAACCACAAGGCTGTGGGGATATGTCGAACTGATCATCACAGTCAGAGAAGTTGAAACCGCCAAGTTGATCAAAGTCCAGTTCCTGGTCATAAACTGTCCCTTTTTATACTACTGCATCCTGGGGAGACTAGCTCTGGCCGAACTAATCGTTGTGTCGTCCACTGTCCATCTAAAGATGAAGTACTACACGACAAAAGGCCTCGTCGCCACCCTCCACGGGGACATTGAAGCTGCAAGGAAATGCTTTGAAGCGACCTCGAAAGGACAAAACACCATCAAAGCGCCATCTAGAACTCCTGGTAAGCTTGCTCGACCTAGCACCTCAAAGGAGCGGAAGCTAATACCTCACGTCGAATCGGTCTACCTCGACAACCGCTTCACCAATGATGACCTGAATGAGAAAAAAAAGAAAGACAAAGGAGCCCGGCTAGCAGCAGAAACCTCCTCGGTGTCAGATCTCAACGAGGAGCCTGCCCATCCGAGATGCCCCATTCCTGACGGCGAGTTCAAAGTCATCTTCCTCGGCAACGATCCGAGCAAAGGCGTGAAGATTGACTCTGATCTCCCTGACCTCGTAAGGAAGCAATTGAAGGCTTACGTGAGAGAAAACATTGACTTGTTCGCATGGAGCACTGCTGAGATGCCTAGACTGGATCCCGACGTTGCTTGCCACCAGCTGACCATAGATCCTGCCGCTAGGTCCGTAGTACAACATAGGCGTAGGTAGTCTCCGAAAAAAGCAGAGGCTGCTAAAAAAGCTGTAAAAAACCTCCTAGGCGCAAATTTTATTTCAGAAGCCCAATACACAACATGGCTTTCAAATGTTGTACTTATTAAAAATTCTAATGGAAAATGCCGAATGTGCGTTGATTATACCGATCTTAACTGGGTTTTCCCTAAAGATGCTTATCCCTTGCCTAATATAGATAGACTGGTCGATAACTCTGCAGGTTTCAAACTGTTGTCATTTATGGATGCGTATTCGGGGTACAACCAAATCCCCATGAAAAAGGGGATAAGAAATACACGATCTTAATGACTGAGTCAGACAACTACTACTACAACGTAATTCCCTTCGTCCTGAAAAACATCGGTGCTACTTACTAGCAGATGATGAACAAAGTCTTCCAAAGTGAGATTTGAGACATGCTCGAGGTCTACATGAACAAAATGATCGTGAAGTACCAAGAGGAAACCGACCACACGCTCCACCTCAAGAGAGTCTTCGAACAGGCGAGGATATGCAAAATGAGATTCAACTCGGAGAAGTGTACCTTCGGCGTTCGAGCAGGCAAGTTCCTTGGTTTCTACCTAACCAAATGAGGAATTGAAGCAAAACTAAACAAATTCAGGGCCTTCTCCAAATTCCCAACACCAAACTATTGTACTCCAAAGTTTTTCCAACCTTTTTCTAACTTGGTTTATGTTTCATCTCATTGTTCTAGCATTTGCATTTGCATATCATTGTTCATTTGCAAGGGATCATGAGAGGTGTGCATAGAAAGAGAAGGTTACCCATGGTCTAAGCCTAAGCAGGAGGTTTTATTCAAGTGGTCAAGTGTTTATCATCATCAGGAGAAGGTCAAAGCTCTCTAAGAAAGGAGATGGATGTGTGTGGTATAGCTCCTATCTTGGAGGCCAAATAAAGATTATCAGAGGATTGTGAGTCCATGGTTATGGATGGAGAATGTTGTGAAAGCTCACTAAGTGCTTGAAGAGCCATTATGGAGCTTATCCAAGTAATTACATCATGTACAAGAGGTTGCAGTTAAATGATTGTGCACCTAGGGGTTCATCTGCCTAGTGCAAGATCCACTGGAGATTTGAAGGAGATTAAGACCTAGTTCTGAGTCATTGTGATCATGGAAAGTTGTGTTGAGACATCTAGGATGTTATTTCAAGATCCATTTAAGAAGAATCAAGAGTGTGAGAAGTTGCTAAGCTAGGGTTTCTAAGCTTGTCAGTGTAAAATTCCCTATTTAGTGTCTAATTTCAAGACCACATATCTCGAGATACAAGTTTCATATCACTTTGGTGCAAACATGAGACTTGTAGATCATGTTATTAGCTTTCTTTTGAGTACTAGAACTCATCCATTGGGTTTCTAGAGCTTAAGTTATGATGCTGACAAGTTATGGGTCCCCAGATGAATGTATTTTCAGTCAACAAAACTCAACCAACTTCCAAGGCACTTTTGACCTAGAATGATGTTTCTCCTCACTTTGACTCAAACATGAAATTTGTTCCTCATGATCTTAGATTTCCAAAAAGTACTAGAAGTCCTTCATCTGATTTGTAGAACTCAAGATATGAGGCTTGCAAGGCAGGGATATTTTGGGAAAGTGAGATTATAGGTCATTTTCATTATATGTCCATTTCATCCACTTATGCACTTCAAATGGAACTTTCTCCAACATCAAACTTGCATAAAATGACATCAATTTCATCATGGAACATCAATTTATCATGGGTTTGGCATGTATGTGAAGATTGGTGAAGGAATTCCATGGAAAAAGACCTTTAAAGATCATGGTTTGAATTGGATTGATTTAAATCATTTTTATACCATATGTGTGCATTTTTTGATTCACAAAACATACTAAGAACAATGCACAAATTGGATTTGAGATATGGCATCAAACACATGAGTAATTTCAAGTAACTTCATGTTGAAGTTACACATTCAATTCTAACCATGGGATTAATTCAATGGTTAATTCTCATCCCTTTGATCAGAATGAATCACCAACAAGCTGTTTGAATGAAGATCAAAGCAATTGGAGCCAAAAAACACGTGCAATTTGAAGCTTCAATTCACAACTTTGGATTTTTCAATTCTCCATATCCAGCCACAATTGGGGCCCCGATTGATTACAGATCCAAAATATATAAACTCCTGATGAAGAACAAACTCTCAGGAGGGCAATTTGGTGGAGATTGGAGCAAAATTCAGTTGGAGTTTTTCAAGAACAAGTTGAAATCGTGAATTCCAATTCAAGCAAATTCAAGGCAAATTGAGATCAGCAACATCTTTAGGGAGCTTCACTGAGTGATTCTGGATCGTTTTGCACGAGCTTCAGCACCATTTCAAGACCCAACGGAGGAGCTCCGTTAGGTAAATTTCCTTTCCAAAATTCACTCTTTGTAAGCATTCATTTCATGCCATTGTTGATGTATGCTGAAGTCCTACTCACGTAGGCAAATTCTGGTTAGGTTTAGGTCTTGTTCTTGATGATTCATGTTATGTGCTTGAAACTTTATGGCTTTAAATCTCTTTAATTATGAGTGATGAATCAAAACAAACCCTAGAATATTTATGTACGCAATTAGAGCTTTAGAATGGTATAAGATTTCGCATGATTTGGTTCATTATTGCACCTTCTTCTTCGGCGAGCCAAACAGAGAAGATGGCCAGAATTTTCAGAGCCACCGTTTGGATTTTCCTCCGTTGCCAGCGTGTATTGCCATGTAAACACGTTGAATCTTTGACTAATCATGGATGAACGGGCGAGATCTCTTGCTGACCAGTCCACGCGCGTGTTAACATGCCACATCACTTAATGAAACGAGGCGTTTCATTGTGTGGCTCAACTTTGTTTGGATTCTGGGCCCAAATCACTATCAGCACCCCCTCTGCTACAAGCCCAATGAAACCAACGTGAATAACTGCTATTCATACCACCTGTTTATTTCTTTATTTTTCTTTTATTTTCCTTTGCATTTTATTTTCTATTTTTTATTTTAAATCAATAAAAGTACTTCTAGGTGTTGTAAAATACCTAAAAAATACTTTTAAATACTTTAGGATATTAACTAATTTTTGGAAATTTTTATTTCC
This sequence comes from Lathyrus sativus, assembly GCA_963859935.3. Classification (NCBI taxonomy): domain Eukaryota; kingdom Viridiplantae; phylum Streptophyta; class Magnoliopsida; order Fabales; family Fabaceae; genus Lathyrus; species Lathyrus sativus. Next base: position 493,401,008 of record OZ012739.1, on the reverse strand, counting down.
ATTTTCCATATATTTTTCAATTAAATAGGGATTTTCACATGTAATGTGTTTTTAATTGGTTTAAAATTGTTCATGTTTGTTCTTGATTTTATTTCTTGAGCAATTTTTTTGTCCAATGAGTGAAATTTTTTCCTCATATTCCTGATGAGTTGAAAAATTTTGAGGACAATTTTTCCCCTGGTTTGGGGGCATTTTGGTTGGGTTTTTATGCCATTTTTGGTGACCCTCAATTCCTCATTTCCCATTGGTGTACCCTAGGGTTTTGTTCTATTTTGCATTGTTTTGGTAGGACCTTGTCCTCATGCTTTTGGCCCATGGTTGCAAATAGCTGTTGCACCCTAAAATTTGCCCAACCTTATTCCTTGGGTTTATGTCAATGTCATTAGCATTTGCATATAGAGTCATGTACATGGACTAATCATCTGCATAGCATAAGCATAGCAAGTCATTCAACAGGGGACCAATCATTATTCTCATCTCTAGAAGCCTATCAAGAGGATATTATCCCAATTCAATCTCATTCAAGTCATCAGGAAAGAATTTGAAAGTAAAGAGTTCAGCAGATCAAGCCTTGAGTCCATCTCTTAGCTGAAGGTATCTGAGGGTCAACAAGAGGGTTGTGAGCTGTGAGTTGAAGGCATGGAGAGTATCTAGACATTATGAGAGACTTAGAAAGTCATTTAAAGAAGGAGACAAGTCATTGATGAGAGCACAAGAGCTATAGCTGAAGGCAGTCAACTAGGGTTTCATCTGGGTCAACCCTAGGTCAACCCTAGGTCAATTGACTGATTTAAGGGGTGTTCAAGTCTAGTGGAGAGATGTGGGGTTCATCATTGGACATATAAAGAAGGATATGGAGATATGCCAAGGAGAATTCAAGAGAAATCAAGGAGAAGAGGAGTTTCTAAATTAGGGTTTCTGTGTAAAATCCCCTAGTTTAGGTCAAATTTCCAAGCAAGATAAGTCAAAATGCTAGCTTCAAATGGCTTCTTGGCCAACATGAAACTTGTAGAGGATCTCAAGACCTTTAATTTGAGTGGTGGAAGACATTAAGGAGATTTATAGAACTCAAGTTATGGTCCTTGCAAGTTACAGGTCATCTGAGGTATCTGAAATTTTGTCTGTGAAAGTGACTTGACTTCCAAGCAATTTTTACCCCTCAAGGAGATTTCAAATGAATTCTTGGTCAACATAAGAATTGTTCCTCATTGTCTTAGCTTTCTAGAATGGTATAGTATGCCTTCATATGAGGTGTGGAACTCAACTTATGGTCTTGGCAAGCAAAGGGTATTTTGGGCATTTGTGAATTACAGGTCATTTTAACCTATGTCCAAAACTCATACAAGGAGGCCTCAAATGGAAAAACTTACAACATCAAACTTGCTCCAAATGACATTTTGAGTCTAGAAAGAAGGTCACAAATTGTTGGAAAAGCTCATGACATGAAGTTGCATAATTGGTCAAAATTTGAACTAAAATGGCTTATAATTTGAATAAAGTCAAAGTGGAAAATGGTTTGGGAGATTTATAAGTCCAAATGGAGACTTCCAATATATGATTTTGAATGGAAAAGACATTCTAGAGACAATGGTTCAAACACTTTTTTGAGTTTAGTGGAAGATTTCAAAGTTATCCTTGGTTACTTGCATTTTAAGAAACATAGCCAAAATGAATCAAAGTTAGAAGGCAAGGGAATGTGTAAGAGGGATCTAGAAGTTACCATTGAACACTATATATTCATGAAATCAGAATTGAGCAAGGGTTGGATTCATTTTTCACAAAAATCTCACAAATTCTCTCATTCTTTCTCATTGCAATTTCACTTCAATCTCACAAAATCTTCATCAATTTTCATCAACATTGATCCTCCTACATTCAATCATCATCCTGGATCAGAATTGAATCAAAGATTTGGTGGTTAGAGCTCAATTTTGTGCACTTCCATCAAGAACACACCAATTGCAATTTCCATTGGACAGCAAGATCCAAGCCAAGTTTCATCCAAATATTGCAAACAGAATCAAGTACATCAAGAATGGATCAAGATTGAAGCATACAAGAGCCTGGATCCACGTGATTTCTCAGCCTCCATTAAAGCTTGCTCAAGGTGCAAATCTTTCTAACTTATTCAATCTAGGGAGATTTAGGTAGTTTTACTAGTATATTCATGGTCTATGATGTTAGGAGGTTAGTTTAGATGAATTTGAGGCTGAATAGAGACAATTCATAGCAGGTGCACCAAACTGTTAGGATGTAGAACTCGTGGCATAGTGCATTAGAATTTTAGGTTGTTAGCGCAGGATGATCACCATTAGTCATAGATTAGATTAGTGTAAGTTTGATTGGGAATTGTTGTGATGCATCTCAGTGTATTTTCATGGAGCCAGAAATTGTTGCGCTCGGGTTTATCGATTGGATGAGTTTCAAAGAAAACTGATGCCATAGGATTGTAGAGGGAGAGATTTAGAGTAAGTTTCATGTTTATAGCGTGGCGTTTCATGGACTGGAGATGGAGAACTGAGAGCTTGAAGTTGGCTCGTGCATGGCTTCCATGGAATGTAAACCCTAGCTTTGTGATCCATTGGAGAAGACGAAATCTGGAGCGTCCGTTTGGTGTTAGACCTTTGACTCAGAAGCCCATCGTGTGGCTGAGATTTGATTCTGAGATTTGGAGGGAAGCTGTGGTGCCCTAAACGCACCGTTTCATTAATTGAAACGGGCGGGCCTAAGTGAGTGATATCCCCACCCCCCTTAGTGAGCCCAATCAATCTGAATGTGAATCCTATGCTATTTTCACCCCCAGCTTGTTTTTTTATTTTCTTTAATGCTGACTTCGTTCTGGGCTTAGTAAATTCGCTAGTCACACCCCACCACTGCCTGGCCCATCCAAATATCAACTAGGGCGCCTGCTATTCTTACCCCCTCCCTCTCATTTTAATTTTAATTGTTTTAATTCCACTTTAATTTTTACCAACTTTAAAAATTCATAATAAATACATAAAAAATCATTTTCAATTCATTCTTTTTACACTATTTTCTTTAGGATGTCTAGAAAATTATAGAAAAATAAAATTGCATTTTTATTTTTATTTCATATTTTTTTTTCATATTTTCTAAATAAATGTCATTTTAAATAGCTTCATTTCATGCATGATTTTAGTAATTTTTGTTCTATTAAATGCTTTCATATTTTTTGTTCATTCTTTTTAGGGTGTTTAGATGAGATGTTGAACTTGTAGATTCAATTTAGTTCCCATTTTTAGGAATTAATTTTAGGTGCTTAATGTAGGCTTGAACAACATGAACAAATTAGGGTTTTTAGGTGATGACTTAGGAAGTTTGATTCTTTCCCTTAGGACTTAGGGTTTGACTAGATTAGTTATGGGACTATAGGGGCTATGGGTAGTTATTAGATCCCTTAGAGAAGAGTTAGGATTCCTCTACTGCTATTAGTACTCTGTATATATCTGATTGTCTGGTGTGGTGTGCCCTCTGGGGATTATTGCTTGCTTGCTTGGGTATTGGGATTGTCTGGGGACTTGGGAGAGCTGAAGACTTGAGGAGATGAAAGCCATTGAAGATCCAGAGATTGAAGATCAACTTCCAGAGTTGAAGAAGAGATTCTTGCTAGCAGATGCTGAGGAGATTAGGGTTTAGGAGCTAGGCAGAGCTCTAGATTAGAAAGCTTGTTTCTCAAACATGGATTGCCTTGTCTGCATCCATTCTTCTCTGTGATTCAGAGTCTCTCTAAGACACTCACCCCCTTCCTTTGGAAGGCTTGGTGATAGTGCCTAAGAGATAGAACTCTTGAGAGAAAATGTCTCTTGTGTTAGAAGCAGTCTGTTCACCACCCTTGGTAGTCAGCTGATTGCTTAACACCCAAGTCACTCTTGTGACTGATCCCTCATCTTGGAGGTCTGAGCTTGAAGAAAAGCCATTGCAGATGGAAGACTGATGATCAAAGCCCTTGCCTGAAGGTCATGGAGATGGAGATTGATGATTGTTGAAGCCTGTAACTGATTGGAGATTACTTGAAGCCAGGTGTTGATTCAGAGCTGCTGATGCTGTTTCTTTTGCTGTTGTATTTCATTTGCTGATGTATTGATTGGTTTTCTGGACTGTATTGTTTGCTGTTTACCCTGCTGGGTTGAAAGTGAAGCCTGTTCACTTTTGCCTATTGTTTTCTAGGTTCAAGGTTGAGTGGGACTCCCTTGCCTCGCTTGTAATGTTGCATCCATGCATTTTACTGCTTTATTGTATATATCTGTTATTGTTTCTGTTTCTGCCTATCCCGTAGGATCTCTGTTTCTCTCTGCGCAAGAGAGGAGCATGATAGACACTAGGTCTTAACCCATGCATGATAACATTAGGTTAGTTTGATTCCCTTCGCAACCGTAGGTTAGAGTTCTGTCTCTTCTTTCTCAAAACAAACAGAAAAACATATAAAGATTTTCAAACACAATAAAAGACACTTCTTCCGTAAAAGAATGTGAACTCATCAAGACGTCATTTTTGTCCGCTCGGGCTGCTAATCAGAAAAACCTTTTTCAGAAGGAATAAAAACAATTAAGACAAGCTTGTGTCCTCCGTAGCCCGAACTACGTTTGCTCTGATCTTTCATGCCGTGTGAAAGTACGTAGGCATAGGATGCGATATCCTAGCGAGCAACCTTCCCCTCCTTTCCTGTAGGTAGGCGAACTACGTTGACTCTGATTTCTCGTTCCAGACGGGAATACGTAGGCATAAAGTGCGATACTTTGCCGAGTCATTTTTATTTTCATTTTATTTTCTTTTTCACCCTTGACCTATAGTTTAGATAGAATAACAATCCATACCCGAAAACAAGCGTGGATCCCATCGAGTACGATGGACGTGAGGGGTGCTAATACCTTCCCCTTGCGTAACCGACTCCCGAACCCAGGTTTTGGTTGCGATGACCATACCTTTCCCGTGTTGTGCGAGGTTTACTCTGAGCGTTTCCTTTCCCTCCCGTGGGATAAATAACGCACGGTGGCGACTCTTCTGTTCAGCCGGCGCCGATTTTCGCAGTAGCGACAGCTGGCGACTCTGCTGGGGATCCAACGTCCCCTGGCTGCTAAGGACTGCGATGGTTCTTATGCATTTGGGATCCAACGTCCCTTAAGAGAGTCAATCCTAACGCTTGTTTTCCCGTCGAGGATTTTGTATGGATTTATATTTCTGACCTTTATTTTCAGCATTATATATATTGTTTATTATTGATGTATTGGGGTGTGACGGGTGTTCTGATATTGAGAGATAAGCCGGACCTGGGCTTGAGTGCACCTAGAATTAGAGTAGAAATTAGTGGGCGCCCGCTTGCTTTGCTTGCTTTGGTGTCCCATGAAATCTACACTCAGACGAGGTTCCTCTGGTTGGCCTCCTGCCCCTTCCTTTGGTTGGCGTGGGTTGCTGGTTAGTTGGATTGTCGACTCTGGGGACCGATCATTTGGGAAGTTGGCTAAGTGAGGCCTCTTCAGGAATTGATGATGCCACTCCTTCTGGGAATCGTATCATCAACCCTGAAAGTCTGTGACGCCGATGACCGCATAGGATGCCGTACCTTGTGCCAGTTATAGGGCCACCCACCTGTGAGGGGATTTGGGGTTATGCAGGTAACCAGACCTTCAGATACCGGTTATTTCTTGATCAGAGATCCTGGTTATTTATGGAGAGTTATGAGGTCTGTCAGAGACCATTTGGAGATGTGTTTTGAGGTCTGTCAGAGACCAGTTGGGGAGTTCTGAGGTCTGTCAGAGACCAATTAGAGATGTGATTTGAGGTCTATCAGAGACCAGTTGGAGTTATGATTTGAGGTCTATCAGAGACCAGTGTTGGAGTTTTATTTTAGGTCTATCTGAGACCAGGGTTTGATGACTTCTGGATGGTCTATCTGAGACCTTTCTTGATTGGGTTCATGCTACTCAGCTACAGCTTTGGTCCCTGTTGCATGTTACTTGCATTGCATTGCCTGCATATCCATTACCATTTGCATTTCACTAACGTGTGTCTGTGCTGCAGGTGCATTTGCATTTCCCTAGTTCTAGTGCCCAGACGTCTGAGTGTTTGATCATGACTAGCTTAAGGAGAACGGTTGCTTACAAATTGCCTACTCCTGATATTGTTCCTTTACTGGGGTTGATCTCTCTTGCTGATGAGGGTGTTCGTAGGAGCTTCCGGATGAGCTATGGTAGATTATTGAGATTGGTGTGCAAACCTACAGAGGTAGAGTTAGATGGGCTGTATGCTCTGATGCAATTCTACGACCCGGCTTTGAGGTGCTTTACGTTCTCTGACTTTATTATGGGACCAACCCTGGAGGAATACGCTGAGTATGTTGAGCTGCCCGTGCAGAACCAGGTTCCATTCATTCATTATGACGCCAAGCCCAAGCCGGAGGATTTGGCAAAAGCCTTGCATATTGATGTTTCTGAACTTGTGACTACTGTCTCCCGTGGAGTTCCAGGCTTCTCACTCCAATTCTTAGTTGGTAAAGCCCAAGAGTATGCCAAGAGCGGGTGCTGGATTGCTTTCAATGCCGTGTTGGCTTTGTGCATTTATGGCATAGTATTGTTCCCCAATATACCGGATTTTGTGGACTTTGATGCTTTCTACTTGTTTGCCGCTGGTAATCCTGTACCTACCTTACTCGGAGATCTCTACCACTCACTGCATTACAAGAATGAGAAGGGAAGAGGGAAGAATGTTCATCTGTGTGTACCCTTGTTGAGTAGGTGGTTTGAGAGTCACCTTCCTAAGAGAAGATCTGCTACAGAGACTACAGTTCCAGTTGGTTGGCCAGAGCGCCTGATGAGGCTATCGTCGGAAGATATGGAGTGGTTTGATCGAGACCTGTTGGGATCTGAGCTCATCTTCAGTTGTTCTGGGTACCCTAATGTGCCGCTGATAGGAAGAAAAGGGTGTATCAATTACAACCCTTCTCTATTCATTTGCCAGTTCGGATATGCACTGAAGAATCCACCTCAGGAGGAAGAAGTACAGGAATCTCTGTACTTCACAGGGGATTTGAAGGGGGAGTTACTAGCCAAGCTGCAGCATGCCTGGGCGCGTATTAACCGCAAAGGGAAACCATTGTTAGGAAAGAACGACTGTCAGGCCTATGCACCTTATAGAGTTTGGATTCAGGAGAGGGCTAGTCAGTTGAGGATGCCGTTTCCAGATGCACCAATTCTTGTTCCCGTTCCGGTAGCAGAACCGACTACTGTTTCTAGAGAAGTCTATGAACAGGTTGTGAAGGAGAAAGAAGCCTTGATGAAGATTAATGAAGGGTTAGAGCAAGAGTTAGCCAAAGTACGCAGTGAGAAAAACAAGGCCGTATATGCTTTCCAACAACAGATCGAGCTGGTAAACAGGTTAGGGGCTGAGTTGACTGAAGAAAAGAAAAAGCGCGAACGTCTGGGGCAAGAGTTCAGAAGTTCCCATGACATGCTTGAAGCCAAAAAGAAAGCGCTCGACGCAGCACACCGAGAAATCTCCTCTTGCAATAAGACTTGGAATGCTACTCTCACCAACAATAAGATGAGGGAAGATAAGCTGAAGCAGCAAATTTCCGACCTCGAAGAGAAGTTGAAGTCTAGCATCAAGAAGTGTGAGGAAGAAGTGATGACCCGGTATAGTGTCCAGCATGCACTGAACAAGGCAATCAAATCCAGAGATGAAGCAGTGTCTCAGAAGCGAAAGTTAGAAGATTGCTTCGGAGAAGCAACATGGGAAGAAACTGCTGAAGACGTACGCCGTGTCCTTAAGAGGAGAAACCAGCTTGTTGAAGGGCTGCTTGATCGACCAAGCCATCCGGAGACCAAGAAGTTGATAGAGGAGTACCAGACTTTTGGGAGGATTTGATCATTTCATGTAGTAACTTGTATGCTTTATTTGCATAGTGCTGACCATCACCAGGATTGTTGGTTGAGGTCATGCCTTCTTTGTACTCTCAGTGATATTGTACCCTGGGCTTATTGATTCTCCCTGCAATATATGAGCCTTTCTATGATTCAGCTCCGATATTCCTATTGTCAGCACTGTCACTGCACCGGCACCTTCGCACTAGAACTGGGGGAATGAACTTCCCTAATGCACAGACACATTGCATTGCATTCATATTCATATTGCATTACAGGTAATCTTTGGATGGTGTCTTATCTCCTGCTTTGTATCAGGTACTTAACAGGATTGCAGATCAGCATCCGCACCGCTATTCTACACGTTCCAATTGTCGAAAAATCATGGACCAAATGCAGAACGAGATGCAAGATGTGCGCGAGAAGCTCGCCCTCTTCATGCAGACCATGGAAGCTATAGCAAAAGGGCAGGAGAATTTGCAGGCCATGGTCCAGCCTCTGTTGGCTCGAAGCGCTGGTCATGGTAATGAAGATCATCAGTCTGTCCGGGTTGATACTGCTCATGGAGACGGCACTCCCACGCCAGTGGCTCCGCCCGTAGTCAATATACCTGCTGCTAATGTCAACAACGCTACCGCTGCTGTGAACGGTAACGTCGGAGGGGGGAATGAGACTGCTGTCCATAATGCTGGGCTGGGTGATGTCAATTTGGGAGATAATCTAGGAGGCAATGGCTTTGTCAATACTGGGTTCGGATTCAACGATCAGGGATTCGATAACACTGGGAAGTATGGCTTTAATACTCAAGGCTTTGGGCAAGATGGTTATGGTATGGTCAATCAGGGTTACGGAGGCTTTGGAAACGGAAACGGTACTGGATTTATGGCTTTTGGTCCTGCTGGAGGTGTTCAAGGGTACGGCAACAGAGGCCGAGGTCCGGGGATGAATCAGATCAGAGCTGGACGTAATAATGGATATGATGGGTACGGAGCTGGAAATGGTATGTGGCAAGAGGATCAGCAGGAAGACGCCTTCTCCGGAGGAGGTTTTGAGGGGCCGATGGATGATTCCCAAAAGATCAGAATGCTGGAAGAGCAGATGAAGGGAGTCTTAAATCAGAGTGCTGTGGGATTGGACATGGCAACCATGGGCTTGGTACCTGGCTTGAGGGTGCCAATTAAATTCAAAGCTCCTGTGTTCGACAAGTATAAAGGAGACACATGTCCGAAAGTGCATGTACGAGCTTATTACCGAAAGATGTCTGCATACTCAACTGATGAAAGAATGCTAATGCATTTCTTTCAGGATAGTCTATCGGGCCCTTCCCTAGAGTGGTACATGGGGTTGGAGCCAACTGATATCAAGACATGGAAGCAATTAGCGGAGGCGTTTGTAGCCCATTACAAGTATAATAGCGACCTGGCACCCAATCGGGTCCAGTTGGCCGGGCTTTCGCAGAAGAAGGGGGAGAGTTTTAAAGAGTACGCGCAAAGGTGGCGCGATATGGCTGTCAGGGTTCGTCCTCCTGTAGAAGATAAGGAAATGAATGATATGTTTGTTGGTACATTCACAGGGCTGTTTCATGATATGCTGTTTCACACGTCTCTGGCCAGTTTTTCAGACCTGATTCTGATGGGGGAAAAGATTGAACGTAATATTAAGCAGGGAAAGTTCCAAGTCGAGGAATCAACTGCATCTGGCAGTAATAGGAAAGCTTATGGTGGGCGCCGTCAGGGCGAGGCAAGCGCGGTATTTGGAGGCCGAGGCCGAGGCCGAGGCAGGGGACGAAGTCAATATCGTCAGCCGCAGCAGGTGTCGAGTGTTACTATCCCATATCAACAACAACCACTCCAGCAACAACAACCGGTTCAGCAACAACCAATGCCACAGCAGCAGCAGCCTCAGCAGGGGGCACAGCAAGCTCAACGAAGATTTCAGGGCAGTAAACCGAGAAGAATGTTTGAGAAGCCTCCCTCAACCTATGCTGATTTATTGCAGACATTGTTGGGATTGAATCTGGTAGAGAAAAGAACTCTGGCACCGATAACGGGAGCTCCCCCGTTCGGCTACGATGCAAGCAGGCACTGTGAGTTTCATTCTGGGGCCCCGGGCCACGATATAGAAGGTTGCCATGCTTTTAAGCACGTTGTGCAGGATCTTTTGGACAACAAGACTATCAATTTCGGAACGGCAGGTCCGAATATAGTCCAGAAACCCATGCCCAATCATGGGGCTAACGCCATTCTGACGGAGGAAGGGCTGAATCTTATCATGAATGTTGAAGATTTAAAGACGCCGCTGAGCAAGATAAAGAGCCGACTGTTACAAGGAGGTGTTTACCCAGGATGTAACGAGTATTGCTTAGATTGTTGGACCCTAGCTGGGGGGTGTGAGGATTTGAAGAAAGGCATCCAGGCTTTAATTGATGAAGGTATATTGCAGTTTGATCGAGCCGCAACTGACGAGCCTGCAGGGGCAGTAGTGGATAATCGGAGTGATGTGGCCACAGTGACGATTCCTCGGAAGACGATCACTATTGCAGCACCAGCTCAGCAACCACCGATTACCATAACTAAAGCCGGGCCAATCCCGTACGAGAACACGAAAGCAGTCCCATGGTCATATGGGTTAGAGGTGTATTGTGACGGGATAAAGATTGATGTTAACAAGCAGTCAGCGGAGATTGTGGATAATGTTGTGGGCTCAGGAGGCATGACGAGGAGTGGCAGGATCTTTATATCTCCTGAAGTGGAGGCTGAAAGACTAGCGAAAGGAAAAGGGAAAGTGGTCGAAAATGTTCCGGTACAAGCAAGTGAAAAAGAAGCAGCATCGAAGGATGTAGAAGAGTTCATGCGCTTGATTCGGAAAAGTGACTATAAGATTGTGGAGCATCTGCAGCAGACGCCGTCCAAAATATCTATCTTGTCATTGCTGCTGTGTTCGGAAGCTCACAGAAATGCTTTGCTGAAAGTCTTGGACACTTCTTTTGTACCCCAGGACGTCTCCGTAAATCAGCTAGAAGGGGTATTGGCGCATGTGAATGCAGGCCACAGTCTGGGTTTTACCGATTTTGACTTGACTCCGAAAGGGAGAGATCATAATATGGCATTACACGTATCTGTTGAGTGTAGGGGATCAGTAATGTCGCACGTATTGGTTGACACCGGATCATCTCTGAATGTGCTGCCCAAGAAGGCGATGATGAAGCTGGATGTTCGAGGGATTTTGTGTACACCCAGTGATTTGGTAGTCAGAGCGTTTGACGGCACGCGGAGAACAGTCTTCGGATCGATTACCTTGCCTCTGCAAGTGGGGCCGGAAGTGTTTGCAACGGAGTTTTATATCATGGATATACAGCCTGCGTACAGCTGTTTGCTGGGAAGACCCTGGATTCATGGGGCAGGGGCAGTCACGTCTACCCTGCATCAGAAGTTAAAATATATGGTCGGAGACAGTGTAGTCACCGTGTGCGGAGAAGAAGACATCCTGGTCAGTCATTTATCTTCATTCAAATATGTGGAAGTCGACGGGGAGATCCACGAGACGCCATTCCAGGCATTCGAAGGTTTGCGCATCAAGGACAAAGGTCCCGGGCCGAGCAAAGCGCCAGAGATAGCTGTTTCATCGTATAAAGAAGCTCAAGCTCTAGTGGAAGCAGGAGAAGCCAAGGGCTGGGGCAAGGTGCTGGACATTCCTGTGAAAATGGACCGGTTCGGGCTGGGGTACCGACCGTCGTCATCAACTCCTTCCGTGGGGGCCCCCCGTTTCAGAAAGCCGATTATCATCTCTGCCAGTGGAGTATGTCATGAAACTGTCAATGCTGCTTCAGAGTCTGATGAAGGAGACAGCGACTGTGATATGGATGCCTGGATTCAGCCAAGCACGCCAGGACAAGGACTGTGCAACTGGTCTATTCAGGAGTTTGTTCCTGTGACTTTTAAACAGTAATGCTTTGCTTTATTAATTGTTGAATAATCTGATGTCTTGCCCGGGGCATCAAGATTTGCTTAGGGCTGTGTTGTTATAAACATTGCGTGTTAATCATTAAATAAATGGCGTTTTTTCATGTGCAAATACCGTAATCCCTGTCTTTCTTGTTTTATATTTTTCAATAAAATGGCAATGTGGTTATTCGCTTTATACGCATTTTGAAGCACTTAACCCTTCCTTTTGCAGGATAACATTTTCAGATGACATCCTTGAACCACCTATGACTCGTCCCGACTTCGATCACCCGGTATTCCAGACCAAAGAAGAGGTTGTCGAAGATAGTGACGTTCCTGAAGAACTGTCTTGGTTAGTAAAGCAAGAGGAAAGAGCCATTCTGCCTCACGACGAGGTCATCGAAATTATCAATTTGGGGTCGGAAGGGGTTGAGAAAAATATTCGTATCGGAGCCGCACTGCAGGGTGATATCAAGCGAAAACTGGTTGAAATGCTCCGAGAGTATAATGATGTATTCGCTTGGTCATATGAAGATATGCCGGGGCTCGATACAGATATGGTTGTGCATCGCCTGCCACTGAAAGAAGATTGCCCGCCGGTCAAACAAAAGCTTCGCAGAACTCGACCAGATATGGCAATGAAGATCAAAGAGGAGGTTCAGAAACAGTGGGACGCTGGTTTCCTGGCTGTGACGAAGTATCCTTCATGGGTTGCCAACATCGTACCAGTGCCAAAGAAAGATGGCAAGGTTCGAATGTGCGTGGATTATCGAGATTTGAATAAAGCAAGCCCAAAAGACGATTTTCCACTTCCTCACATTGACGTGTTAGTTGATAATACTGCTCAGTACTCCGTATTCTCCTTCATGGATGGCTTTTCAGGCTACAATCAAATTAAAATGGCGCCAGAGGATATGGAGAAGACTACTTTCATAACGCCTTGGGGAACATTTTGCTACAAAGTGATGCCCTTTGGTTTGAAAAATGCTGGGGCAACATATCAGCGTGCGATGACGACTCTTTTTCATGACATGATGCATAAAGAGATCGAAGTTTATGTGGACGATATGATTGCCAAATCCCAGACGGAGGAAGAGCATCTGGTGAATCTGTTGAAGTTGTTTAAAAGGCTTAGGAAGTTCAGGCTGAGGCTGAACCCTAATAAGTGCACCTTCGGGGTGAGATCGGGTAAACTGCTGGGGTTTATCGTAAGCGAAAGAGGAATAGAGGTCGATCCTGCTAAAATAAAAGCGATTCAAGAAATGCCGACGCCTAAAACAGAGAAAGAGGTGCGCGGGTTTTTAGGGAGGTTGAACTACATCGCTCGGTTCATATCTCACCTAACGGCCACGTGTGAACCGTTATTCAAGCTCTTGAAGAAAGATCAAGCTGTGACGTGGAACGAAAATTGTCAAAAGGCGTTCGATAAAATAAAGAAGTATCTGCAGGAGCCTCCTATTTTGATACCCCCGGTGGCAGGGAGACCCTTGATAATGTATTTGACGGTTCTTGAGGGAAGCATGGGTTGTGTTCTCGGTCAACACGACGAGACGGGGAGAAAAGAGCATGCGATCTATTACTTGAGTAAGAAATTTACAGATTGTGAATCTCGGTACTCAATGCTGGAGAAAACTTGTTGCGCGCTAGCCTGGGCCGCCAAGCGTTTGAGGCAGTACATGCTGAATCATACAACCATGCTCATCTCGAAGATGGATCCTATCAAATATGTATTCGAAAAGCAGGCGTTGTCAGGTAGAATTGCCCGTTGGCAGATGGTCTTGACTGAATATGACATTCAATACGTCTCGCAAAAGGCGATAAAGGGGAGTGTGCTGTCTGAGTATCTGGCGGAGCAGCCTATTGAAGAGTACCAATCGATGAGGTTTGATTTTCCTGACGAGGATATCATGTACCTAAAGATGAAGGATTGTGAAGAACCATTGCCAGACGAGGGACCAGAGTTGGGGTCCAAATGGAAGATGATATTTGACGGAGCCGTGAATGCTTACGGTAGCGGAATAGGGGCAATCATCACCACGCCACACGGGTCGCACATCCCGTTTACTGCTCGATTGACCTTTGCCGTTACCAACAATGAGGCCGAATACGAAGCTTGTATAATGGGGCTTGAAGAAGCCATTGATTTGCGAATCAAACATCTAGACGTATACGGAGACTCAGCTCTGGTGGTGAATCAAATCAAAGGGGAATGGGAGACACGGCAGCCTAATTTGATACATTACATGAATTATGCAAGGAGATTGTTGCCTTTCTTTGACAAAGTTGAATTGCATCACGTACCGCGGGCAGAAAATCAAATGGCTGACGCCCTTGCCACTTTGTCTTCCATGTACAAGGTCAACTTCTGGAACGAAGCTCCCCAAATCACTATCTCTCGGTTGGACAGGCCAGCTTATGTATTTGCTATTGATGAAGCATCTGATGACAAACCGTGGTATTTTGATATCCTTAATTTCCTGAAGAATAAAGAGTATCCGGCTGGGGCATCCAGTCAAGATCAGAAGACTCTCAGGAGATTAGCGGGTAATTTCTACTTGAATCCGGATGGCGTCTTGTACAGAAGAAACCACGATTTGGTGTTGTTGCGTTGTGTAGACGAGAAAGAGGCAAAGCTTCTCATGGAGGAAATTCACGAAGGTACCTTTGGTACGCATGCTGGTGGACATGCTATGACGAGAAAGCTGCTGAGGGCAGGTTACTTTTGGTTGACGATGGAAACTGATTGTTTCAAGTTCGCAAGGAAGTGCCACAAGTGCCAAATTTATGCCGACAAGATACACGTGCCTCCGAGTCCTTTAAATGTAATGTCCTCTCCATGGCCATTCTCGATGTGGGGAATCGATATGATTGGAAAGATCGAGCCGACGGCTTCTAACGGGCATCGGTTCATCCTAGTAGCAATCGATTATTTCACCAAGTGGGTGGAAGCGGCGTCTTACGCAAATGTAACGAAGCAAGTGGTGGCCAGATTCATCAAGAGAGATATCATTTGCCGATATGGGATCCCCGAGCGGATAATCACGGATAACGGTTCTAACCTGAACAACAAAATGATGAAGGAGCTCTGTCAGAATTTCAAGATCGAACATCACAACTCCTCCCCTTACCGACCCAAAATGAATGGCGCTGTTGAGGCGGCCAATAAGAATATCAAGAAAATTGTTCAGAAAATGGTGGTGACCTATAAAGATTGGCATGAAATGTTACCTTTCGCTTTGCACGGTTATCGTACGACGGTACGCACATCAACCGGAGCAACTCCGTTCTCGTTGGTATACGGAATGGAAGCGGTATTACCATTAGAGGTTGAGATCCCTTCTCTGAGGGTATTGCGAGACGTTCAGCTGGACGAGGTAGAATGGGTAACGAATAGATTGAACCAACTGAGTTTGATGGATGAGAAGAGGCTAGCTTCTCTGGCATACGGTCGTTTGTACCAAAGACGAATGAAGAAAGCGTACGATAAGAAGATACTTCCGCGAAGCTTTCAGACGGGCGACCTTGTGCTGAAAAGGATTCTCCCGCCGCAAGCAGATCACAGGGGCAAGTGGACCCCCAACTACGAAGGGCCATACGTTGTCAGAAAGGTCTTTTCAGGAGGAGCGTTGTTGTTGTCCACCATGGACGGAGAAGACTTTGCGTCACCTGTGAATTCGGACGCAGTTAAAAAATACTTTGCTTAAAATAGACCCGCTGGACAGAAAAAGAGAGTCCAGGCAAAAAGGGGGCATCCTGGCGAACCAAAAAACAGAATGAAAGGTTCGGGCAAAAGTTAGGGATAAAAATTGAAAAAATGTACACCCGCGAAGTTGAAAACCTACACTGGGCGGCTTCGGCAAAAAAGGGTATCCCGGTGAACTGAAAACCCGTAAAGGGCGGTTCACGCAAAAGTTAGGGATTTGAAAAGCAAATGACTGCGGTCCGAATTTGATATTGCAATGAGCATCAATGCAGGAGAATACATTTGAGGAGTCAGTTATCGGATACAATCTCTTCAGAAGTGGGGATACCGGGAAAGCATTAGAGTCGGATGAGTCATAGGAGGATCAGTTCGTGGTGTTCCTCTGCATCCCGTTGCCGACATGTGTACAAAATTTAATTTGTCAAAATATTCATGCTTCTTGTGCATACTTATGTATTTGCTTTGCGTAACTTCCTCTTTTCAGGAGTTACATCCCATGTACAAAAACTCCGCCCATTCAGGGGCCTAATCAATGAAAATATGTTATTCAGTACTTGATGCTGGTTCTTTACTGTTTTGTGCATGATAAAACGCCTAAGTTTAGTGAAACTAGCATGAGTATAACATCACTGGCCCTTGCCGACAATTGTTAAAGCTTCGAATTAACTGAGTGTAACGTCACTAACCTGAATTGATTTGATTGCATAGGCCCGTCGTGTCTTGTTTGTGTTGTTGCAGGTTTCATAACCATACGAAGAAGGTGATCAAAAGATTGCGATAACGAAAGACTCAGTCCCCATGCAGGGCATGCATGTTTTTCCTGAAGAAGGATAGAATTCCCCAGCTAGCCGTAGCTCATCCAAAGAGCGTGCTCCAGAAAAGTTATTCGTCCTCAATGGAGTTTGGTGATTCCTAGATCGTAAGGCTGTGTTCAGACAGGTTCATCTTTCCCCGCAGGGTCATGCACTCTCCCCCAGTGGAGTCAGTTAATTTTCCCCAAGAGAATCATCCCATCCCCAGCGGAATTCTCTTTGCAAGTGTTTTCATTCCTTCCAGTGGAACTTGAAGATCAAGACTCTCCAAAGCAGAGTTGATGGTGGGTCCTGTCATTTGTTTTGTCGGAGATACTGGTGATATCAGTTCACGTTCCAGCAGAAAGTCCGATCGTACTGTGCACATCTGCTATTCCCCAGCAGGGGGTTACCTCAACAAGGCGTGTGGTTTGAGTTCCCAATTTCCCAGCAGGGTCGACTTCACCCTTCCAGCATTTATTTTGCTGGGATAATTCTGTAGCATCTGGCTATCCCCGGCGGAGTCGGCATTATCCTTCCAGCATTTATTTTGCTGAAGCAGTTTCTGTACTCTAGCAGTTCAGGAGGGGAGAATTCTTGCTCAAATGAATTACCAAACTTTCAAGATCTCGGCATGAGATATTCAATGATAATGTCAGTTTCGGCTGTATTCCCCACAGAGTTACCAGGATAAGTTTCTCTTTATTCCCAGGCAGAATCAGTTGTCATCAAGGATTCCATGAATCAGAATTTCAGAGGCCACCGCCAGTTATTAGAGCAGGCGTCCGATAGTTTGGTCTCCAGACATCCCCAGTAGAGTCCGTCTCAAAGTCGCTGTCACGTCAGTGCTAAGAAGTTTGTGGGTGAGGATCACTGGAGAACTAAGTCCTGACGTGGACAATTTACTCCTAGATTGACGGGATTTCTTCAGAAGTGGGCGTCCTAACGTGGACAGGTTTATTTCCCCGGACTGGTGGGGTGTGTTAGTCCTATCGTGGGCAGGTTCAGTTTCTCGAAATTAGTGGAATGGGAGGTCATGACGTTGACAAAAGTGATTACTCTTTGTGTTGGTGTCCTGACGCGGACAGATCAGACAAGGATGTGAGTCCTTACGTGGACAAGTCTTATTTCCTCAGCGGGTCGAAGACGCCTGAGTCCTAACGTGGACAGATCAAGACGAGGTCAGTGTCCTTACGTGGACAAATCAAAGAAATTATTATTCCTAACGTGGAGGAGTGGGTCCTAACATGGACGATGTAGTCCTTACGCGGACATATCAAAAGAAGTGATTCCTAACGTGGAAAGAGGAGAGTCCTTACGTGGACAGATTAAGATTGTGTTCCTGACGTGGAAAGATGGAGATTCCTTACGCGGAAAAGATGTAACCCTTACGCTGACAGATTAAGATGGCATTCCTCACGTGGAAAAATGTAGTCCTGACGCGGACAAATCGGAAGGAGTTGGTTGCCTTATGTGGAAAAGTTATGCTTCCTTACGTGGAAAAATGGTGATTCCTTACGTGGAAAGATTGGAGTCCTTACGGGGACAGAGAAAGAGTGTATTCCTGACGTGGAAAGAATTTAGTCCTGACGCGGACAGATCAAAGAAGTTATTCCTAACGTGGAAGAAGAAGATTTACTCCTTACGTGGAAAAATTGGGGTCCTTACGTGGACAGATGCAAGAAAAGTTGATTCCTGACGTGGAAGAATGATGTGCTCCTTACGTGGAAAGTTGAGTCCTGACGTGGACAGGTTTAGAACCAAAGTTGAATTCCTTACGTGGAAAGATTGGAGTCCTGACGCGGACATGTCAAGTGGTATTGGAGTCCTTACGTGGACAGATTGATATAGTTCTCCTCATGTGGAAAGAAGATTGTCTCCTGACGTGGAAAGATGGAAGGGTTAGTCCTGACGTGGACAGGTACAGAAGAAATGATTCCTGACGTGGACAGGTGTTACTCCTAACGTGGAAGAGTGCTATTCCTAACGTGGACGATTCAGTTTATGGAAATGCAGATGAATTATCCCCAGCGGAGTTGCCGAGATTTTTCTGGGTTAGCAGCAAGTGGAGTCCTAACGTGGACAGGTTTTAGTTGAGATTTCTTTGTATTGACGACAGGCAGAGTCCTAACGTGGACAAGCAAGCAATCTGTTATGACAGAATCCTCTTCAGAACGATGAAGACAATCCCCAGCACAATCGCACGAGATCAGTGGGTTACTGTAATAGTCAGATTCAGCTGATGGATGTCGTTCCCCAAGCAGGAGCGCAATTTGGTTTTGCGGTTGGCAAATTTCTGGTTTCACTAGTATTCAACCGTCTCGTACCGCGAATGTCTGAAGGCTCCGGGCTCTTCACTCAATCGGGTCCAAGTCGCTTGAATAGGGGCAGCTGTTGCACCCTAAAATTTGCCCAACCTTATTCCTTGGGTTTATGTCAATGTCATTAGCATTTGCATATAGAGTCATGTACATGGACTAATCATCTGCATAGCATAAGCATAGCAAGTCATTCAACAGGGGACCAATCATTATTCTCATCTCTAGAAGCCTATCAAGAGGATATTATCCCAATTCAATCTCATTCAAGTCATCAGGAAAGAATTTGAAAGTAAAGAGTTCAGCAGATCAAGCCTTGAGTCCATCTCTTAGCTGAAGGTATCTGAGGGTCAACAAGAGGGTTGTGAGCTGTGAGTTGAAGGCATGGAGAGTATCTAGACATTATGAGAGACTTAGAAAGTCATTTAAAGAAGGAGACAAGTCATTGATGAGAGCACAAGAGCTATAGCTGAAGGCAGTCAACTAGGGTTTCATCTGGGTCAACCCTAGGTCAACCCTAGGTCAATTGACTGATTTAAGGGGTGTTCAAGTCTAGTGGAGAGATGTGGGGTTCATAATTGGACATATAAAGAAGGATATGGAGATATGCCAAGGAGAATTCAAGAGAAATCAAGGAGAAGAGGAGTTTCTAAATTAGGGTTTCTGTGTAAAATCCCCTAGTTTAGGTCAAATTTCCAAGCAAGATAAGTCAAAATGCTAGCTTCAAATGGCTTCTTGGCCAACATGAAACTTGTAGAGGATCTCAAGACCTTTAATTTGAGTGGTGGAAGACATTAAGGAGATTTATAGAACTCAAGTTATGGTCCTTGCAAGTTACAGGTCATCTGAGGTATCTGAAATTTTGTCTGTGAAAGTGACTTGACTTCCAAGCAATTTTTACCCCTCAAGGAGATTTCAAATGAATTCTTGGTCAACATAAGAATTGTTCCTCATTGTCTTAGCTTTCTAGAATGGTATAGTATGCCTTCATATGAGGTGTGGAACTCAACTTATGGTCTTGGCAAGCAAAGGGTATTTTGGGCATTTGTGAATTACAGGTCATTTTAACCTATGTCCAAAACTCATACAAGGAGGCCTCAAATGGAAAAACTTACAACATCAAACTTGCTCCAAATGACATTTTGAGTCTAGAAAGAAGGTCACAAATTGTTGGAAAAGCTCATGACATGAAGTTGCATAATTGGTCAAAATTTGAACTAAAATGGCTTATAATTTGAATAAAGTCAAAGTGGAAAATGGTTTGGGAGATTTATAAGTCCAAATGGAGACTTCCAATATATGATTTTGAATGGAAAAGACATTCTAGAGACAATGGTTCAAACACTTTTTTGAGTTTAGTGGAAGATTTCAAAGTTATCCTTGGTTACTTGCATTTTAAGAAACATAGCCAAAATGAATCAAAGTTGGAAGGCAAGGGAATGTGTAAGAGGGATCTAGAAGTTACCATTGAACACTATATATTCATGAAATCAGAATTGAGCAAGGGTTGGATTCATTTTTCACAAAAATCTCACAAATTCTCTCATTCTTTCTCATTGCAATTTCACTTCAATCTCACAAAATCTTCATCAATTTTCATCAACATTGATCCTCCTACATTCAATCATCATCCTGGATCAGAATTGAATCAAAGATTTGGTGGTTAGAGCTCAATTTTGTGCACTTCCATCAAGAACACACCAATTGCAATTTCCATTGGACAGCAAGATCCAAGCCAAGTTTCATCCAAATATTGCAAACAGAATCAAGTACATCAAGAATGGATCAAGATTGAAGCAT
This sequence comes from Lathyrus sativus, assembly GCA_963859935.3. Taxonomy (NCBI): domain Eukaryota; kingdom Viridiplantae; phylum Streptophyta; class Magnoliopsida; order Fabales; family Fabaceae; genus Lathyrus; species Lathyrus sativus. The sequence continues at coordinate 493,380,575 of OZ012739.1, read as the reverse complement.
ACAAGAGCCTGGATCCACGTGATTTCTCAGCCTCCATTAAAGCTTGCTCAAGGTGCAAATCTTTCTAACTTATTCAATCTAGGGAGATTTAGGTAGTTTTACTAGTATATTCATGGTCTATGATGTTAGGAGGTTAGTTTAGATGAATTTGAGGCTGAATAGAGACAATTCATAGCAGGTGCACCAAACTGTTAGGATGTAGAACTCGTGGCATAGTGCATTAGAATTTTAGGTTGTTAGCGCAGGATGATCACCATTAGTCATAGATTAGATTAGTGTAAGTTTGATTGGGAATTGTTGTGATGCATCTCAGTGTATTTTCATGGAGCCAGAAATTGTTGCGCTCGGGTTTATCGATTGGATGAGTTTCAAAGCAAACTGATGCCATAGGATTGTAGAGGGAGAGATTTAGAGTAAGTTTCATGTTTATAGCATGGCGTTTCATGGACTGGAGATGGAGAACTGAGAGCTTGAAGTTGGCTCGTGCATGGCTTCCATGGAATGTAAACCCTAGCTTTGTGATCCATTGGAGAAGACGAAATCTGGAGCGTCCGTTTGGTGTTAGACCTTTGACTCAGAAGCCCATCGTGTGGCTGAGATTTGATTCTGAGATTTGGAGGGAAGCTGTGGTGCCCTAAACGCACCGTTTCATTAATTGAAACGGGCGGGCCTAAGTGAGTGATATCCCCACCCCCCTTAGTGAGCCCAATCAATCTGAATGTGAATCCTATGCTATTTTCACCCCCAGCTTGTTTTTTTATTTTCTTTAATGCTGACTTCGTTCTGGGCTTAGTAAATTCGCTAGTCACACCCCACCACTGCCTGGCCCATCCAAATATCAACTAGGGCGCCTGCTATTCTTACCCCCCTCCCTCTCATTTTAATTTTAATTGTTTTAATTCCACTTTAATTTTTACCAACTTTAAAAATTCATAATAAATACATAAAAAATCATTTTCAATTCATTCTTTTTACACTATTTTCTTTAGGATGTCTAGAAAATTATAGAAAAATAAAATTGCATTTTTATTTTTATTTCATATTTTTTTTTCATATTTTCTAAATAAATGTCATTTTAAATAGCTTCATTTCATGCATGATTTTAGTAATTTTTGTTCTATTAAATGCTTTCATATTTTTTGTTCATTCTTTTTAGGGTGTTTAGATGAGATGTTGAACTTGTAGATTCAATTTAGTTCCCATTTTTAGGAATTAATTTTAGGTGCTTAATGTAGGCTTGAACAACATGAACAAATTAGGGTTTTTAGGTGATGACTTAGGAAGTTTGATTCTTTCCCTTAGGACTTAGGGTTTGACTAGATTAGTTATGGGACTATAGGGGCTATGGGTAGTTATTAGATCCCTTAGAGAAGAGTTAGGATTCCTCTACTGCTATTAGTACTCTGTATATATCTGATTGTCTGGTGTGGTGTGCCCTCTGGGGATTATTGCTTGCTTGCTTGGGTATTGGGATTGTCTGGGGACTTGGGAGAGCTGAAGACTTGAGGAGATGAAAGCCATTGAAGATCCAGAGATTGAAGATCAACTTCCAGAGTTGAAGAAGAGATTCTTGCTAGCAGATGCTGAGGAGATTAGGGTTTAGGAGCTAGGCAGAGCTCTAGATTAGAAAGCTTGTTTCTCAAACATGGATTGCCTTGTCTGCATCCATTCTTCTCTGTGATTCAGAGTCTCTCTAAGACACTCACCCCCTTCCTTTGGAAGGCTTGGTGATAGTGCCTAAGAGATAGAACTCTTGAGAGAAAATGTCTCTTGTGTTAGAAGCAGTCTGTTCACCACCCTTGGTAGTCAGCTGATTGCTTAACACCCAAGTCACTCTTGTGACTGATCCCTCATCTTGGAGGTCTGAGCTTGAAGAAAAGCCATTGCAGATGGAAGACTGATGATCAAAGCCCTTGCCTGAAGGTCATGGAGATGGAGATTGATGATTGTTGAAGCCTGTAACTGATTGGAGATTACTTGAAGCCAGGTGTTGATTCAGAGCTGCTGATGCTGTTTCTTTTGCTGTTGTATTTCATTTGCTGATGTATTGATTGGTTTTCTGGACTGTATTGTTTGCTGTTTACCCTGCTGGGTTGAAAGTGAAGCCTGTTCACTTTTGCCTATTGTTTTCTAGGTTCAAGGTTGAGTGGGACTCCCTTGCCTCGCTTGTAATGTTGCATCCATGCATTTTACTGCTTTATTGTATATATCTGTTATTGTTTCTGTTTCTGCCTATCCCGTAGGATCTCTGTTTCTCTCTGCGCAAGAGAGGAGCATGATAGACACTAGGTCTTAACCCATGCATGATAACATTAGGTTAGTTTGATTCCCTTCGCAACCGTAGGTTAGAGTTCTGTCTCTTCTTTCTCAAAACAAACAGAAAAACATATAAAGATTTTCAAACACAATAAAAGACACTTCTTCCGTAAAAGAATGTGAACTCATCAAGACGTCATTTTTGTCCGCTCGGGCTGCTAATCAGAAAAACCTTTTTCAGAAGGAATAAAAACAATTAAGACAAGCTTGTGTCCTCCGTAGCCCGAACTACGTTTGCTCTGATCTTTCATGCCGTGTGAAAGTACGTAGGCATAGGATGCGATATCCTAGCGAGCAACCTTCCCCTCCTTTCCCGTAGGTAGGCGAACTACGTTGACTCTGATTTCTCGTTCCAGACGGGAATACGTAGGCATAAAGTGCGATACTTTGCCGAGTCATTTTTATTTTCATTTTATTTTCTTTTTCACCCTTGACCTATAGTTTAGATAGAATAACAATCCATACCCGAAAACAAGCGTGGATCCCATCGAGTACGATGGACGTGAGGGGTGCTAATACCTTCCCCTTGCGTAACCGACTCCCGAACCCAGGTTTTGGTTGCGATGACCATACCTTTCCCGTGTTGTGCGAGGTTTACTCTGAGCGTTTCCTTTCCCTCCCGTGGGATAAATAACGCACGGTGGCGACTCTTCTGTTCAGCCGGCGCCGATTTTCGCAGTAGCGACAATAACTTTAGGGTAATTTGGGATTTTATTTGGTAATTTTCGAACATGTTTCCTATTCTTAGGGTAATTTCCAAGTTAGGTTACCTTTAAGGGATGTTCACACACATGAATGACCTAGTTTGCTTTGGAGATGACATTTATGGATCCTTTAAGCTCTCAACTCTTTTAGATCCATGCTTCTAACATGTTGAAGTGTGTGGATGTTCATCTATAGGTCAAAATTTTGTTCATAGCTTGTTTAAGTTTGTGCATCTTTTTAAGCTTGCCATTAGGGTTTCACATGATGTATGTCTTGCATTCTTTTGTGTATGCACTTGCTTGGTTTCATTTGTGCATTTCCTCCCTCTTTTCTTTTGCATTTCTTCTTGCATTAATAAAGGTTAAGATGTGCTTGTGAAGGTGTTTACCCCACACTTTTTCCTCCCTTTGCTTGTGTGTTGCATTGCATATGTATATTTGCATCTTTCACATCTTATGCTTTGCTTATGCTTCCTTTTTCTTCTTCTTTCTTCTTTGCCATGTTCCCTTAGGATCTCTAATATCTTTATATTATGATAGACCTTAGGACTTAAACCATGCATGATAACATTAGGTAGCATTCCCTTTTACCTCAACTATAGGTATACTTTGCATGACAACTACTAGGTTTGAGTTAGTCTCCCTTTAGTGTGTCCTTTCTCTTCTCATCTTCAAATTCTCTTAAAACACTTAATAAAGGCCAATGAATGTTGTACGTTACGTGCCTTAAGTACTCAGGGAATGGGGATTGAGGGGCTTCCTCTCAACGCCCTAGAGTGTTTAGTGTACACCCTTTGGGTGATATGCGATGCATTCGCTCCTAGGCCATAGACTTTAGTGTAACAGGAATTACAAACAATAATCAATGCACTTATTCATAAAAAAAATACAAAAACAAGTTTAAACCTTTTTTATCCTTTGGGATCTTAATAATGGAAAACTATTTCATAAAGAGAGTTTTGTTAACTCTTGGTTCTACCGCAAACAGGTAACGCCTAAGTCTCGAATGGTTGAGCTGCATACACCTAACTGCTAGAACTAAGTTTTAACCCTACTCGGGTAAAAACATTTGAACTAACCAGTGTTCTTGTTAGACCGAACTATATTTGATCTGATTTCTCATACCAGATGAGAATACGTAGGCACGAGACGACGATGTCTCGGCGAGCAACCTTCCCCCTTTCACCCGTAGTTAGCCGAACTACGTTGACTCTGACTTTCCCATTGCACGAGGGAATACGTAGGCACAGAGCGGCGATGCTCTGCCGAGTCTCTTTTCTTTTGTCTCTGGGACCATTAGCGTAGATATTAAACACCCTTTAGATAGATAACCAAGCGTGGATCCCGTCGAATACGACGGACGTGAGGGGTGTTAATACCTTCCCCTTGCGTAACCGACTCTCGAACCCGAGACATGGTTGCGATGACCTATCTTCTCCCGTTTTCGTCAGGTTTTCTCTGATCGTTTCCTTTCCCTCTTTTGGGATAAATAATGAACAGTGGCGACTCTTCTGTCATTGTCGGCACCTTTTTTCGCAGTAGCGACAACTGGCGACCCTGCTGGGGACAAGAACATCCCCTACGTGAGTCAATCCTAGCGCTTGGTTGTTTATCTCTTTGGGTGTGTTTATGTGTTGTACTTTATCTTTCCCGCATTTACTTTCAACATTGTATATATCATTTTTGTTGTGTGTCGCTACTGCGAAAATCGGCGCCGGCTGAACAGAAGAGTCGCCACCGCGCGTTATTTATCCCACGGGAGGGAAAGGAAACGCTCAGAGTAAACCTCGCACAACACGGGAAAGGTATGGTCGTCGCAACCAAAACCTGGATTCGGGAGTCGGTTACGCAAGGGGAAGGTATTAGCACCCCTCACGTCCGTCGTACTCGACGGGATCCACGCTTGTTTTCGGGTATGGATTGTTATTCTATCTACGCTAAAGGTCTGGGGTTAAAAGAAAAGAAAATGAAAATAAAAAATGACTCGGCAAAGTATCGCACTTTATGCCTACGTATTCTCGCCTGGAACGAGAAATCAGAGTCAACGTAGTTCGCCTACCTACGGGAAAGGAGGGGAAGGTTGCTCGCTAGGATATCGCATCCTATGCCTACGTACTTTCACACGGCATGAAAGATCAGAGCAAACGTAGTTCGGGCCACGTACGACACAAGCTTGTCCTTGATTGATTTTATTCCTTCTGAAAAAGGTTTTTCTGATCAACAGTCCCAGCGGACAAAAATGACGCTTTGATGAGTTCACATTCTTTTACGGAAGAAGTGTCTTTTATTGTGTTTGAAATCTTTATGTGTTTTTCTGTTTGTTTTGAGAAAGAAAGAGACAGAACTCTAACCTACGGTTGCGAAGGGAAACAAACTAACCTAATGTTATCATGCATGGGTTAAGACCTAGTGTCTATCATGCTCCTCTCTTGCACAGAGAGAAACAGAGATCCTACGGGATAGGCAGAAACAGAAACAATACCAGATATATACAATAAAGCAGTAAAATGCATGGATGCAACAGTACAAGCGAGGCAAGGGAGTCCCACTCAACCTCGAACCTAGAAAACAATAGGCAAAAGTGAACATGCTTCACTTTCAACCCAGTAAGGTAAACAACAAACAATACAGTCCGGAAAACCAATCAATACATCAACAATAAAATACAACAGCAAAAGAAACAGCATCAGCAGCTCTGAATCAACATCTGGCTTCAAGTAATTTCCAATCATTCACAGGCTTCAACAAGCATCAATCTCCATCTTCATGACCTTCAGGCAAGGGCTTTGATCATCAGTCTTCCATCTGCAATGGCTTTTCTTCATGCTCAAACCTCCAGGATGAGGAATCAGTCACAAGAGTGAAGTGAATGAATGTTATACAGTTAATTACCTACCAAGGGTGGTTCATCAACTGTTAACATTAAATAGAAAGTTTCCTCTCAAAAGTTCTATCTTTCAAATATATTCACTGATCCTTCCAAAGGAAGGAGGTGGATATTTGAAAGAGACTTTGAATCATAGAGAAAGGATGGATGCAGACAAGGCATTCCATGTTTGAGAAACAAGCTTCCTAATCTAGAGCTCTGCCTAGCTCCTAAACCCTAGTCTCCTCAGCAGCTACTAGCAAGAACCTCCTCTCCAACTCTGGCAGTTGATCTTCAATCTCTGGATCTCCAATGGCTTCATCTTCTCAAGTCTCCAGCTCTCCCAAGTCTCCAGACAAACCCAATACCCAAACAAGCAAGCAATGATCCCCAGAGGGCACACCACACCAGACAATCAGATATACAGCATATCAATAGCAGTAGGGGAATCCTGACTTTTTTCTAAGGGGATCTAATAACTACCCATAACCCCTATAGTCCCATAACTAATCTAGTCAAACCCTAAGTCCTAAGGGAAAGAATCAAACTTCCTAAGTCATCACCTAAAAACCCTAATTTGTTCATGTTGTTCAAGCCTACATTAAGCACCTAAAATTAATTCCTAAAAATGGGAACTAAATTGCTTCTACAAGTTCAATATCTCATCTAAACAACCTAAAAAGAATGAACAAAAAATATGAAAGCATCTAGTAGAACAAAAATTAATAAAATCATGCATGAAATGAAACTATTTAAAATGTCATTTATTTAGAAAATATGGAAAAAATAGCAAATAAAAATAAAAATGCAATTTTATTTAATGACAATTTTCTACACATCCTAATGAAAATGATGTAAAAAGAATGGATTAAAAATGATTTTTTATCTATTTATTATGAATTTTAGAAAATGCATAAAAAAAATTAAAGAAAATAAAAAAAACATATAATGAAATAAAGTGGAGGGGGGTTTGAATAGCAGGGCGCCCTAGTTATATTCTTGGATGGGCCAGGCAGTGGGGGTGCGCGTAGCACTTCGTACTAAGCCCAGAACAACTTCAGAATTATTAAAAATAAAAAACAAGCAGGGGGTGAGAACAGCAATGGATTCACGTTCAAATTGATTGGGCCTGATAACATGGGGGGTGGGGATATCACTAACACTTAGGCCCGCCCGTTTCATTAAATGAAACGGTGCGTTTAGGGCACCACTCTTCCCTCCAAATTCAGTATGAATTCCAGCCACGCGATTGGCTTCTGAGTCAAAGGTCTAACACACAATGGACGATCAAGATTTCGTCTCCTACCTTGGTTCATAAGAACTTAGGGTTTCCACCATGAAACTCCATGCACGCACACAATTCCACCAATATGTTCTCTCTCCACAGTCCATGGATCAACACGATACAAACATGAAACTCAATCAGAATTTCTCCCTCTACAAGCCTATGGCATTAGTTCAGTCTGAAATTCAGCCTAACTCTCAACCCGAGCGCAACAAGTTCTGGTCACCATGGAAATGCTCTGCAACCTATCCTCAAGAACCTCAACCAAACCTATACTAATCTCTTCTATGCTTCACGGTGATCATTCTAAAATAACAAGCTAAGGTTATAATGCACTATGCTATGAATTCTACATCCTAACAGTTCTAACAACCTGTCACAAACTATCACTAAACATCACCAAACTCATCCTAATCGATCTACTAACAACCTAGATCACATCTAAACCAATAAAACCATGCTAAACTAACTATATCAAGCTGTGGCAGAGAAATTGAACCTGGTGCAAAAGCTTGTGGATGATGATGAAACTTGTGGATCTAAGAGTCTTGAGGCTTGGATCTTGATCTACAATTGCACTACTTGATTCTGTATGCAACACCTTGAGGAGTCTTGCACTGGATCTTGAGTTCCAACTGAATTTGCAACTTGTGTGTTCTTGATGAGAGTGCACGAAATTGAGCTCTAACCACCAGGATCTTGATTGAATTCTATGCCATGATGATGAATCAGTATGATGAAATTGATTTTGATGGTGATTGGTGAAGAATTTGAGAAATTGGGATGAAAATGTAATGAGAAAGAATGGAGAGAATTTGTGAGATTTTGGTGAAAAAATGAATCCAACCCTTGCTCAATTCTGATTTCATGAATATATAGGGCTCACATGAACTTTCTAGAACCATCTTGCCACATTCCCTTGCATTCCAAATTGGTTGATTTTTGAAATGTTTCTTCAAATGCAAGTAACCATGAATAACTTTGATTTTTTCCACTAAACTCAAAAAAGTGTTTGAACCATTGTCTCTAGAATGTCTTTTGGACCCAAAATCATATATTGGAAGTCTCCATTTGGACTTATAAATCTCCCAAACCATTTTTCACTTTGACTTTCTTTAAGTTATAAGCCATTTTAGTTCAAATTTAACCAATCATGCAACTTCATGTTATGAGCCTTTCCAACAATTTTTGACCTTCTTTCTAGACTCAAAATGTCATTTGGAGCAAGTTTGATGTTGTAAGTTTTTCCATTTGAGGCCTCCTTGTATGAGTTTTGGACATAGGTTAAAATGACCTGTAATTCACAAATGCCCAAAATACCCTTTGCTTGCCAAGGCCATAAGTTGAGTTCCACACATCATATGAATGCATACTATACCATTCTAGAAAGCTCAGACAATGAGGAACAATTCCTATGTTGACCAGAAATTCATTTGAAATCTCCTTGAGGGGCAAAACTAGCTTGGAAGTCAAGTCACTTTCACAGACAAAATTTCAGATACCTCAGATGACCTGTAACTTGCAAGGACCATAACTTGAGTTCTATAAATCTCCTTGATGTCTTCCACCACTCAAATTAAAGGTCTTGAGATCCTCTACAAGTTTCATGTTGGCCAAGAAGCCATTTGAAGCTTGCACTTTGACTTATCTTGCTTGGAAATTTGACCTAAACTAGGGGATTTTACACAGAAACCCTAATTTAGAAGCTCCTCTTCTCCTTGATTTCTCTTGAATTCTTCTTGGCATATCTCCATATCCTTCTTTATATGTCCAATGATGAACCCCATATCTCTCCACTAGACTTGAATGCCCCTTAAATCAGTCAATTGACCTAGGGTTGACCCAGATGAAACCCTAGTTGACTGCCTTCAGCTATAGCTCTTGTGCTCTCATCAATGACTTGTCTCCTTCTCCAAATGACTTTCTAAGTCCTCCAAGATGTCTAGATACTCCCCGTGCCTTCAATTCACAGCTCATACTTTCCTTGATGATCCCCAGATACCCTCAGCCAGGAGATAGATTAACTGCTTGACCCATTGACTTGATAGCTTTCAAATTCTTTCCTGATGACTTGAATGAGATTGAATTGGGATAATAACCTCTTGATAGGCTTCTAGAGATGAGAATAATGATTGGTCCCCTGTTGAATGACTTGCTATGCTTATGCTATGCAGATGGTTAGTCTATGTACATGACTCTATATGCAAATGCTAATGACATTGAAACATAAACCAAGTGAATAAGGTTGGGCAAATTTTAGGGTGCAACAGCTGCCCCTATTCAAGCGGCTTGGACCCGATTGGGTGAAGAGCCCGGAGCCTTCAGACATTCGCGGTACGAGACGGTTGAATACTAGTGAAACCAGAAATTTTCCAACCGCAAAACTAAATTGCGCTCCTGCTTGAGGAATGACATTCATCAGCTGAATTTGACTGTTACAGTAACCCGCTGATCTCGTGCGACCGTGCTGGGGATTGTCTTCATCGTTCTGAAAAGGATTCTGTCATAACAGATTGCTTGCTTGTCCACGTTAGGATTCTGTCTGTCATCAATACGAAGAAATCTCAACTAAGACCTGTCCACGTTAGGACTCCACTTGCTGTGAACCCAGAAAAATCTCGGCAACGCCACTGGGGATAATTCGTCTGCATTTCCATAAACTGAATCGTCCACGTTAGGAATAAAACTCTTCCACGTTAGGAGTAACACCTGTCCACGTTAGGAATCATTTCTTCTGTATCTGTCCACGTCAGGACTAAACCTTTCATCTTTCCACGTCAGGAAGCAATCTTCTTTCCACATAAAGGGAACTATATCAATCTGTCCACGTAAGGACTCCAATACCACTTGACATGTCCGCGTCAGGACTCCAATCTTTCCACGTAAGGAATTCCACTTTGGTTCTGAATCTGTCCACGTCAGGACTCAACTTTTCTTGAATCTGTCCACGTAAGGACTAAATCTTCTTCTTCCACGTTAGGAATATCTCTTTCTTTCCACGTCAGGAATACAAGCCTCTTTCCACGCAAGGAAACATAACTTTTCCACCTAAGGCAACCAATTCCTTCCGGTTTGTCCGCGTCAGGACTACATTTTTCCACGTAAGGAATGCCATCTTAAGCTGTCCACGTAAGGACTCCACCCTTTCCGCGTTAGGAATCACCTCTTTTGATATGTCCGCGTAAGGACTACATCGTCCACGTTAGGACCCACTTTTCCACATTAGGAATAATAATTTCTTTGATTTGTCCACGTCAGGACTAAACTCTTCCACGTAAGGAATCTATCTCGTTCTTGATTTGTCCACGTTAGGACTCAGGCGTCTTCGACCCGCTGAGGAAATAAGACTTGTCCACGTAAGGACTCACACCCTTGTCTGATTTGTCCCCGTCAGGGCACCAACACAAAGAGTAATCACTTTTGTCAACGTCATGACTTCCCATTCCACTAATTTCGAGAACGTGAATCTGTCCTCGTTAGGACTAACACACCTCACCAATCCAGGGAAATAAACCTGTCCACGTTAGGACGCCCACTTCTGAAGAAATCCCGTCAATCTAGGAGTGAATTGTCCGCGTCAGGACTTAGTTCTCCAACGATCCACACCCACAAACTCCTCAGCACCAACGTGACAGCGACTTTGAGGCGGACTCTACTGAGGATGTCTGGAAACCAAACTATCGGACGCCTGCTCTAATAACCGGAGGCAACTTCTGAAATTCTGATCCACGAAACCCTTTGATGACAACTAATTCTGCCTGGGAACAAAGAGAAACTTATTCTGGCAACTCTGTGGGGAATACTGCCGAAACTGACATTATCCTTGGATGTCTCATGCCGAGATCTTGAACATTTGGTTGTTCATTTGAGCAAGAATTCTCTTCACCTGTACTGCTAGAGTACAGAAACTGTTTTAGCAAAATAAATGCTGGAAGGATAATGCCGACTCCGCCGGGGATAGCCATATGCTACAGAATTATTCCAGCAAAATAAATGCCGAAGGGGTGAAGTCAACCCTGCTGGGAAATTGGGAACTCAAACCAAACACCCTGTTGAGGTAACCCCCTGCTGGGGAATATAACTCTGCTGGGAAATAGCAGATGTGGACAGTATGATCGGACTTTCTGCTGGAACGTGAACTGATATCACACAGTATCTCTGACAAAATAAATGACAGGTACCACCACCAACTCTGCTGGGGAAGAGTGCATGACCCTGCGGGGAAAGATGAACCTGCCTGAATACAGCCTTACGATCTTGGAATCGCCAAACTCTGCTGAGGACGAATAACTTTTCTGCTCCCTTTGGATAAGCTGCGGCTAGCTGGGGAATTCTATCCTTCTTCAGTAAGAACATGCATGACCTGCGTGGGGATCAAGTCTTTCGTCATCGCAATCTTTTGATCATCTTCCTCGTATGGTTATGAAACCTGTAACAACACAAACAAGACACGACAAGCCTATGCAATCAAATCAATTCAGGTTAGTGACGTTACACTCAGTTAATCCAAAGCTTTAACAATTGTTGGCAAGGGCCAGTAGTGTTATACTCATGCTAGCTTCACTAAACTTAGGCGTTTTATCATGCACAAAACAGTAAAGAATCAGTATCAAGTACTGTATAACATATTTTCATTGATTGGGCCCCTGAATGGGCGGAGTTTTTGTACACGGGATGTAACTCCTGAAATGAGGAAGCTACGCAAAGCAAATACATAAGTATGCACAAGAAGCATGAATATTTTGACAAGTTAAATTTTGTACACATGTCGGCAACGGGATGCAGATGAACACCACGAAATGATCCTCCTATGACTCATCCGACTCTAATGCTTTCCCGGTATCCCCACTTCTGAAGAGATTGTATCCGATAACTGGCTCCTCCAACATATTCTCCCGCATTGATGCTCATTGTAATATCAAATTCGGACCGCAGTCATTTGCTTTTCAAATCCCTAACTTTTGCGTGAACCGCCCTTTACGGGTTTTCAGTTCACCGGGATACCCCTTTTTGCCGAAGCCGCCCAGTGTAGGTTTTCAACTTCGCGGGTGTACATTTTTTCAATTTTATCCCTAACTTTTGCCCGAACCTTTCATTCTGTTTTTGGTTCGCCAGGATGCCCCATTTTTGCCTGGACTCTCTTTTTCTGTCCAGCGGGTCTATTTTAAGCAAAGTATTTTTTAACTGCGTCCGAATTCACAGGTGACACAAAGTCTTCTCCGTCCATGGTGGACAACAACAAAGCTCCTCCTGAAAAGACTTTTCTGACAACGTATGGCCCTTCGTAGTTGGGGGTCCACTTGCCCCTGTGATCTGCTTGCGGCGGGAGAATCCTTTTCAGCACAAGGTCGCCCGTCTGAAAGCTTCGCGGATGTATCTTCTTGTCGTACGCTTTCTTCATTCGGCTCTGGTACAAACGACCGTATGCTAGAGAAGCTAGCCTCTTCTCATCCATCAAGCTCAGTTGGTTCAATCTATTCATTACCCATTCTGCCTCGTCCAGCTGAACGTCTCGCAATACCCTCAGAGAAGGGATCTCAACTTCCAATGGTAATACCGCTTCCATTCCGTATACCAACGAGAACGGAGTTGCCCCGGTTGATGTGCGTACCGTCGTACGATAACCGTGCAAAGCAAAAGGTAGCATTTCATGCCAATCCTTATAGGTCACCACCATTTTCTGAACAATTTTCTTGATATTCTTATTGGCCGCCTCAACAGCGCCATTCATCTTGGGTCGGTAAGGGGAGGAGTTGTGATGTTCGATCTTGAAATTCTGACAGAGCTCCTTCATCATTTTGTTGTTCAGATTTGAACCATTATCCGTGATTATCCGCTCGGGAATCCCATATCGACAGATGATATCTCTTTTGATGAATCTAGCCACCACTTGCTTCGTTACATTCGCGTAAGACGCCGCTTCCACCCACTTGGTGAAATAATCGATTGCTACTAGGATGAACCGGTGCCCATTAGAAGCCGTCGGCTCGATCTTTCCAATCATATAGATTCCCCACATCGAGAATGGCCATGGAGATGACATCACATTTAGAGGACTCGGAGGCACGTGTATCTTGTCGGCATAGATTTGGCACTTGTGGCACTTTCTCGCGAACTTGAAACAATCAGTTTCCATCGTCAGCCAAAAATAACCTGCCCTCAGCAGTTTTCTCGTCATAGCATGCCCACCAGCATGCGTACCAAAGGTACCTTCGTGAATTTCCTCCATGAGAAGCTTTGCCTCTTTCTCGTCTACACAACGCAACAACACCAAATCGTGGTTTCTTCTGTACAAGACGCCATCCGGATTCAAGTAGAAATTACCCGCTAATCTCCTGAGAGTCTTCTGATCTTGACTGGATGCCCCAGCCGGATACTCTTTATTCTTCAGGAAATTAAGGATATCAAAATACCACGGCTTGTCGTCAGATGCTTCATCAATAGCAAATACATAAGCTGGCCTGTCCAACCGAGAGATAGTGATTTGGGGAGCTTCGTTCCAGAAGTTGACCTTGTACATGGAAGACAAAGTGGCAAGGGCGTCAGCCATTTGATTTTCTGCCCGCGGTACGTGATGCAATTCAACCTTGTCGAAGAAAGGCAACAATCTCCTTGCATAATTCATGTAATGTATCAAATTAGGCTGCCGTGTCTCCCATTCCCCTTTGATCTGATTCACCACCAGAGCTGAGTCTCCGTATACATCTAGATGTTTGATTCGCAAATCAATGGCTTCTTCAAGCCCCATTATACAAGCTTCGTATTCGGCCTCATTGTTGGTGACGGCAAAGGTCAATCGGGCAGTAAACGGGATGTGCGACCCGTGCGGCGTAGTGATAATTGCCCCTATTCCGCTACCGTAAGCATTCACAGCTCCGTCAAAAATCATCTTCCATTTGGACCCCAACTCTGGTCCCTCGTCTGGCAATGGTTCTTCACAATCCTTCATCTTTAGGTACATGATATCCTCGTCAGGAAAATCAAACCTCATCGATTGGTAATCTTCAATAGGCTGCTCCGCCAGATACTCAGACAGCACACTCCCCTTTATAGCCTTTTGCGAGACGTATTGAATGTCATATTCAGTCAAGACCATCTGCCAACGGGCAATTCTACCTGACAACGCCTGCTTTTCGAATACATATTTGATAGGATCCATCTTCGAGATGAGCATGGTTGTATGATTCAGCATGTACTGCCTCAAACGCTTGGCGGCCCAAGCTAGCGCGCAACAAGTTTTCTCCAGCATTGAGTATCGAGATTCACAGTCTGTAAATTTCTTACTCAAGTAATAGATCGCATGCTCTTTTCTCCCCGTCTCGTCGTGTTGACCGAGAACACAACCCATGCTTCCCTCAAGAACCGTCAAATACATTATCAAGGGTCTACCTGCCACTGGGGGTATCAAAATAGGAGGCTCCTGTAGATACTTCTTTATTTTATCGAACGCCTTTTGACAATTTTCGTTCCACGTCACAGCTTGATCTTTCTTTAGCAACTTGAATAACGGTTCACACGTGGCCGTTAGGTGAGATATGAACCGGGCAATGTAGTTCAATCTCCCTAAAAACCCGCGCACCTCTTTCTCTGTTTTAGGCGTCGGCATTTCTTGAATCGCTTTTATTTTAGCAGGATCGACCTCTATTCCTCTTTCGCTTACGATAAACCCCAGCAGTTTACCCGATCTCACCCCGAAGGTGCATTTATTAGGGTTCAGCCTCAGCCTGAACTTCCTAAGTCTTTTAAACAACTTCAGCAGATTCACCAGATGCTCTTCCTCCGTCTGGGATTTGGCAATCATATCGTCAACATAAACTTCGATCTCTTTATGCATCATGTCATGGAAAAGAGTCGTCATCGCACGCTGATATGTTGCCCCAGCATTTTTCAAACCAAAGGGCATCACTTTGTAGCAAAATGTTCCCTAAGGCGTTATGAAAGTAGTCTTCTCCATATCCTCTGGCGCCATTTTAATTTGATTATAGCCTGAAAAGCCATCCATGAAGGAGAATACGGAGTATTGAGCGGTATTATCAACTAACACGTCAATGTGAGGAAGTGGAAAATCGTCTTTTGGGCTTGCTTTATTCAAATCTCTATAATCCACGCACATCCGAACCTTGCCATCTTTCTTTGGCACTGGTACGATGTTGGCAACCCATGAAGGATACTTCGTCACAGCCAGGAAACCAGCGTCCCACTGTTTCTGCACCTCCTCTTTGATCTTCATTGCCATATCTGGTCGCGTTCTGCGAAGCTTTTGTTTGACCGGCGGGCAATCTTCTTTCAGTGGCAGGCGATGCACAACCATATCTGTATCGAGCCCCGACATATCTTCATATGACCAAGCGAATACATCATTATACTCTCGGAGCATTTCAACCAGTCTTCGCTTGATATCACTCTGCAGTGCGGCTCCAATACGAATATTCTTCTCAACCCCTTCCGACCCCAAATTGATAATTTCGATGACCTCGTCGTGAGGCAGAATGGCTCTTTCCTCTTGCTTCACTAACCAAGACAGTTCTTCAGGAACGTCGCTATCTTCGACAACCTCTTCTTCAGCCTGAAACACTGGGTGCTCAAAGTCGGGACGAGTCATAGGTGGTTCAAGGATGTCATCTGCAAATGTTATCCTGCAAAAGGAATGGTTAAGTGCTTCAAAATGCGTATAAAGCGAATAACCACATTGCCATTTTATTGAAAAATATAAAACAAGAAGGACAGGGATTACAGTATTTGCACATGAAAAAACGCCATTTATTTAATGATTAACACGCAATGTTTATAACAACACAGCCCTAAGCAAATCCTGATGCCCCGGGCAAGACATCAGATTATTCAACAATTAACAAAGCAAAGCATTACTGTTTAAAAGTCACAGGAACAAGCTCCTGAATAGACCAGTTGCACAGTCCTTGTCCTGGCGTGCTTGGCTGAATCCAGGCATCCATATCACAGTCGCTGTCTCCTTCATCAGACTCTGAAGCAGCATTGACAGTTTCACGACATACTCCACTGGCAGAGATAATAATCGGCTTTCTGAAACGGGGGGCCCCCACGGAAGGAGTTGATGACGACGGTCGGTACCCCAGCCCGAACCGGTCCATCTTCACAGGAATGTCCAGCACTTTGCCCCAGCCCTTGGCTTCTCCTGCTTCTACTAGAGCTTGAGCTTCCTTATACGATGAGACAGCTATCTCTGGCACTTTGCTCGGCCCGGGACCTTTGTCCTTGATGCGCAAACCTTCGAATGCCTGGCAGGGCGTTTCATGGATCTCTCCGTCGACTTCCACATATTTAAACGACGATAGATGGCTGACCAGGATGTCTTCTTCTCCGCACACGGTGACTACGCTGTCTCCGACCATATATTTTAACTTCTGATGCAGGGTAGACGTGACGGCCCCTGCCCCATGAATCCAGGGTCTTCCCAGCAAGCAGCTGTACGCAGGCTGTATATCCATGATATAAAATTCAGTTGCAAACACTTCCGGCCCCACTTGCAGAGGCAAGGTAATCGATCCGAAGACTGTTCTCCGCGTGCCATCAAATGCTCTGACTACCAAATCACTGGGTGTACACAAAATTCCTCGAACATCCAGCTTCATCATCGCCTTCTTGGGCAGCACATTCAAAGATGATCCGGTGTCAACCAATACGTGCGACATTACTGATCCTCTACACTCAACAGATACGTGTAATGCCATATTATGATCTCTCCCTTTCGGAGTCAAGTCAAAATCGGTAAAGCCCAAGCTGTGGCCTGCATTCACATGTGCCAATACTCCTTCTAGCTGATTTACGGAGACGTCTTGAGGTACAAAAGAAGTGTCCAGGACTTTCAGCAAAGCGTTTCTGTGAGCTTCCGAACACAACAGCAATGACAGGATAGATATTTTGGACGGCGTCTGCTGCAGATGCTCCACAATCTTATAATCACTTTTTCGAATCAAGCGCATGAACTCTTCTACATCCTTCGATGCTGTTTCTTTTTCACTTGCTTGTACCGGAACATTTTCAACCGCTTTCCCTTTTCCTTTCGCTAGTCTTTCAGCCTCCACTTCAGGAGATATAAAGATCCTGCCACTCCTTGTCATGCCTCCTGAGCCAACAACATTATCCACAATCTCCGCTGGCTGTTTGTTAACATCAATCTTTATCCCATCACAATACACCTCTAACCCATATGACCATGGGACTGCTTTCGTGTTCTCGTACGGGATTGGCCCGGCTTTAGTTATGGTGATCGGTGGTCGCTGAGCTGGCGCTGCAATAGTGATCGTCTTCCGAGGAATCGTTACCGTGGCCACATCACTCCGATTATCCACTACTGCCCCTGCAGGCTCGTCAGTTGCCGCTCGATCAAACTGCAATATGCCCTCATCAATTAAAGCCTGAATGCCTTTCTTCAAATCTTCACACCCCCCAGCTAGGGTCCAACAATCTAAGCAATACTCGTTACATCCAGGGTAAACACCTCCTTGTAACAGTCGGCTCTTTATCTCGCTCAGCGGCGTCTTTAAATCTTCAACATTCATAATAAGATTCAGACCTTCCTCAGTCAGAACGGCGTTTGCCCCATGATTAGGCATGGGTTTCTGGACTATATTCGGACCAGCCGTTCCGAAGTTGATAGTCTTATTGTCCAAAAGATCCTGCACAACGTGCTTAAAAGCATGGCAACCTTCTATATCGTGACCCGGGGCCCCAGAATGAAACTCGCAGTGCCTGCTTGCATCATAGCCAAACGGGGGAGCTCCCGTTATCGGCGCCAGAGTTCTTTTCTCTACCAGGTTTAATCCCAACAATGTCTGCAATAAATCGGCATATGTTGAGGGAGGCTTCTCAAACACTCTTCTCGGTTTACTACCCTGGAATCTTCGTTGAGCTTGTTGTGCCCCCTGCTGAGGCTGCTGCTGCTGTGGCATTGGCTGTTGCTGAACCGGTTGTTGTTGCTGGAGTGGTTGTTGTTGATATGGGATAGTAACACTCGACACCTGCTGCGGCTGACGATATTGACCTCGTCCCCTGCCTCGGCCTCGGCCTCGGCCTCCAAATACTGCGCTTGCCTCGCCCTGACGGCGCCCACCATAAGCTTTCCTATTACTGCCAGATGCAGTTGATTCCTCGACTTGGAACTTTCCTTGCTTAATATTACGTTCAATCTTTTCCCCCATCAGAATCAGGTCTGAAAAACTGGCCAGAGACGTATGAAACAGCATATCATGAAACAGCCCTGTGAATGTGCCGACAAACATGTCATTCATTTCCTTATCTTCCACCGGAGGACGGACCCTGGCAGCCATATCGCGCCACCTTTGCGCGTATTCTTTAAAACTCTCCCCCTTCTTCTGCGAAAGCCCGGCCAACTGGACCCGATTGGGCGCCAGGTCGCTGTTATACTTGTAATGGGCTACAAACGCCTCCGCCAATTGCTTCCATGTCTTGATATCAGTTGGCTCCAACCCCATGTACCACTCTAGGGAAGGGCCCGACAGACTATCCTGAAAGAAATGCATTAGCATTCTTTCATCAGTTGAGTATGCAGACATCTTTCTGTAATAAGCTCGTACATGCACTTTCGGACATGTGTCTCCTTTATATTTATCGAACGCAGGAGCTTTGAATTTAATTGGCACCCTCAAGCCAGGTACCAAGCCCATTGTTGCCATGTCCAATCCCACAGCACTTTGATTTAAGACTCCCTTCATCTGCTCTTCCAGCATTCTAATCTTTTGGGAATCATCCATCGGCCCTTCAAAACCTCCTCCGGAGAAGGCGTCCTCCTGCTGATCTTCTTGCCACATACCATTTCCAGCTCCATACCCATCATATCCATTATTACGTCCAGCTCTGATCTGGTTCATCCCCGGACCTCGGCCTCTGTTGCCGTACCCTTGAACACCTCCAGCAGGACCAAAAGCCATAAATCCAGCACCGTTTCCGTTTCCAAAGCCTCCGTAACCCTGATTGACCATACCATAACCATCTTGCCCAAAGCCTTGAGCATTAAAGCCATACTTCCCAGTGTTATCGAATCCCTGATCGTTGAATCCGAACCCAGTATTGACAAAGCCATTGCCTCCTAGATTATCTCCCAAATTGACATCACCCAGCCCAGCATTATGGACAGCAGTTTCATTCCCAACTCCGACGTTACCGTTCACAGCAGCGGTAGCGTTGTTGACATTAGCAGCAGGTGTATTGATTACAGGCGGAGCTACTGGCGTGGGAGTACTGTCTCCATGAGCAGTATCAACCCGGACAGACTGATGATCTTCATTACCATGACCAGCGTTTCGGGCCAACAGAGGCTGGACCATGGCCTGCAAATTCTCCTGCCCTTTTGCTATAGCTTCCATAGTCTGCATGAAGAGGGCGAGCTTCTCGCGCACATCTTGCATCTCGTTCTGCATTTGGTCCATGATTTTTCGACAATTGGAGCGTGTAGAATAGCGGTGCGGATGCTGATCTGCAATCCTGTTAAGTACCTGGTGCAAAGCAGGAAATAAGACACCATCCAAAGATTACCTGTAATGCAATATGAATATGAATGCAATGCAATGTGTCTGTGCATTAGGGAAGTTCATTCCCCCAGTTCTAGTGCGAAGGTGCCGGTGCAGTGACAGTGTTGACAATAGGAATATCGGAGCTGAATCATAGAAAGCCTCATATATTGCAGGGAGGATCAATAAGCCCAGGGTACAATATCACTGAGAGTACAAGGAAGGCATGACCTCAACCAACAATCCTGGTGATGGTCAGCACTATGCAAATAAAGCACACAAGTTACTACATGAAATGATCAAATCCTCCCAAAAGTCTGGTACTCCTCTACCAACTTCTTGGTCTCCGGATGGCTTGGTCGATCAAGCAGTCCTTCGACAAGCTGGTTTCTCCTCTTAAGGACACGGCGTACGTCTTCAGCAGTTTCTTCCCATGTTGCTTCTCCGAAGCAATCTTCTAACTTTCGCTTCTGAGACACTGCTTCATCTCTGGATTTGATTGCCTTGTTCAGTGCATGCTGGACACTATACCGGGTCATCACTTCTTCCTCACACTTCTTGATGCTAGACTTCAACTTCTCTTCGAGGTCGGAAATTTGCTGCTTCAGCTTATCTTCCCTCTTCTTATTGTTGGTGAGTGTAGCATTCCAAGTCTTATTGCAAGAAGATATCTCTCGGTGTGCTGCGTCGAGCGCTTTCTTTTTGGATTCAAGCATGTCATGGGAGCTTCTGAACTCTTGCCCCAGACGTTCACGCTTTTTCTTTTCCTCAGTCAACTCAGCCCCTAACCTGTTTAGCAGCTCGATCTGTTGTTGGAAAGCATATACGGCCTTGTTTTTCTCGCTGCGTACCTGGGCTAACTCTTGCTCTAACCCTTCATTAATCTTCATCAAGGCTTCTTTTTCCTTCATAACTTGTTCATAGACTTCTCTAGAAACAGTAGTCGGCTCTGCTACCGGAACGGGAACAAGAATTGGTACATCTGGAAACGGCATCCTCAATTGACTAGTCCTCTCCTGAATCCAAACTCTATAAGGTGCATAGGCCTGGCAATCGTTCTTTCCTAACAGTGGCTTCCCTTTGCGGTTAATACGCGTCCAGGCATGTTGCAGCTTGGCTAATAACTCCCCCTTCACGTCTCCGGTGAAGTACAGAGATTCCTGTACTTCCTCCTCCTTTGGCGGGTTCTTCAGTGCGTATCCGAACTGGCGAATGAATAGAGAAGGGTTGTAATTGATACACCCTTTTCTTCCTATCAGCGGCACATTAGGGTACCCAGAACAGCTGAAGATGAGCTCAGACCCCAACAAATCTCGATCAAACCATACAACGTCTTCGGAAGATAGCCTCATCAGGCGTTCTGACCAACTGGCTGATATTACACTATCTGCAAAGGGTCCCTTCATGGGGAGATGACTTTTGAACCACATATTCAACAGAGGAGTACAGCAGTAAACAACTTTTCCCCTTCGGTTTTCGTTCTTGTAGTGCAATGAGTGGTAGAAGTCTCCGATCAGCGTTGGCACTGGGTTGCCTGCAGCAAACAGATAGAAAGCGTCCAGGTCCACAAAGTTGGGCAAGTTAGGAAACAGCACAATTCCATAGATGCATAAAGCCAAAATAGCATTGAAAACCACCCAACAACCGTTCTTGGCGTACTCTCGAGCTTTGACAACTAAGAAATCAAGAGAGAAACCTGAAACCCCAAGCCAAGAAGTCAATAACAGTTCTGCAGCGTCCATATGCAAGGCTTTGGCTAAGTCCTCCAACTTGGGCTCAGCAGCAGAGTGAATAAAGGGAACCTTGTTCTGCACGGGAAGCTCAGTAAACTCCACATACTCCTCAATAGTAGGCCCTAGAATGAAGTCAGCAAAAGTAAAGCATCTCAATGCGGGATCATAGAACTGCATCAAGGTGTATAGCCCGTTCATCTCATCAGCAGTGGGCTTGCAGACTAATCTCAGTAATCTCCCATGGCTCATTCTGAAGCTTCTCCTGACCTCCTCATCGGCAAGAGATATCAGACCAAGCAAAGAAGTAATATCAGGCGAAGGCAGCTTATACGCAACTGTTTTCCTCAAACCAGCCATAATCAATACTCAGAAGTCCGGGCACTAGAGCTAGGGAAATGCAAATGCACCTGCAGCACAGACACACGTTAGTGAAATGCAAATGGTAATGGATATGCAGGCAATGCAATGCAAGTAACATGCAACAGGGACCAAAGCTGTAGCTGAATAGCCTGAACCCAATCAAGAAAGGTCTCAGATAGACCCTCCAGAAGTCCTCAAACCCTGGTCTCAGATAGACCTAAAACAAAGCTCCAACACTGGTCTCTGACAGACCTCAAACCATAACTCCAACTGGTCTCTGGTAGACCTCAAATCACATCTCCAATTGGTCTCTGACAGACCTCAGAACTCTCCAACTGGTCTCTGACAGACCTCAGTACACTCCAACTGGTCTCTGATAGACCTCCTAACTCTCCATAAATACCCAGGATCTCTGATCAAGAAATAACCGGTATCTGAAGGTCTGGTTACCTGCATAACCCCAAATCCCCTCACAGGTGGGTGGCCCTATAACTGGCACAAGGTACGGCATCCTATGCGGTCGTCGGCGTCACAGACTTTCAGGGTTGATGATACGATTCCCAGAAGGAGTGGCATCATCAATTCCTGAAGAGGCCTCACTTAGCCAACTTCCAAGTGATCGGTCCCCGGAGTCGACAATTCAGCTGACCAACAACCCCTTCGACCCAAAGGGTAGAAAAAGAAGCCAACCAGAAGAACCTCGTCCGAGTGTAGATTTCATGAGACACTAATGCAAGCAAAGCCGGCACGCGCCCACTACTTTCTACGCTAATTCTAGGTGCACTCAAGCCCAGGTCCGGCTTATCTCTCAATATCAGAACACCCGTCACACCCCGATACAGCAATAATAAACAATATATAAAGCTGAAAATAAAGGTCAGAAATATAAATCCATACAAAATCCTCGACGGGAAAACAAGCGTTAGGATTGACTCTCTTAAGGGACGTTGGATCCCAAATGCATAAGAACCCTCGCAGTCCTTAGCAGCCAGGGGACGTTGGATCCCCAGCAGAGTCGCCAGCTGTCGCTACTGCGAAAATCGGCGCCGGCTGAACAGAAGAGTCGCCACCGCGCGTTATTTATCCCACGGGAGGGAAAGGAAACACTCAGAGTAAACCTCGCACAACACGGGAAAGGTATGGTCGTCGCAACCAAAACCTGGATTCGGGAGTCGGTTACGCAAGGGGAAGGTATTAGCAC
Source organism: Lathyrus sativus (assembly GCA_963859935.3). NCBI lineage: Eukaryota > Viridiplantae > Streptophyta > Magnoliopsida > Fabales > Fabaceae > Lathyrus > Lathyrus sativus. The sequence continues at coordinate 493,357,601 of OZ012739.1, read as the reverse complement.
CCCTCACGTCCGTCGTACTCGACGGGATCCACGCTTGTTTTCGGGTATGGATTGTTATTCTATCTACGCTAAAGGTCTGGGGTTAAAAGAAAAGAAAATGAAAATAAAAAATGACTCGGCAAAGTATCGCACTTTATGCCTACGTATTCTCGCCTGGAACGAGAAATCAGAGTCAACGTAGTTCGCCTACCTACGGGAAAGGAGGGGAAGGTTGCTCGCTAGGATATCGCATCCTATGCCTACGTACTTTCACACGGCATGAAAGATCAGAGCAAACGTAGTTCGGGCCACGTACGACACAAGCTTGTCCTTGATTGATTTTATTCCTTCTGAAAAAGGTTTTTCTGATCAACAGTCCCAGCGGACAAAAATGACGCTTTGATGAGTTCACATTCTTTTACGGAAGAAGTGTCTTTTATTGTGTTTGAAATCTTTATGTGTTTTTCTGTTTGTTTTGAGAAAGAAAGAGACAGAACTCTAACCTACGGTTGCGAAGGGAAACAAACTAACCTAATGTTATCATGCATGGGTTAAGACCTAGTGTCTATCATGCTCCTCTCTTGCACAGAGAGAAACAGAGATCCTACGGGATAGGCAGAAACAGAAACAATACCAGATATATACAATAAAGCAGTAAAATGCATGGATGCAACAGTACAAGCGAGGCAAGGGAGTCCCACTCAACCTCGAACCTAGAAAACAATAGGCAAAAGTGAACAGGCTTCACTTTCAACCCAGTAGGGTAAACAACAAACAATACAGTCCGGAAAACCAATCAATACATCAACAATAAAATACAACAGCAAAAGAAACAGCATCAGCAGCTCTGAATCAACATCTGGCTTCAAGTAATTTCCAATCATTCACAGGCTTCAACAAGCATCAATCTCCATCTTCATGACCTTCAGGCAAGGGCTTTGATCATCAGTCTTCCATCTGCAATGGCTTTTCTTCATGCTCAAACCTCCAGGATGAGGAATCAGTCACAAGAGTGAAGTGAATGAATGTTATACAGTTAATTACCTACCAAGGGTGGTTCATCAACTGTTAACATTAAACAGAAAGTTTCCTCTCAAAAGTTCTATCTTTCAAATATATTCACTGATCCTTCCAAAGGAAGGAGGTGGATATTTGAAAGAGACTTTGAATCATAGAGAAAGAATGGATGCAGACAAGGCATTCCATGTTTGAGAAACAAGCTTCCTAATCTAGAGCTCTGCCTAGCTCCTAAACCCTAGTCTCCTCAGCAGCTACTAGCAAGAACCTCCTCTCCAACTCTGGCAGTTGATCTTCAATCTCTGGATCTCCAATGGCTTCATCTTCTCAAGTCTCCAGCTCTCCCAAGTCTCCAGACAAACCCAATACCCAAACAAGCAAGCAATGATCCTCAGAGGGCACACCACACCAGACAATCAGATATACAGCATATCAATAGCAGTAGGGGAATCCTGACTTTTTTCTAAGGGGATCTAATAACTACCCATAACCCCTATAGTCCCATAACTAATCTAGTCAAACCCTAAGTCCTAAGGGAAAGAATCAAACTTCCTAAGTCATCACCTAAAAACCCTAATTTGTTCATGTTGTTCAAGCCTACATTAAGCACCTAAAATTAATTCCTAAAAATGGGAACTAAATTGCTTCTACAAGTTCAATATCTCATCTAAACAACCTAAAAAGAATGAACAAAAAATATAAAAGCATCTAGTAGAACAAAAATTAATAAAATCATGCATGAAATGAAACTATTTAAAATGTCATTTATTTAGAAAATATGGAAAAAATAGCAAATAAAAATAAAAATGCAATTTTATTTAATGACAATTTTCTACACATCCTAATGAAAATGATGTAAAAAGAATGGATTAAAAATGATTTTTTATCTATTTATTATGAATTTTAGAAAATGCATAAAAAAAATTAAAGAAAATAAAAAAACATATAATGAAATAAAGTGGAGGGGGGTTTGAATAGCAGGGCGCCCTAGTTATATTCTTGGATGGGCCAGGCAATGGGGGTGCGCGTAGCACTTCGTACTAAGCCCAGAACAACTTCAGAATTATTAAAAATAAAAAACAAGCAGGGGGTGAGAACAGCAATGGATTCACGTTCAAATTGATTGGGCCTGATAACATGGGGGGTGGGGATATCACTAACACTTAGGCCCGCCCGTTTCATTAAATGAAACGGTGCGTTTAGGGCACCACTCTTCCCTCCAAATTCAGTATGAATTCCAGCCACGCGATTGGCTTCTGAGTCAAAGGTCTAACACACAATGGACGATCAAGATTTCGTCTCCTACCTTGGTTCATAAGAACTTAGGGTTTCCACCATGAAACTCCATGCACGCACACAATTCCACCAATCTGTTCTCTCTCCACAGTCCATGGATCAACACGATACAAACATGAAACTCAATCAGAATTTCTCCCTCTACAAGCCTATGGCATTAGTTCAGTCTGAAATTCAGCCTAACTCTCAACCCGAGCGCAACAAGTTCTGGTCACCATGGAAATGCTCTGCAACCTATCCTCAAGAACCTCAACCAAACCTATACTAATCTCTTCTATGCTTCACGGTGATCATTCTAAAATAACAAGCTAAGGTTATAATGCACTATGCTATGAATTCTACATCCTAACAGTTCTAACAACCTGTCACAAACTATCACTAAACATCACCAAACTCATCCTAATCGATCTACTAACAACCTAGATCACATCTAAACCAATAAAACCATGCTAAACTAACTATATCAAGCTGTGGCAGAGAAATTGAACCTGGTGCAAAAGCTTGTGGATGATGATGAAACTTGTGGATCTAAGAGTCTTGAGGCTTGGATCTTGATCTACAATTGCACTACTTGATTCTGTATGCAACACCTTGAGGAGTCTTGCACTGGATCTTGAGTTCCAACTGAATTTGCAACTTGTGTGTTCTTGATGAGAGTGCACGAAATTGAGCTCTAACCACCAGGATCTTGATTGAATTCTATGCCATGATGATGAATCAGTATGATGAAATTGATTTTGATGGTGATTGGTGAAGAATTTGAGAAATTGGGATGAAAATGTAATGAGAAAGAATGGAGAGAATTTGTGAGATTTTGGTGAAAAAATGAATCCAACCCTTGCTCAATTCTGATTTCATGAATATATAGGGCTCACATGAACTTTCTAGAACCATCTTGCCACATTCCCTTGCATTCCAAATTGGTTGATTTTTGAAATGTTTCTTCAAATGCAAGTAACCATGAATAACTTTGATTTTTTCCACTAAACTCAAAAAAGTGTTTGAACCATTGTCTCTAGAATGTCTTTTGGACCCAAAATCATATATTGGAAGTCTCCATTTGGACTTATAAATCTCCCAAACCATTTTTCACTTTGACTTTCTTTAAGTTATAAGCCATTTTAGTTCAAATTTAACCAATCATGCAACTTCATGTTATGAGCCTTTCCAACAATTTGTGACCTTCTTTCTAGACTCAAAATGTCATTTGGAGCAAGTTTGATGTTGTAAGTTTTTCCATTTGAGGCCTCCTTGTATGAGTTTTGGACATAGGTTAAAATGACCTGTAATTCACAAATGCCCAAAATACCCTTTGCTTGCCAAGGCCATAAGTTGAGTTCCACACATCATATGAAGGCATACTATACCATTCTAGAAAGCTCAGACAATGAGGAACAATTCCTATGTTGACCAGAAATTCATTTGAAATCTCCTTGAGGGGCAAAACTAGCTTGGAAGTCAAGTCACTTTCACAGACAAAATTTCAGATACCTCAGATGACCTGTAACTTGCAAGGACCATAACTTGAGTTCTATAAATCTCCTTGATGTCTTCCACCACTCAAATTAAAGGTCTTGAGATCCTCTACAATTTTCATGTTGTCCAAGAAGCCATTTGAAGCTTGCACTTTGACTTATCTTGCTTGGAAATTTGACCTAAACTAGGGGATTTTACACAGAAACCCTAATTTAGAAGCTCCTCTTCTCCTTGATTTCTCTTGAATTCTTCTTGGCATATCTCCATATCCTTCTTTATATGTCCAATGATGAACCCCATATCTCTCCACTAGACTTGAATTCCCCTTAAATCAGTCAATTGACCTAGGGTTGACCCAGATGAAACCCTAGTTGACTGCCTTCAGCTATAGCTCTTGTGCTCTCATCAATGACTTGTCTCCTTCTCCAAATGACTTTCTAAGTCCTCCAAGATGTCTAGATACTCCCCGTGCCTTCAATTCACGGCTCATACTTTCCTTGATGATCCCCAGATACCCTCAGCCAGGAGATAGATTAACTGCTTGACCCATTGACTTGATAGCTTTCAAATTCTTTCCTGATGACTTGAATGAGATTGAATTGGGATAATAACCTCTTGATAGGCTTCTAGAGATGAGAATAATGATTGGTCCCCTGTTGAATGACTTGCTATGCTTATGCTATGCAGATGGTTAGTCTATGTACATGACTCTATATGCAAATGCTAATGACATTGAAACATAAACCAAGTGAATAAGGCTGGGCAAATTTTAGGGTGCAACATTGTGCTATGGGGAGGGAATTGTTCCATTGAGAGATAAGTCAGACCCAAGCTTGAGTACAAACATAGCAGTAGTAGTGGAAAGTAGTGGTGAACCTGCTTGCTTTACTCGCACTAGTTCCAATGAAATTCGCGCTCAAACGAGATTCTCTTTGATGACTTCTTTTCTGGCCCTTTGGGCTCGAAGGGATTTTGGATCTGAGGATTGTCGACTCTGGGGACCGATCATTTGTGATTCAGCTAAGTGAGGCCTCTTCGGGAGATTATGATGCCAAACCAGAAATGGTGAACGTGTCATCGTTTCTTGAAAGTTTGTGACGCTAATGAACGCATAGGATGTCAAACCTTATCAGTGGATAGATCCATACCTATGAGAGGGATTGGATTGTGCAAGAAACCTTGACTTTCAGACTACCTAGTTTTCTTTGTAGTGTGAATCTGTGTTCCCGATATCAGAGGTTCCTATTATCAGAGTTATGCTATGTTCCTGCCAAAGCGAAGCGCTGGTGCTTCTCGATCAACAGCATAATAATCTTGATCCCCCATTGCATTTGCATAATCATCCTGCATTTAACATTGCATGTCTATATGTTTGAAAGGTTCTCGTCTTTCCCTTGATCTTGGTACTGATTTGCTGTAAATAGGGAAGTAGACATAAAGGTGATTATTGTATACAAGTTTCCGATACCTGAGTTAGGACCTTTATTTGGTCTGATTTCCATGGCTGAGCCTGGCGTCTTTGAAACCTTCAGGAAGGATCTTACCTGATATATGAGAGGATTGTCATGGTGTACATCTTTGCTGCTCTTGTTTATTGAAACTGGGATCAAGGGGGAGATCTCCCTGTAAACACATAGACATGTTTGCATTTTGTATCTTGCATTCTCATTTGCATCGCAGGTTGTTCTCGGTGGCCTCGTGTTCTTATCTCTGTTTGGGGTATGTTAGTAACAGAAGTGAGCAGTTCAGTTTCCACATATATCCAACTCGAGGGGTTCAACAAACAGTAATGATCATGTTCAAGTGGAATTGCAGGAATTCAGAGCTCGCATGTCTCAGTTTATGGAGTTGATGCAGAATGTTGCCAGTGGGCAGGAGCATCTGAGAACTTTAGTTCAGCCTCTCATTGACACTCCCCAAGTCAATGACAATGGAGTTGCTGGTGTTGTCATTCCTCCGGGCGGAGGTGGAGCTGGTGTTTTCCCTCTAGTTGGTGGATCTGTTCCACAAGGTATTCATGCCGTTGTCATACCTCCGGGTGGAGGTGCTACGAACGAAAATGGTAATGTTGCTGGTGTGGGCGCTGTGCACCGGGCTACTGGCTTGGGAAGATCACCAGAGTGATGTCTTTTCCATGAGAAATATGGAGGGGAGTTTACCAACTGAAGCTGACAGAAGGTTTAAACTGATTGAGGAAAAGATAAAGTCTTTTAAGAATCAGAACTCACGGGGTCTTGATATGTCCGATCTTGGTCTAGTTCCTGGGGTCAGGATTCCTCCCAAGTTCAAGGTACCAGAGTTTGACAAGTACAAAGGGACGGCATGTCCTTGTCACACCCTCATTTTCACCGTTAGCCTTTTATACCCTACATTCGGCATATCATACATCATTCTATTGTGTATCGAGCATGCGGGTTCACAAGGTACGAACTAGGCCGTTTGGTTGTAACTTGTCTATTTTCGGACTACATGAAAATAGGTTCATCACCTAAGGTTTGATCTAAGGAAAAAGTCTACTCATGAAAATTTTGGCAAGGGGAAGTTACTTGACAAAATACAAGGATATTCAAGATAAATATTAATAGACATGAATGCTAGGCCAAATCCAAAGCTCCTTCATACATGTTTATTTTTATGGCATAAGTAGAGTGCAAATTATTAAGGCATGAATCAAGATCATCAATGCATAATTCAAGATTTCATTTTTAAGCACATGAGGGAATCCATCATCCAAAATTCAATATTCATGAATGGAGATAAAAATAATACTAAGAGGAATTTTGTGACATTACAATCATGTCATTTGTTACAAAAATTCCAACTCTAGATAATGTTTAGAAATTGATCTATTTCTAAATCTTCATTCAAGTCTTTAATCAAATCTATGATATGGTACTCTTCATACTACACCATTTTTTTTCATGTGCTACATTATGTTCACAAACATCCAAGAAATATGCAAGAATTAAATCAACATTGGAATGTTTATGGGCCAAGATTATGCATGTTCAATCATAGGCAAAACAGCCTCATGCAAGAGTTGAAGAATTACTACATGTCACAAAATCAAGAGGACAACATGTACTATGTTACAAGATCATTTTTCATGTCACAAAGTCAAGGAAATAGCATGCAAATGATATATTTACTTGCTAAATATCAGTTTGCAAATGCTGTCAAAGAGTGGTAACAATTGGCTACATGGCAAGATACAAAGCAATACCATCCAAGAGACTAATGGGCAAAAAGAGGGATAGTAGTATAGTATGCTACAGCAGAAAAATGCAACAAGTCATACTAGAAATAGAAGGGAAAAGTGGGGCTGCACAAAAGGAAGAAAAAGGCATTGCCAAGAATGGAAAGTTGGTGATGAAAAGGTGTGCAAAGTGTGTGGCTTTAGGACAGCAGAAAAAGTTGACAGAAAAGGTGGAAAATGGGCTGCAAGCAAGCATAGAAAACATAGTATTCCTTACTATCAAAAGAGAACATAACACAAGAAGCAAGCAGAGTAGAGACTACACATAGAGAGCAAAGAGTAAGAGCAAAAAACCAGAAAATAGTTAGCAAGAAACCCCCAAAAAAAACAGAAAAAAGAGAGTGAGATAGAGACACAAGAGGATCATTGAGAAACCAAACCTTCACAACATAGAGTGAAGATGGGAGAGCACATCCAACAAAGGTCATTGGAGTACTTGCAAGAAGAATAGAAAGCTCTTGGTATCCATTTCTTCAAATCTTTCTCCTTTTATTCTTTGCTTTTATATTCATTTCATTCACTCTTTTATGTGTTGTTGAACTGTATATCATGTAAGATCCCCTAAGGGACTAAGAAACCATCCTCAAGGAACCACAAAAACGAAACGAAAACATAAAAAAAAATGTGAGATTTCGACCTGGACCAGCAACACGGGCCGTGTCACACGACACGGCCAACCGTGTCACGCTACTGTATGAAGTTTTTTTTCCCCAGGCCTTGCAACACGGGCCATATCACACAACACGGCCGGGCGTGTTGCATCACTGTTTCAACTTTTTTCACTCGTGTCACACCACTGTTTCCTCCATATTTTTTTACCGGTTTTACCTTAAAAAAATTTTTTTCAAAGAGTTCGCGTTTTTTTTTTGTGTCTCGATTTTTTTGAGCCGTGTGGCTTATGTTTGTATGATGTTTGTATGTGAATATTGTTATGGCCCTTGTTGACCTTTGTTTCCAAAAACTATTTTTAAAAGTAAACTCTCGATTTTATCGAGCCATTTTTGACCATGTAAGTCGGATGCCTTGTGCACCGCCATCGACCTAAATCGCATCACTTCAAATATCTTTACAAGCAATAAATCTTGATCCAACATCAAGTGTTTCTCTTTTCGCATAAAAATACAAAAAAAAAACACAATAAAATATATGATTGGAATTATGCACCATGAACTTTAAAGTGGTGGAGAAGGAATGAGAATGGAACCCTCCTACACTCATTCCGAATGTTTCGAATACAAGGCGCTCGACTTGGTTATTCGATACATTCATCTCTATCCAAAGTCTTTTGTATAATCCTAGTCAAGAACACATTTTCTTCAAAAAAAAACTAAAAACAACATCAACTCATCAAACTATTTTTGCCTTAGGGCGTCAATCCAAAAAAACCTTTTTCAAGGTATAAAATCAACCAACAAACAACAATTTCATAAAGCCTCCGAACTACGGAGCTCTGATTCTTCACTTCTTTTAAGTGAGGATACGTAGGCACAAGGGCCACAATCCTTGGCGAGCATTAAAATAAATAAACCAATCCCTCTTTTCCTTAAACAAGCAAACTTTTAGAATAAAACACCCATTCACGCGAAATAACCTAGGAGGTTCCCATCGAGTACGATGGATGCGAGGGGGTGCTAATACCTTCCCCTCGCATAACCGACTCCCGAACCCTAAGAGTTGGTTGCGATGACCACGCTCTTTTCCCAAAGGTTTTATCGCTATTTCCCTTTTCCCCCGTGGGATAAATAAAATCCGGTGGCGACTCTGTGTCATTTTTCGCGTAGCGACAGTCCTAGAGTACACATCCGAGCATATTTCAGGAAAATGTTTGCATACTCGGATGATGAAAAGTTGTTAATGCATTGCTTCCAAGACAATCTGGTCGGAGCGTCTTTGGAATGGTATATGGGGCTTGAGAGAACTCATATCCGCATCTGGAAAGAATTGGCCAAAGCTTTTGTGCGTCACTATCAATATAATAGTGATCTGGCACCAAACAGGATACAATTACAGAGTTTATCGCAAAAGGGTACTGAGAGCTTCAAAGAATACGCCCAGAGATGGCGAGACTTAGCAGCGAGGGTGCAACCTTCCATGGCGGAGAGAGAAATGACTGACATGTTCATGGCTATACTGCCTGGAGTGTACTATGAAAAGATGATAGGTTGCTTGTCTGCAAGTTTTTCAGATCTGGTGATAGCAGGAGAAAGAGTCGAAAGTGGTATCAAAATGGGAAAGATCCAAGTTGCTCCTGGTTCTTCTAAAGATACAAAGAAGCCTTATGTTGGGAAAGGAGGAGAAACTAATGTTGTGTCTGCTCCAACTGCTGCTCAACAGTCAGCCCGGTACCAACAACCTCATGCTCCTCGGTAGCAAAACTATCAGCGCCAGAATCAGAATAGGCCTCGCAACAATTTGGAAAGAAGGAATGCTCATCTTCATCCAGTTCCTATACCGTATAGTGAGCTTCTGCCACATTTGATTCAAAACTCATTGATGGAGCCCAAGAATCTCAAGCTGGTGCCAGAGCCATACCCTCCCGGATATGATCCCAGTGTTCAATGCAGATATCATGGAGGATCCATGGGACACTCAACTGAGGATTTCAAAGCCTTTCAAGCCAAAGTGGAGCAATTGATTGACAAAGAGTACATTTCCTTTCCCGAAGGAAATTTGGTTGTGCACGTCGACCTCTCATCTGATTGAGTTTGAAGATGGCTGATTCAGCAGCAAGTCAAGATCTGAAAGCCCGGTTCCCCGAAGCTGGCAATCTTTGTTTTATCTTGTCATTTTCTTTGTATTTGTAGTTTCTTTTCTGTTTAAGCGCAACTCATTTGTAAAACTTGTTTGTTTTCAATTGATAATGATGATGAAATAAATATTCATGTTTTGATTAAATCCATTTGTGTTCACTTATGTTTTTAATTAATGTATAACGCTTGTTTAAGCGGAATCCGGGGAGGATGATGAAATTGAAAGACAGAAGCTTCCGATTGTATGCTTTCGAATAAAACATGCTGATGATGTACATGCATTATTTCGAATCCCTAAACACCGGATATATAAGGATGATAATCCCTTGTCAACCCCTTTGAGCCTAGTAGTAGGAGTTTCTTTCTGAAAAATGAAAAAACCCTCAATCTTAACCCGGGGCAGGGTAGGTGTCAGTTAATTTGACCGAGCGTCCAAATTGCAAAAGGAGTGTTCCCGTTCAAGGATCAATCACACCTGTACAGGTCGTGCCTAAAAAACTACAGTGGTTATCCATTACCGGCCAAGGAGTGAAACAGTCACAATCCCTTTAACGAGTCAGACAAGTCGGTGTCACACGATTTGTTCAAAAAAAAAAGGGAAAAAAGAATCAACAAAAGAAGCCCGCTAAGTCGAATCTTGAAAACAAACGACTTAGGCAAAAGTTAGGGCATCCCGCTGGACTTTGAAATCAAAAGAAGCTCAAAAGAGCCAGTCCAGGCAAAAGTTAGGGAAAAAACAGAAAAGCGAAAATGATTACAAAAGAAAAATCCTCGAACAAACAAGTCGTGTGACTCCAGGCACCAAAAGACGAAAAGCGAGTGACTGTTACTCCCAAAAACTTGTGGTTTCCTGAACCATCACTCCTGTCACTCAACCTTTGAAAGGTGAGCACTAGTGTCGAGTTAGCTGAACGTAGGATTGGAGAACATCAAGGAGAATGGGTGGGTTAGAATAAGCTTTGAGCCTTATATCCTTTCTTTCGAACCGTGAACCTGACCAAGTTACAACCTTCAAAAGTACTAATTGAAGCAGGGTTATTTCAAAAGCATACTCCGGTAAAGATCACGTCGAAGCTGACTCCTAAAAGGATTCCTCTTACCATGTTGGTATTGATGTTGACAGTCTGATAAGTGATTCGTTTGCTTTATGTCACAAATGTTTTTCCAGTGAACATACTTGGATTTCAAATATGTCATATGCATTGCATTAGTGTATCTTGTGTGCAGAACAATCTGTTTTACTTGTGAGTAAGCACTTGACATCAGGAAAGTTTCCATAGTGGAAGGTTTGATCAGGATAAAATGCAGAACGCCCACTCCGTTGAACCGAGGAAAGCTATATCAAATTATCATATCATGGGATTCATCCATCCGAAAGTCAGTTAATCTGGGGCAATCAGGTCGAGATTTGATAAATCTCTCAAAGTGGTCAGGGGTACTGCTCCACAAATCATCCAGTCAGGGGCAAAGTCATTGCAAGGCTGGCGTAGGCCATCCCAAGAGCACAAAAGCTATTCTTATCCAGAAGGCAGTTAATCTGAAGCATCTCTTCGAGGTTCAGAATGTTGAGGCAGTTCATGTCAAACCATCAGGGTACAGAAATTTCAGGGTTCCTTTCGAGGAAGATTTTCTGCAGAGATCCCACAGGCTGGGGAAAAATTGGAAACAAAGGAACTGTTCCTCTCCCTATCTTCAGAGTTCATCAAAGTTAGTCAACCAGGGACAAATCCTTTCATGGTACGGATTCTGGGGCAAGCCATCTCAAGGTCGTCTCATGGCAAGCTTTTCTTTTCAAGATGAACTTTCTCAGAGAGCAGACTGGCGCAAGTTGAATTATACTGAGGCAGTTGCCCAAGCGAGTTTATTCTCTCCGGCAATAGTTAAGTGTCGGGGAATCGTGTCATCGCCTCCTCAAATAACCTATTACCTATCAGAATAGGGTAGCCTAAAAGTCTGTCCAAAGCCCAGTTCTCGTCTAGCAAACCTTCAAACCAGTCCTTGTCTGGTCAACTTTTCAGTACACACTAGTTCTCGTCTGGTACATGTCAACCATTTCTTATCTGGCAAACCAAAATCAGTTCCCTTCTGATATCCACAACTAGAAATCGGTTCTCGTCTGACCTATTTTGTGATACCTAGTTCTCTCCTATTAGTCAGTTCTCGTCTGACATGTTTTGGTAGAAACCAGTTCTCGCCTGGTAGTCAGTTTTCGTCTGACCTTTCTTTAAGACCCAGTTATCGCTTGGTAGTCAGCTCTTGTATGACATATCTAACTTAGATTCATACCTCGTTTGGTTCACAGTTCCAAAGTCCAGTTCTTGTCTAGAAAACCAGAAATCAGTTCCCGTCTGATACCTAAAGCTAGAAGTCAGTTCTCATCTGACCTGTTTTGAGGGATCCAGTTCTCGTCTGGTAGTCAGTTCTCGTCTGATCTGTTTGGTAGCCAGTTCTCATCTGACCCGTTTTGTAAAAACCAGTTCTCATCCGATAGTCAGTTCTCGTCTGACCTGTTTTGAGGATACCAGTTCTCGCCTGGTAGTCAGTTCTCATCTTACCTTTCTCTAGAAACCAGTTCATGTCTGGTAAATAATGTTTTGAAGTCCCGTTCTCGCCTGGTAAACGCCAGCTATTCAAACCAGTTATCGTCTGGTAGACGGCCTTTGAATCCAGTTCTCGCCTGGTAGTCAGTGTTGCACCCCAAAATTTGCCTAACCTTTTCTTACTTGGTGTAAGTTTCATTGCATTAGCATATCATTGGTCTAGCATTTGCATAGCATAGCATTATTCATATAGCAGGGGATCAAGTGTGGTTTATATCAAGAGGAGCCTCTCTAGAGGTCTTATTCAAGCTTGAGAAGTCACCAAAGTCATCAGGAAGAGGGTTGGGTTCTTGAGAAGTTTGGTTTTTTGTATAGGGTTCATCTCCTAACCTGAGGACCAATTGAAGACCATCAGTGAGTTGTGGAGCCTTGATCATGGATAGGGAGTGTGGATAGAGCTCATGGAGTGCCTTGAGGGTCATGAGAGAGCTCAGTCAAGTTTTTATGCCAAGTATGAAGAGCCACAGTTGAGGGTGTTGCAATTAGGGTTTTTGTCTGATCAACCTTAAGTCAACTGTGCAATTGAAGGAGTTCAAAACCTATTTCTAAGTCTTTGTGATCAAGGAAAGTTATGTTGAGATACATGAGGTGATATTCCAAGATCAATCCAAGAAGAATCCCAAGTGTGAGGAGTTGCTAAACTAGGGTTCTCAAGGTAAAATCCCCTATTTAGTGCCTGACTTCAAGACCACTTACATCAAGATACAAGTTTCATCTCAACTTTTGGCCAACATGAAACTTGTATAGCATGCTCTTAGATTTAATTTGAGTACTAGAAGTCATCCATTGGATTTATAGAACTCAAGTTATGATCCAGACAAGTTACAGGTCATCAGATGATTGTGAAATTTGTCTGCAAAAGTCAACCAACTTCCAAGAAACTTTTGACCTAGAAGGATGTCTCTCCTCAACTTTTGGCCAACATGAAAGTTGTAAGCCGTGATCTTAGCTTTCCAAATTGTACTATAAGTTTTCCATCTGATTTGTAGAACTCAAGTTATGAGGTTTACAAGTTAGGGGTATTTTGGGAAAGTAGGATTATAGGTCATTTGGCATTATAGGTCATTTTCACTATCTTGCAAGCTTAAAATGAAGTTTTGTCCAACATGAAACTTGTTCAAAATGGCATTTTTAGGTCAACCATCTATCAAGGATGTATTGATTTGTCTTAGAGTGAGACTTGGTTTGAAAGAAATTGACAAAAGGGGAATTAAAAGGCATTTATGTGAAAAAAAACTCAAATTAAATCATGTGTGTTCAAACAAGACCAAATGAGTGCTCATTTTAATCAGAAAAATCATTTTGAACACAATGGCAATAGTGGAAAATGCATTTGAGGCATAACTCACAGTGTTTTAACTTGTTGCTTCATGATGAAGAAACACATCCAATCTTGGCCATAAGATGGAATTAAGCATGCAATCCTGTCCCTACATTCTCACCAGTCCACAAATAGTACATGAGAAGCTTCTTGAAGAAGGAACTATCTCAGAAGCGTGTTTCCCATTGTTGAGTTTTTAAAGAAAATTGAAAACTTGGATATCTTGGATTGAGCCTCCAATGGGCCTCCAAATCACCCAAACTCACTCTATATAAGTTCAGAAAGCAGTTAGGATCAAGGTTGGTGGTTATTTCGTGCCAGAGCCAGAGATTGAAGAGGGAATTTTCAAGCTTCAAGTGAGAAATCGAGTTTCAATTCTAGAGTAATTCAAGGCAAATTGAGGATTGAATCATCTTCAGCATCGATCATAGAGTGTATCTGCACAGTTTGAAGCCAAGGATAGTGCCCTAACTGCTCCAATTTGAAGCTGCAACTCAGGTATGCAACTTTCAAAATTGTTGTAGATTCATGATGATCTAGCATGTTTTAGCATGAGGTTAAGGTTTAGGAGAGATTATAGATGGATTCTGGATCAAAATTGTGGAGTTTAGAGATAAGTTAAGGTGTGAGAAATTTTCTGTTAGAGCTTATATCTCCCTGATTATTGAGAGTTAGCTTGATCTAGGTAGTTCATGATGATCTATATAGTGTAAGGAGAAGATCTATAGCCTTAGATTGAGGTTTGGTGACATTTGAGGATTTGGCATATTTTCTGTTTGCGTTCATGTTTGAGAATTCATGAGGAATTAGGAGAAACGGATATGATATTTGGATTCAGCATGGAAAGACAGAGAGATCCATATAAGATTTGCCTAGTTTCCTTGACTTGTAACTGATTGTTCGCCGGAGAAGAAGGTGGCGCGACCGCCGGAGCCACCGTCTGGTTCACCTGAAATTTTTCCCTCCATCTGAGTTTAAAATGAGGACGATGAACAAGATCCCTTGGATCTGTGGAAATGGTTGACAAAGTAACCCAATCCAACGAGCGAGATTCAACCTCAGAATTGAACTTGGACCAGCCAAAACGCTGCGCATCATTAATGCGCTGGCAGAACATGAGCCTTCAGATGGATTGACCTAGTCTCTTGATCCTACGCCCCTGATTTAATTATGGCATTTTTGTTTTTTAATTCATTTTCTTTTTATTTTAATTGCTTTATTCATTTTAAATTCATAGTAAATCCAATTTTGATCAGAAAAATATGATAAAAATATGTGGATGATCTAGATTTAATTTCTGATTTTCTGATGCCTTTACATTTTATTTTCATGCAATTTTCAATTTAATTGGATTTAGTGCATTTTGTTTAATTCCTTAAATTTGGCATAATTCTCCATTTTCTTGTTGATTTTTGTTTGATCATTTGGTATGGAATTTGAATGAGATTTTTAGCTAGTTGCTAGAATAGAGATGCATGATCCCTTAGAAATTATTTCATAATTTTTAGATAAAAATAGGCTCTGTTTTGGAATAGGTTCCCATGACCTTCCATTTTAGGGTTCCCCTTTGATACTTGATGATTTAAGAATTCTTTAGTACCCTTAAGCATAGTTTCAATCCCTAGTTTTTGTATCATAGGTCCTTAACACATGTAGGTCCCCTTAGAAAATTTTATAGGATTTTAGGAGATGATTTAGTATTTTAAATAGATTTAATACTTAGGCTAGTTTTAAGATGCTTTCAACATAACACTTGCACTAGTTGAATTCCAATGGTGGCCTTTAGTCATAATAGGTTTGCTAATATTCTTTGATGGTGCTTTAGACATATAGAAGCTTCTGTTTGCTTGATTGTGGTGCTCGATTTGGTGTTTAGACCTCATTTTAGTAGCTTTCTTTGAGCTTGTATCAATTAGGGTTTAGGAAGAGCTTTAGTTTTGGTTTCTCTTTCTTCAAATAAACATGGATTGCCTTGATTGCTTTCCATTCCCATCCTATGATTCAAGGTCCCTATGTGGAAGCCTCATCTTTCCTTTGAAAGGATGTGTGGCATTTCACCAGAGGTAGAACCTTTGAGGATGCCTATCTCAGATGTATGGTTGAGTGCCATGATGGATTCCCTTGGTTTCCATCACGCTTCCCATCATCATGCTATCATTTGGATGTTGATTATCATCTCCCTTGGTGGATCTTTTGAAGCTTGAAGATGGAGCTTTCACTTCCTTCTCTTGAAGATGGCTTGGACTTGGAGTTGATTGCAGACTGTTTATTTGTTTTGCTGTTGAGCTGCTTGTCTGCTATTTTGTCTGTTGTATTTTCTGATTGCTTGTGTGACTGTTTGGTGTGTTGCATTAGACTAGGCTTCATGTAGATGATTCTAGGCCTAAGAGCATCCTAAAGGTTGAGTTTCTCCCTTTGCTTGTCTGCATTAGAGGCTGAGTCTGTCTCCCTTTGCTTGACTGTTATTGCTTGGCTTTGCTTGCTGGCTTAAGGTTGAGTCTGTCTCCCTTGCCTGTGTGGTGTGTTGCCTCTGGCTTGTTTGTTCTAGAAGTTGAGTTTATCTCCTTCTGCTTGTTTGTTGCATTGCATGCATTTTACTTACAGTTATTTATTTACAGTTATTTCTTTTGTTGTTGCTTTCCTTTGCCATGTTCCCCTAGGAACTCTGACTTCTCTTGTTCAAGATAAGTTATGATAGACTTTACGGTTCTAACCATGCATGATAACATTAGGTAGTTCCCTCCAAACCTCAATCATAGGATCAACTTTGCATGACAACTTTAGGATTAGATCAGTTCCCCTTTAGTGTGTCCTTTCTCTTCTCCTCTTTAAACAAATCAAAATACAGTAATAAAGGTTAATTGATGTTGTACGCTACGAGCCTTAAGCTACTTGAGAAAGGGTTGTTGGAGAGTTTCTTTTCAACAGCTTGGATGTTTAGTATGGTACCCTTTGGGTGACATGCGACGCATTCACTCTCAGGTCATAGTCTCTAGTGCGATATCAGTTGCAAACATCCATAAAAGATACTTCTTCTAAAAGACAGAAAACAAAGATCAAACTCCTTTTGTCCTCTTGGACCTTTAATCCCTGGAAACCCTTTTCAGAAGGAGAGTTCTGTTAACTCTCGGTTCTACCGCAAACGATAAACGCCTAAGTCTCTATCGAGCGAGTTGCACACACCAACTGCTGGAACCGTCTGTTAACCCTACTCGGATAAAAAAGACAAACATGTGTCTCTTGAGTCCCGAACTACGTTTGCTCTGATCTTTCACGCTGTGTGAAAGTACGTAGGCACGAGATGCGATATCTTGGCAAGTAACCTTCCCCCATAATCCGTAGTTAGGTGAACTACGTTGACTCTGATTTCTCGTCCCAGACGGGAATACGTAGGCATAGAACTGTTGTGTTCTGCCGAGTCATTTTATTTTATTTTTAGACCAGACCTTTAGCGTAGATAGTATAATCACCCCGTCATATAAACACAACAAGCATGGATCCCATCGAGTACGATGGACGTGAGGGGTGCTAATACCTTCCCCTTGCGTAACCGACTCCCGAATCCAGACAATGGTTGCGATGACCTTGTCTTATACCTTTTCATCAGGTTTTTCCGATCGTTTCCTTTCCCGTTCTATGGGATAAATAACGAAAGGTGGCGACTCTTCTGTTTTGCCGGAACCTTATTTTTGCGGTAGCGACAGCTGACGACTCTGCTGGGGACGCTCTGCTGCTGGGGACGTTTCCCATCCCCCATGCTGGGACCGTTTCCCATCCCCTATGTGAGTCAATCCTAGCGCTTGTGTGTTTACCTGTTGGGTTTTATTTATCGCATTTTACTTTCCGCATTTTATTTTCAGTATGATATCATTATTGTGCTATTGTGGGAAGGGGCTCTGATGAGTGATAAGCCAGACCCAGGCTTGAGTGTATACCTAGCATTAGTTGTGGAAAGTAGTGGGCGCGTGCTTGCTTTGCAGGTACTAGTGTCTCACGAAATCCACGCTCAGACGAGATTCTCCCGGTTGACTTCTTTTCCAGCCCTTTGGGCTTGAGGGGTTGTTGGTTTGGAGGATTGTCGACTATGGGGACCGATCATTTGTGACTCAACTGAGTGAGGCCACTTCAAGAGATGATGATGCCACACCTTCTGGGTATCGTATCATCATTTCTTGAAAGTCTGTGACGCTGGGAAACGCATAGGATGCCATACCTTATCAGTGACTAGGTCCATACCTGTGAGCGGGGTCGGGTTATTGCAGGAAACCTTAACCTTCAGATTACCTGGTTTTCTTGACAGTGAATCAGTATTGTTGGTATTAGAGGGTTCTTATCATCAGAGATGTGGTTGTTCTCGACAATGCATAATTATTGGTCCTCTTCAGGGTTGTATTATCAGAGCAGTGTTGTGACTGTGTTGAAACAGAGCCTCGGTCTCCTCAGAAGCACAATCTTGATCCCCTGTTGCATGATTGCATTTTGCATACTCATTTGCATATCATTAACATGTGTCTGTGTTGCAGGTGCATATTATCCCCCGATTCCGGTAATTCTTGCCTTCTATTGTGCTAGCATGGGATCTCTGAAGAAGAATGTGTCCTATAAGCTCCCTACCCCAGATGTTTCTCTACTGTCCAGTTTGATTACCTTGGAAGATGATACGGTGATAGGGGAATTTAGGAAATCTTATAGGAGGCTGCTCAGTCTGGTTCGCAAACCTTCGGTATATGAGTTGAATGGGTTATATGCCTTGCTATAGTTCTATGACCCTCCATTGTGATGCTTCACTTTCCCGACCTTCATTCTTGCACCTAAATTAGAGGAGTATGCTGAGTTGATTGGTGTACCGGTTAAGGGTCAGATGCCATTTGTTCACATGGATGCTAAGCCTAATCTGGCTAATCTAGCTCTTGCTCTTCATCTGGATGCCTCTAAGTTGCTTCTGTCCAGTTGGAATGGGGTTCCTGGATTTTCTCTGCAGTTCCTGGTTGGGAAAGCTCAACAGTGTGCCAAAGACGGTTGTTGGATCGTATTCAACGCTATTCTTGCCCTCTGCATTTATGGCATCATCTTGTTTCCCAACATGCCTGATTTTGTAGACTTGGATGCCTTCCACATCTTTGCCTCAGGGGATCTAGTTCCTACCTTGATTGGAGATGTATATCATTCCGTCCATTACAAAAACGAAAATAGAAGGGGTAAAAATGTGTCATGTTGTGTGCCCTTACTCTACAGATGGTTTGATAGTCACCTGCCCAAGAAGGGTCTCTTTGCTTCATCTGCAGCCACAACTGAGTGGTCTGAGCGCTTAATGGGCTTATCAGTAGAGAGCACTGTGTGGTTTGATCGGGATATGCTAGGTACCGAGGTCATATTCAACTGCAGTGGTTTTCCGAATGTGCCTTTGATTGGAAGAAAGGGTTGTATCAACTACAACCCCTCTCTACTTGTCAGACAGTTTGCATATGCTTTGAGGGGTCCACCAAAAGATGAAGAGGTGCAGGAATCTCTGTACCTCACAGGTCTTCTAGAGGGGGATATGTTGGCTAAGCTTCAGCATACCTGGAATGATATCAGTAGACGAGGAAAATCATTGTTGGGCAAGAGCAATAGTCAAGCTTATGCTCCATATGTGACCTGGATTAAGGCCAGAGCAGAGACAATAGAGATGCCTTTTTCACCTGCTAAGCAAGAGTGCCCTCCGGTGGTTGAAGATCCTACTACCGTGTCTATTCAGCAGTATAATCAGGTGTTAGCTGAGAAGGAAGAGCTGAAGAAGGCCAACAAGGAGTTGGAGAAAGAACTGGTACAACTCAGAAGCGAGAGAAATGAAGTTGTCCACTCCTTCAAAAAGCAGACAGAGTTGGTAAACCGGTTAGGCACGGACTTGACCAAGCAGATAATTGACCGTGAACGTTTGGGTTTGGACTTCAAATCTGTCAATGATGTGCTGGCCACCAAGAAGCAGAATTTGGATGAAGCATACAGGAGAATCTCCAAATTCAACCAGCAGTGGGATGCCACTATAGCCAACAACAAAGAGCGGGAGGACAAACTGAAACAGCAGATCTCCAAATTGAAAGCTCAAGTGAAAGCCAGCGAGAAGAAGTTTGATGAGGAAACAGCTCGCAGGTATGCCACTAAAGACATGCTAAACAAGGCTATCGCTAACCTGAAAGATTGCAAGCAGATGTTCGAGTCTAAGAAGCGAAGGTTAGAAGACTGTTTTGGCCAAGGGGCGTGGGAAGACTCAGTTGAAGGTCTCCAGTGCACTATTATGCAGAGGGAGTTGCTTGTTGAAGGGTTGCTCACTCATCCTGATCATCCCAGAACGAAAGAGTTGCTAGAAGAGTTTCGTGCCCGTTGTCGCACTTGATTATCTTTGTAACCCCTTTGTATTTTTCTGATCTTTGTTGTAGGCTGACCATCACCAGGCTTGTTGGTCGAGGTCATGCTGTTGATTCCCCATGTATTCATTGACATTGTACTGCTGCCTTGTTGGGCCATATATATATATATATATATATATATATATATATATATATATATATATATATATATATATATATATATATATATATATATATATATATATATATATATATATATATATATATATATATATATATATATATATATATATATATATATATATATATATATATATATATATATATATATATATATATATATATATATATATATATATATATATATATATATATATATATATATATATATATATATATATATATATATATATATATATATATATATATATATATATATATATATATATATATATATATATATATATATATATATATATATATGAGATGTTATTTCAATGACTGGATCCGGGCCTCTTATTATCAGCACTGGCACTCTGGCACTAGAATCGGGGGAGAAATCTCCCTAAAAGCACAGACACACGTTTGCATGTGCATAAATCATTTGCATGACATGTACCTTGAACTGTCTCCTAACCCTCTGTCGATGCAGGTTTCAGGATTGCCGATCAACGAATTCATCGCTACTCTACCAGAGGTAATTGCAAGAGAGCTATGGATCAAGCATAAGTTGAGATGCAGGAGATGTGCGACAGGATGGCACAGTTCATGCAGGTTCTGGAAACTGTGGCCAAGGGCCAGGAGCAGCTTCAGACTCTCGTGCAGCCTCTGATTGCACGAGTCGATGGTAATGGTGTGCTACATGACGGGGTTACTGCTGATCCTCCTCATGGCGAGACGCCCCTATCGGGTGATGTTGTACCGGTGGTTGTCCTTAATACTACTGAGAACGGTAATGGGGCTGGAAATGGGAATGTGATTGGTAATGGTAACAGACATGTGGAAACCAACGGAAATGTCGGAGCTGGGAACGGGGGTTTTAATGTTGGAACTGGGAATGCTGGTTTTGGTGTTGGTGCTGGGAACATTGGCGTAGGTATTGTTGGTGGCAACCAAGGTTATGGCAACCAGGGTTATGGCAATCAGGGCTTTGGCAATACAGGTTTTGGCAACGCAAGCAACAATGGTGTCGGAATGGGTGCTTACAACGCTGGCTTTGGGCCAGGAGGTGCTAATCAGGGCTTTGGTAATATGGGGTATGCTCCCAGGTTTAATCATACTGGCTTCGGTCCTAATGTCGGTTACGCTAGGTATGATAATGGGGATTCTTATTAGGGCGAGGATCGTCAAGAAGATGCTTTCCCTCCGCCAGGCAAGGATCTTGAGATGCCCACAGATAATGACCGAAGGTTCAAGCTGTTGGAGGAACAAATTAAAAATCTTGCTAATCAGAATTCAACTGGGTTGGACGTGGCTAATATGGGATTAGTTCCTGGCTTGAGGGTGCCACTCAAGTTCAAAGCGCCCACTTTCGACAAGTATAAGGGATACTTGCCCAAGAGTTCATGTATGGTCTTATTATCGGAGAATGCCTGCCTATTCTGATGACGAAAAGATGTTGATGCATTTTTTCCAGGATAGCTTGTCTGGACCGTCATTTGAGTGGTATATGGGGTTAGAGCCCACTCAGATTGGTAGCTGGAAGGAGTTGGCAGAAGCCTTTGTAAAGCACTACTAATATAACAACGACCTTGCGCCGAACAGGGTCCAACTCCAAAATCTTTCTCAGAAGAATGGCGAGAGTTTTAAAGAATACGCCCAGAGGTGGCGTGAGCTTGCAGCTAGGGTGCACCCACCCATGGTAGAGCGTGAGTTGATGGATATGTTTGTGGGCACTTTCTTTGGGTTGTATTATGACAGGCTTATCAATTGTACGACGAATAATTTTTCTGAGTTAATACTCTTGGGAGAGCGTATCGAGAACGGCGTCAAGATCGGTAAGATTCAAGCAGGAGAATCAACCTCAGCTGGAGGTGGTAAAAAGGTTTTTGGGAACAAGAGACAGGGGGATACTAATTCAGTATATAGCTCCCGAGGAAGAGGTAGAGGTCGAAACCAATATCGTCAGCAACAAATTGCTAGTGTGACAATTCTCGTACCTCAACAACAGCAACAACAGCAGCAGCAGAGCCAGCAGCATCCTGCTCAATGAAGAATTCAGGATAGAGACAGGGCCGTGAAAAGAATATTTGATGTGCCCCAATTGCCGTATGCTCAGCTTCTTCCAACTTCATTGCAACTGCAGCTTGTTGAGAAAAGTACGTTAGTTCCACTGAAGGGCACGCCTCCTTTTAGTTATGATGCCAATGCACATTGTTAATTCCACTCCGGGGTACCTGGTCATAGCATAGAGAATTGTCATGCATTCAAGCACAAGGTGCAGGATTTGATAGATAGCAAGGCTATAAACTTCGGTAATGAGACACCCAATGTTGAGAAAAATCTGATGTCGTCTCACGGATCTGCACAGGTGGGTGCAATCTTGGGAGATACCTGTCTGAATTTGGTTATGAGTGTAGATGAATTGAAGACACCTTTGGATTGTGTAAAGAGCAGGTTGTTGAAAGGGGGAGTGTTCCCTGGGTGTGATACAGATTGTGTTGACTGTCTAGCCCGACCTGAGGGGTGTGATAGTTTAAGAAGAGGTATTCAAGGTCTGATTGATGAAGGAATGCTGCAATTCGACCGTACTGCTGAAGAGAAGCCTGTTGAGGCAATAACTGAAGAGCAGGGAAAAGTTGCAACGGTTACGATCTCGTTTAAGACTGTCATGATATCGGCACCTCCTAAGAGGCCAACCATTACAATAACTAAAGCTGGACCCATTCCGTATGAAAGCACTAAAGCCATCCCTTGGAACTATGGGGCGGAAGTGTACTGAAATGGAGAAAAGATTAACCTGGAAAGCCCGCCGGTTGGGTCAGTTGATAACCTTGTGGGGGCAGGGGGCATAACCCGCAGCAGTAGAATTTTCACGTCACCAGAAGTAGAAGTTGAGAGAATTGCCAGAGGGAAGGGTAAAGTCGATGAAGGAGGACCTTCTCAAGAGAAGGAAAAAGAGGCATTAACCAATGATGTGGAAGAATTTATGAGATTAATTCGGAAGAGTGATTATAAAATTGTTGGTCATCTGTAGCAGACGCCTTCCAAAATCTCGATTTTGTCATTGTTGCTTTGTTCCGAGGCCCATCGGAACGCTTTGCTGAAAGCTCTTGACGCGGCTTATGTACCCCAGGAGATATCTGTCAATCAGCTCGAAGGAGTGATTGCGCACGTGAACGCGGGGTATGGCCTTGGCTTTACAGATTTTGATTTGACACCCAGGGGCCGCAACCACAACAGTGTGTTGCATATTTCAGTTGAGTGTAGGGGCACTGTTATGTCTCATGTCCTCGTTGACATTGGTTCGTCCCTGAATGTGTTGCCCAAGAAGGCACTCTTGAAGCTGGATACCCGAGGCATAATCTGCACACCAAGTGACTTGGTAGTGAGAGCTTTTGATGGGACTAGAAGGTCCGTATTTGGAGAATTGACTTTACCAATCCAGGTTGGTCCGAAGGTGTTTGACACTGTGTTTTATATGATGGATATACAACCAGCTTATAGTTGCTTGCTCGGATGATCTTGGATTCACTCTGCAGGGGCTGTAACGTCTACGTTGCACCAAAAGTTTAAGTATATGGTCGGTGGTAGAATTGTCATCGTGTGTGGGGAGGAAGACATCTTGGTAAGTCACCTGTCATCATTCAAATATGTCGAAGTGGACGGGGAGATCCACGAGACATTATGCCAAGCTTTTGAAGGGGTGCAGATCAGAGACAAATCTCCTGTCATAAGCAGTGGGCCAGAAGTGGCCATGTCTTTGTACAGAGAAGCCCAAGCGGTAGTTAAAGCCGGTAAGACTAAAGGTTGGGGTCAAGTTCTGGAGATTCCTGTTAAGCAGGAGAAGTTCGGCTTGGGATATCTCCCGTCGTCGTCATCTTCATCACAGAGCGTGCCAAAGTTCAAAGGGCCGATTGTATTTACTCTAGGGGGAGTCAGTTTTGAAATAATTAACGCGGTGTCTGACAGTGAAGAAGGAGATAGCGACTGTGACATGGAGTCATGGATCAAGCCCAGCGAGCCAAGACAAAGCCTATGCAACTGGTATATTCAGGACTTTGTTCAAGTGACAACGAAACAATAATGCCTTATTTTTTTTATTATTGTACAATCCTATGTCCTACCCGGGGCATAGTGATTTTATTTCAGGGCCTACTTGTTTATGTGTATGCTTTGCTTTAATCATCAAATAAAGGCGTTTTTCTCATGCAAATTTTGTGATCCTTGTTGTTCTATTTTTATTTTTTATCAATAAAATGGCAATGTGGTTGTGTGTTTCGTTTGCATATCATTTGAAACATTTAACCCTTTCTCTTGCAGGATCCATATTTCAGATGACACTGATCAAGAACTCCCTATGACTCGCTTCGACTTTGAGCATCTGATACTTCAAGTCGAAGAGGAGATTGTTGAGGACGACGACTTACCAGAAGAGCTGACTCATCTATTGAAACAAGAAGAGAAAATCATTTTGCCTCATCAGGAGGATATTGAGGTCGTTAATCTGGGTTCCGAGAAAGTTGTCAGGAATGTCCGGATAGGGGCTGCGCTGCAAAGTGATATCAAGCAAAGACTTGTTGAGATGATGCGAGCGTATAGTGACATCTTTGCTTGGTCTTATGATGATATGCCTGGGCTAGACACTGATATCATGGTCCACCGCTTGCCGTTGCGTGAAGAATGTTTGCCGGTCAAGCAAAAGCTCAGAAGAGCGAAACCAGATATGGCCGTAAAGATTAAAGAGGAAGTACAGAAACAGTGGGACGCTGGTTTTCTAGCTGTTACAACTTACCCTCCCTGGGTCGCCAATATAGTGCCTGTACCTAAGAAAGACGGTAAGGTACGAATGTGCGTTGACTATCGGGATTTGAACAAGGCGAGCCCTAAGGATGACTTCCCGCTTCCTCATATTGACGTATTGGTCGACAATATTGCTCAATTATTTGTATTTTCCTTCATGGATGACTTTTAGGGCTATAATCAGATTAAAATGGCGCCGGAGGATATGGAGAAAACAACTTTCATTACCCCGTGGGGAACGTTCTGCTACAAAGTGATGCCCTTTGGTTTGAAGAACGCTGGGGCAACATATCAGCGTGCTATGACAACCCTCTTTCATGACATGATGCATAAAGAGATTGAGGTCTATGTTGACGATATGATTGCCAAATCCCAGACGGAGGAAGAGCATCTGGTGAATCTTCTAAAATTGTTTGAGAGGCTTAGGAAATTCAGGCTGAGGCTGAATCCTAATAAGTGCACCTTCGAGGTGAGATCTGGAAAGTTATTGGGGTTCATTGTTAGTGAAAGAGGAATTGAGGTTGATCCTGTAAAAATAAAAGCGATACAAGAGATGCCAGTGCCTAAAATAGAGAAAGAGGTTCGTGGCTTTTTGGGGAGGTTGAACTACATTGCCCGGTTCATATCTCATCTCACAGCCACGTGTGAGCCCATGTTTAAACTGTTGAAAAAAGATCAGGCAATTGTCTGGGATGAAAATTGTCAAAAGGTGTTTGAAAGAATAAAAGAATACTTGCAGGAACCTCCGATATTGATACCCCCAGTAACCGGGAGACCACTGATCATGTACTTGACGGTTCTTGAGAATAGTATGGGTTGTGTTCTCGGTCAACATGATGAGACTGGACGAAAAGAGCATGCGATCTATTATTTGAGTAAAAAGTTCATAGATTGTGAGTCCCGTTACTCAATGCTCGAAAAGACGTGTTGTGCACTTGCTTGGGATGTCAAACGTCTGAGACAATACATGCTAAATCATACAACCATGCTGATTTCGAAGATGGATTCGATCAAATATGTCTTTGAGAAGCAGGCGCTTTCAGGAAGGATTGCCCGATGGCAAATGGTACTGACAGAGTACGATATACAGTATGTCTCGCAAAAGGCTATCAAAGGTAGCGTACTGTCAGAGTACCTTGTCGGACTACCAATTGATGATTACCAGCCAATGAAGTTTGATTTTCCTGACGAGGACATCATGTACTTAAAGATGAAAGACTGCGAAGAGTCGTTGCATGGTGAAGGTCCTGAGCGGAGTTCCCAATGGCAATTAATTTTTGACGGGGCTGTTAATTCATATGGAAGTGGAATTGGGGCAATCATTACGACACCCCATGGGACTCACATCCCGTTCACTGCCAGATTAACATTTCCAGTTACCAATAATGAGGCTGAATATGAGGCGTGTATCATGGGTCTCGAGGAGACTATTGATTTGAGGATTAAAAATCTTGATGTGTATGGAGACTCCGCGCTAGTCTTGAACCAGATCAAGGGAGAATGAGAGACTCGTCAGCCTAATCTGATACCGTACATGAATTATGCAAGGAGGTTGTTGCCTTTCTTTGACAGAGTGGAATTTCATCATGTGCCGCGGGCAGAAAATCAGATGGCTGACGTTCTTGCGACATTGTCTTCGATGTACAAAGTTAACTTCTGGAATGAGGCTCCCAGAATAGTTATCTCCCGCCTTGATAGGCCCGCTTTCATATTTACCATTGAGGAAGATTCCGATGGCAAGCCGTGGTATTTTGATATCCAGAATTTCCTAAAGAACCAAGAGTATCCGACTGGGGCATCCAGCCGCGATAAGAAGACTCTTAGGAGATTGGCTGGCAATTTCTACTTGAATCCGGACGGTGTTCTGTACAGGAGAAACCATGATTTGGTGCTATTACGATGTGTGGATGAGAAAGAAGCTAATATGCTCATGGAAGAAGTCCACGAAGGAACCTTTGGCACGCATGCCGGCGGACATGTTATGTCTCGAAAGTTATTACGGGCGGGGTATTATTGGCTGAAGATGGAAAGAGATTGTTTCAAGTTTGCGAAGAAATGCCATAAATGCCAGATTTATACAGACAAGATTCATGTGTCGCCAAGTCCTTTGAATGTTATGGCGTCCCCGTGGCCTTTCTCCATGTGGGGCATTGATATGATTGGCAAGATTGAGCCCACTGCATCCAATGGAAACCAGTTCATCTTGGTAGCTATCGATTACTTCACCAAATGGGTTGAAGCAGTGTCTTACGCCAATGTTACCAAGCAAGTAGTAGCCCGGTTTATCAAAAAGGACATCATCTATCGTTACGGCATTTCTGAAAGAATCATTACTGACAATGGTTCGAACTTGAATAACAAGATGATGAAGGAATTCTGCCTGAATTTCAAGATTGAGTATCATAACTCATCTCCCTATCGGCCCAAGATGAATGGCGTTGTCGAAGCGGCCAATAAGAACATCAAGAAGATAGTTCAGAAGATGGTTGTGACATACAAAGACTGACACGAGATGTTGCCCTTCGCATTGCACGGTTATCGTACGACGGTACTCACATCGACCGGGGCAACACCTTTCTCACTGGTGTATGGTATGGAGGCTGTCCTACCATTGGAAGTTGAGATTCCTTCTTTGAGAGTTTTGCTCGATGTCCAACTTGATGAGGCGGAGTGGATAAAGAATAGACTGAATCAGCTCAGTTTGATGGATAAGAAGAGACTTGCCTCTATCACATATAGTCGGTTACACCAGATCCAGATGAAGAAAGCTTTTGACAATAAGGTGCGCCATCGAAGCTTTCAGACGGGTGATCTTGTACTGAAGAAGATTCTCCCACCACAATCAGATCACAGGGGAAAATGGACTCCCAACTATGAAGGTCCATATATCGTTCGAAAGGTCTTCTCCGGAGGAGCCTTACTGCTGTCCACCACGGATGGCGAGGATTTTACATCCCCTGTGGACTCGGACGCAGTTAAAAAATACTTTGCTTAAAGAGACCCGCTGGACAGGAAAAGAAAGTCCAAGCAAAAATGGGACATCCCGGCGAACCAAAAAGAAAAAGAAAAGGGGTTCGGGCAAAAATTAGGGATAAAGATTTAAAAGATGTACACCCGCGAAGTCGAAAACCTGAAAGGGCGACTTCGGCAAAAAAGGGTATCTCGGTGAATTGAAAACCCGCAAAGGGCGATTCAGGCAAAAGTTAGGGATTGAAAAAGCAAATGACTGCGGTCCGAGTTTGATACTGCATTGCTCAGTGATTTGAGAGTACCTGAGGGTCGATTATCCAAGTCAATATCTTCCGAGGATGGAGTATCGGGAAAGCGTCGGAGTCAGGAGAGTCATAGGAGGATCAGCTCATGGTGTTTGTCTGTACCATGTTGCCGACATGTACACAAATTTCTTTGTGCATTTGTACATATTTGTATTTATTTTTGTAGCTTCCTCTTTTCAGGAGTTGCATCCGTTGTAAAAACTTTGCCTATTTACAGGCCCGTTATCAATAAACGCATACTATTCAGTACTTGATGTTTGTTTTAACTTTTAATGTTTTGTTTGTGGAAAACGCCGATGTTTTTGATAAACTTGCACTGGCATAAACTTGCAGGCCTCGGCCAATAATTGTTAAAACTTTGAATTAACTGAACAATTGTCACGGATGTTGACCTGGATATTTCCTTTTGTATAGGATATCTTGTTGTTGCTCATATTTTGCAGGGTCGTTACCTTCGCAGCAAACAGCTAAGGGATCGTGTTTCCCCAGCCAGAGTCCCTTAACGTAGGAGCAGGCTCTAGGTGATCTTATTCCTCCCCAGCAGATGGAAGTCGCATTTTCATCCCCAGGAGAGTTGGATGCGAGCTAGCAAGCGGTCAGGCAGTGATGCGCATTCCCAGCAGTTGGTCATGCACACATTTAATCCCTAGTGAAGTCCTCACAGAGTACAACCAGGTTGTCCATGGTTTGAAAAGTTCATCCCCGCGCAGGATTGTTCTTTCTGTTTCTCCAGTAGGTTGTCTTTCCTCCAATAGGTTGACCATCCTCAGCAGAGTTCGTAACTCCGGATTTGTCGAGATATCCCCAGCAAGATTGTTTCTTCCCCCAGCGGAAGTTTGGTTTCGTTCCTCCGACATTTATTTTGCCGGAACCCCCTCTTTGCATTTGCATCGTGCATAGCATTTGCCCCAAGCGCGTAGCATTTCCATGCCGTATGGAGCATTACGCCATTTTCAAACATATGCATTTTGAAATATAAGCCAGGTTGGTTACCTCTGTGTTTTTAGGTGTTTCCCCTGCCGATAATTGGAATTCTGTTTCAGGATGGTTTTCGAATATTCAAATTTTTGGCTTGAGATATGTGATGATAGCGTTCGTCCTATCATGTGTTCCCTCATCAGAGTTGCTTGGTTAAGTTTCTCTTCTTCCCCAGCGGAGTTTTTCTCCGATTGCTGTTACGTCAGCATTTTTAAAGGAAAGAGTTCATGGATTAGACCTTTGAAGTCATTACATGTTGTCAAAGTAAGTACCTGGCAGTTGACGTCAGAGTTTCCCCAATAGAGTTTTCCTCAGATTGCTGTTACGTCAGCGTAAAAAAAATCTCGTGGATTAAACCTTTGGAGTTGTTACCCGTGATGGACGAAGATGTTACCTGTGATGGACAGAGATGTTACTTGTGTTGACAAAGTTGTTACCCGTGATGGACAGAGATGTTACCTGTGATGGACAAAGATGTTACCTGTGTTGACAGAGTTGTTACCCGTGATGGACGGAGATGTTACCTGTGATGGACATAAATGGTTACCCGTGTTGACGAAGATGTTACCTGTGTTGACAGAGATGTTACCTGTGTTGACAGAGATGTTACCTGTGTTGACAGAGTTGTTACCCATGATGGACGGAGATGTTACCTATGATGGACATAGTTGGTTACCCGTGTTGACGGAGATGTTACCTGTGTTGACAAAGATGTTACCTGTGTTGACATAGATGTTACCTGTGTTGACAGAGATGTTACCTGTGATAGACAGAGATGTTACCTGTGTTGACAGAGTTGTTACCCGTGATAGACGAAGATTTTACCTGTATTGACAGAGTTGTTACCCGTGTTGATGGAGTTGTTACCCGTGTTGACGGAGATAGTTACCCGTGTTGACAGAGCTTTTACCCTTGTTGACGGAGTTATTACCCAAGTTCGCGCTTTACATAGTGCAAATACCGGTAGTGTCAGAAATGTTCCCCGCAGAGGTGTTCGTTCAAATCTTCGGATGCTGGATTAGCACTTTTATTTAATGCTTCGCCCGTTTCTGCGGAAATGGAAGGTCAAGGATAGTATATTGACAATTCCACGCTTTTACGTAGTGCATGCTCGTTTTTGCGGAAATGGAAGATCAAGGATATTGATATCGCGTTTTACGTAGTGCCTGCTCGTTTCTTTGGAGATGGAAGATCAATGATGATATTTTGATGTGGTCCTATGGCTCGGTGCCTGCTTGTTGAAGCGTATATTTGAAGATTGATGTTGGATTTAATGCCTGGGTGTCACACAGGTTGTTGATATTGAAATCAGGTTATGTATCGGGTGATTGATCAGTTGTTGTCGTGACAACCAGATTCAATTCTCTAGATATTTTTCCCCCAAGCAGTTTTCGCAGTATATTTCTTTGGTTGGCAAATTTCCAGGTTCTTTGGTATTCAACCGGATTTTATCTTGATTGTTTGAAATTCGTTCGCTTTTCATCCAGTCAGGTTCAAGCCGCTTGAATAGGGGCAGCTGTTGCACCCCAAAATTTGCCTAACCTTTTCTTACTTGGTTTATGCTTCATTGCATTAGCATATCATTGGTCTAGCATTTACATAGCATAGCATTGTTCATATAGCAGGGGATCAAGTGTGGTTTATATCAAGAGGAGCCTCTCTAGAGGTCTTATTCAAGCTTGAGAAGTCACCAAAGTCATCAGGAAGAGGGTTGGGTTCTTGAGAAGTTTGGTTGTTTGTATAGGATTCATCTCCTAACCTGAGGACCAATTGAAGACCATCAGTGAGTTGTGAAGCCTTGATCATGGATAGGGAGTATGGATAGAGCTCATGGAGTGCCTTGAGGGTCATGAGAGAGCTCAGTCAAGTGTTTATGCTAAGTATGAAGAGCCACAATTAAGGGTGTTGCAATTAGGGTTTTTATCTGATCAACCCTAAGTCAACTGTGCAATTGAAGGGGATCAAAACCTATTTCTAAGTCTTTGTGACCAAGTAAAGTTGTTTTGAGATACATGAGGTGATATTCCAAGATCAATCCAAGAAGAATCCCAAGTGTGAGGAGTTGCTAAACTGGGGTTCTCAAGGTAAAATCCCCTATTTAGTGTCTGACTTCAAGACCACTTATCTTAAGATACAAGTTTCATCTCAACTTTTGGCCAATACAAAACTTATAGAGCATGCTCTTAGCTTTAATTTGAGTACTAGAAGTCCTCCATTGGATTTATATAACTCAAGTTATGATCCAGACAAGTTACAGGTCATCAGATGATTGTGAAATTTGTCTGCAAAAGTCAACCAACTTCTAAGGAACTTTTGACCTAGAAGGGTGTCTCTCCTCAACTTTTATCCAACATGAGAGTTGTAGGCCTTGATCTTATATTTCTAAATTGTACTAGAAGTCTTCCATATGATTTGTAGAACTCAAGTTATGAGGTTTACAAGTTAGGGGTATTTTGGGAAAGTAGGATTATAGGTCATTTGGCATTATAGGTCATTTTCATTATCTTGCAAGCTTCAAATGAAGTTTTGTCCAACATGAAACTTGTTCAAAATGGAATTTTTAGGTCAACCATGTATCAAGGATGTATTGATTTGTCTTAGAGTGAGACTTGGTTTTAAAGAGATTGACAAAAGGGGAATTAAAAGGCATTTATGTGAAAAAAACTCAAATTAAATCATGTGTGTTCAAACAAGACCAAATGAGTGCTCATTTTAATCAGAAAAATCATTTTGAACACAATGGCAATAGTGGAAAATGCATTTGAGGCATAATTCATAGTGTTTTTACTTGTTGCTTCATGATGAAGAAACACATCCAATCTTGGCCATAAGATGGAATTAAGCATTCAATCCTGTCCCTACATTCTCACCAGTCCACAAATAGTACATGAGAAGCTTCTTGAAGAAGGAACTAGCTCAGAACCGTGTTTCCCATTGTTGAGTTTTTGAAGAAAATTGAAAACTTGGATATCCTGGATTGGGCCTCCAATGGGCCTCCAAATCACCCAAACTCACTCTATATAAGTTCAAAAAGGAGTTAGGATCAAGGTTGGTAGTTATTTCGTGCCAGATCCAGAGATTGTAGAGGGAATTTTCAAGCTTTAAGTGAGAAATCGAGTTTCAATTCTAGAGTAATTCAAGGCAAATTGAGGATTGAATCATCTTCAGCATCAATCATAAAGTGTATCTGCACAATTTGAAGCCAAGGATCGTGCCTTAACTGCTCCAATTTGAAGCTGCAACTCAGGTATGCAACTTTCAAACATGCTGTAGATTCATGATGATCTAGCATGTTTTAGCATGAGGTTAAGGTTTAGGAGAGATTATAGATGGATTCTAGATCAAAATTGTGGAGTTTAGAGACAAGTTAAGGTGTGAGAAATTTTCTGTTATAGCTTATATCTCCCTAATTATTGAGAGTTAGCTTGATCTAGATAGTTCATGATGATCTATGAAGTGTAAGGAGAAGATCTATGGCCTTGGATTGAGGTTTGGTGACACTTGAGGATTTGGCATATTTTCTGTTTGCGTTTGTGTTTGAGAATTCATGAGGAATTAGGAGAAACAGATATGATATTTGGATTCAGCATGGAAAAACAGAGAGATCCATATAAGATTTGCCTAGTTTCCTTGACCTGTAACTGATGGTTCGCCGGAGAAGACGGTGGCGCGACCTCCGGAGCCACCGTCTGGTTCACCTGAAAATCTTCCCTCCATCTGAGTTTAAAATGAGGATGATGAACAAGATCCCTTGGATATGTGGAAATGGTTGACAAAGTAACCCAATCCAACGAGCGAGATTCAACCTCAGAATTTAACTTGGACCAGCCAAAACACTGCGCGTCATTAATGCGATGATAGCACATGAGCCTTCAGATGGATTGACCTAGTCTCTTGATCCTACGCCCCTGATTTAATTCTGGCATTTTTGTTTTTTAATTCATTTTCTTTTTATTTTAATTGCTTTATTCATTTTACATTCATAGTAAATCCAATTTTGATCAGAAAAATATGATAAAAATATATGGATGATTTAGATTTAATTTTTGATTTTCTGGTGCCTTTACATTTTATTTTCATGCAATTTTCAATTTAATTGGATTTTGTGCATTTTGTTTAATTCCTTAAATTTGGCATAATTCTCCATTTTCTTGCTAATTTTTGTTTGATCATTTGGTATGGAATTTGAATGAGATTTTTTGCTGGTTGCTAGCATAGAGATGCATGATCCCTTAGGAATTATTTCATAATTTTTAGATAACAATAGGTTCTGTTTTGGAATAGGTTCCCATGACCTTCCATTTTAGGGTTCCCCTTTGATACTTGATGATTTAAGAATTATTTAGTACCCTTAAGCATAGTTTCAATCCCTGTTTTTTGTACCATAGGTCCCTACGTGTAAGTTCCCTTAGAAAATTTTATAGGATTTTAGGAGATGATTTAGTATTTTAAATAGATTTAATACATAGGCTAGTTTTAAGATGCTTTCAACATAACACTTGCACTAGTTGAATTCCAATGGTGGCCTTTAGTCATAATAGGTTTACTAATCTTCTTTGATGGTGCTTTAGACATATAGAAGCTTCTGTTTGCTTGATAGTGGTGCTTGATTTGGTGTTTAGACCTCATTTTAGTAGCTTTCTTTGAGCTTGTATCAATTAGGGTTTAGAAAGAGCTTTAGTTTTGGTTTCTCTTTCTTCAAATAAACATGGATTGCCTTGATTGCTTTCCATTCCCATCCTATGATTCAAGGTCCCTATGTGGAAGCCTCATCTTTCCTTTAGAAGTATGTGTGAAATTTCACAAGAGGTAGAACCTTTGAGGATGCCTATCTCAGATGTATGGTTGAGTGCCATGATGGATTCCCTTGGTTTCCA
Source organism: Lathyrus sativus (assembly GCA_963859935.3). Lineage (NCBI taxonomy): Eukaryota > Viridiplantae > Streptophyta > Magnoliopsida > Fabales > Fabaceae > Lathyrus > Lathyrus sativus. The sequence continues at coordinate 493,323,464 of OZ012739.1, read as the reverse complement.
TCATGCTTCCCATCATCATGCTATCATATGGATGTTGATTATCATCTCCCTTGGTGGATCTTTTGAAGCTTGAAGATGGAGCTTTCACTTCCTTCTCTTAAAGATGGCTTGGACATGGAGTTGATTGCAGACTGTTTGTTTGTTTTGCTGTTGAGCTGCTTGTTTGCTATTTTGTCTGCTGTATTTTCTGATTTCTTGGTTGTTGCTTGTGTGACTGTTTGGTGTGTTGCATTAGACTAGGCTTCATGTAGATTATTATAGGCCTAAGAGCATCCTAAAGGTTGAGTTTCTCCCTTTGCTTGTCTGCATTAGAGGCTGAGTCTGTCTCCCTCTGCTTGACTGTTATTGCTTGGCTTTGCTTGCTGGCTTAAGGTTGAGTCTGTCTCCCTTGCCTGTGTGGTGTGTTGCCTTTAGCTTGTTTGTTCTAGAAAGTTGAGTTTATCTCCTTCTGCTTGTTTGTTGCATTGCATGCATTTTACTTACAGTTATTTCTTTTGCTGTTGCTTTGCTTTGCCATGTTCCCCTAGGAACTCTGACTTCTCTTGTTCAAGAGAAGTTATGACAAACATTAGGGTTCTAACCATGCATGATAACATTAGGTAGTTCCCTCCCAACCTCAATCATAGGATCAACTTTGCATGACAACTTTAGGATTGGATCAGTTCCCCTTTAGGGTGTCCTTTCTCTTCTCATCTTCAAACAAATTAAAATACAGTAATAAAGGTTAATTGATGTCGCACGCTACAAGCCTTAAGCTACTTGAGAAAGGGTTGTTGGAGAGTTTCTTTTCAACAACTTGGATGTTTAGTATGGTACCCTTTGGGTGACATGCGGCGCATTCACTCTCAGGTCATAGTCTTTAGTGCGATATCAATTGCAAACATCCATAAAAGATGCTTCTTCTAAAAGACATAAAACAAAGATCGAACTCTTTTTGTCCTCTTGGACCTTTAATCCCTGGAAATCCTTTTCAGAAGGAGAGTTCTGTTAACTCTCGGTTCTACCGCAAATGGTAAACGCCTAAGTCTCCATCGAGCGAGCTGCATACACCAACTGCTGGAACCGTCTGTTAACCCTACTCGGATAAAAAAGACAAACCTGTGTCTCTTGAGTCCCGAACTACGTTTGCTCTGATCTTTCACGCCGTGTGAAAGTACGTAGGCATAAGATGCGATATCATGGCGAACAACCTTCCCCCATAACCCGTAGTTAGGCGAACTACGCTGACTCTGATTTCTCGTCCCAGACGGGAATACGTAGGCATAGAACTGCTGTGTTCTGCCGAGTCATTTTATTTTCTTTTCAGGCCAGACCTTTAGCATAGATAGTATAATCAACTCATCAAATAAACACAACAAGTGTGGATCCCATCGAGTACGATGGGCGTGAGGGGTGCTAATACCTTCCCCTTACGTAACTGACTCCCGAATCCAGACAATGGTTACGATGACCTTGTCTTATACCTTTTTGTCAGGTTTTTCCGATCGTTTCCTTTCCCGTTCTATGGGATAAATAACGAAAGGTGGCGACTCTTCTGTTTTGCCGGCACCTTATTTTCGCGGTAGCGACAGTCAGTTCTCGTCTGACCTATTTTGAACCCAGTTCTCGTCTGGTAGTCAGTTCTCATCTGACCTATTTTGTAGAAACCAGTTCTTGTCTGGTAGTCAGTTCTCGTCTGACCTATTTTGAACCCAGTTCTCGTCTGGTAGTCAGTTTTCATCTGACCTATTTTGCAGAAACCAGTTCTTGTCTGACCTATTTTGAACCCAGCTCTCGTCTGGTAGTCAGTTCTCGTCTGACCTATTTTGAAGAAACCAGTTCTCGTCTGGTAGTCAGTTCTCGTCTGACCTATTTTGAAGAAACTAGTTCTCGCCTGGTAGTCAGATCTCCTATGACCTATTTTGCAGAAACCAGTTCTTGTCTGGTAGTTAAACCTCGTCTGACTTGTTTTAAAGAAACCAGTTCTTGTCTGGTAGTTAATTCTCGTCTGACCTGTTTTGAAGAAACCCGTTCTTGGCTGTCAGTTCTCGCCTGACCTATCTAATCCAGATCCAAGGTTTGTTTTCCCCAGTATAAGTCCAATCGTACTTGGCACACCCGGTTATCCCCAACGGAGTTTTCTTGTGGTTAGAAGCTTATCAAATTCGTGTTGATCCGGCCATGTATGTTTGTCTGGCGGCGATGTCAGATGTTTATCAGATGTGTGGTTGTATGGCGGCGATGTCAGATGTTTATCAACTTTGTGGTTTTCTGGCGGAAATTTCAGATGTGCATCATCTTCGTGGTTTTCTGATGGTGATGTCAGATGTTCATTAACTTTGTGGTTATTTGGCGGCAATGTCAGATGTGTATCAATTTTGTGGATTCTTGGCGGCGATGTCAGGCGTATTCATCAACTCAATAGATTCCTGGCGGTAATGTCAGATGCTCTGTGTTGATCCGACTTTCAGACTTGTTATTCGCTTTTATTTAGTGAAAGCCTGGCAGCGATGTCAGAAGTCCCTATCTCAGGATCCGATACCTGTTTTTATCTAACGGATGTCTGGTGGTGATGTCAGACGATTCTTCTCAGCTGTGTGTTGAGCCGATTGGTTTATTGCTTATTGTGTTCAATGGTTCTAACGGTGATGTCAGACGTATTTTTTCGACTGGGTGTCGAGGCCTGACAGCGAAATCATAGATATATCATTTCAAATTTGATGTTATTACTTGATGGAGAGGCCAGGTGTGTTCCTAAATTGATGCAGAGGCCTGACGACGAAGTCAGAGGGTTATTATTATATGTATGATAGCAGATGTTTTCCCGACTCAGTGTCGATACTTGACGGTGATGTCAGGTGATCTTCCCGACTTAGTGTCGTTAGCTGGAGGCGATGTCAGATGATTCTTCCATCGGCGTGTCGATGTTGCAACCATCAGTTCAGTTATTTTCGGAGATTATTATCCCCAATCAGAGTTTTCAGTTTATTTCTGCGGTTGACAAGTTTCCGGGTTTGTTGGTATTCAACCGTCTTTTACCTTGACTGTTTGAGAGCCGTTCGCTTTTCACCTAGTCAGGTCCAAGTCGCTTGAATAGGGGCAGCTGTTGTACCCCAAAATTTTCCCAACCTTTTTTTAAACTTGGTTTATGTTTCATCTCATTGTTCTAGCATTTGCATCTGCATATTATTGTTCATTTGCAAGGGATCAGGAGAGGTGTGAATAGCAAGAGAAGGTTACCCGGGGTATAAGCTTAAGCAGGAGGTTTTATTTAAGTGGTCAAGTGTTTATCATCATCAGGAGAAGGTCAAAGCTCTCTGAGAAAGGAGATGGATGTGTGTGGTATAACTCCTATCTTGGAGGCCAAATGAAGATTATCAGAGGATTGTGAGTCCATGGTTATGGATGGAGAATGTTGTGAAAGCTCAATAAGTGCTTAAAGAGCCATTGTGGAGCTTATCCAAGTGATTACACCATGTACAAGAGGTTACATTCAAAGGATTGTGCACCTAGGGGTTCATCTGCCTAGTGCAAGATCCAATAGAGATTTGAAGGAGATTAAGACCTAGTTCTGAGTCATTATGATCATGTAAAGTTGTGTTTAGACATCTAGGATGTTATTTCAAGATCCATTTAATACGAATCAAGAGTGTGAGAAGTTGCTAAGCTAGGGTTTCTAAGCTTGTCAGTGTAAAATCCTCTATTCAGTGCCTAACTTCAAGACCACATATCTCAAGATACAAGTTTCATCTCACTTTGGTGCAAACGTGAGACTTGTAGAGCATGTTATTATCTTTCTTTTGAATACTAGAACACATCCATTGGGTTTCTAGAGCTCAAGTTATGATGCTGACAAGTTATGGGTTCTCAGATGAATGTATTTTCAGTCAACAAAAGTCAACCAATTTCCATGGCACTTTTGACCTAGAATGATGTTTCTCCTCACTTTGACTCAAACATGAAATTTGTTCCTCATGATTTTATATTTCCAAAAAGTACTAGAAGTCCTTCATCTGATTTGTAGAACTTAAGATATGAGGCTTGCAAGGCAGGGGTATTTTGGGAAAGTGAGATTATAGGTCATTTTCATTATAGGTCCATTTCATCCATTTATGCACTTCAAATGGAACTTTCTCCAACATCAAACTTGCATAAAATGACATCAATTTCATCATGGAACATCAATTTATCATGGGTTTGGCATGTATGTGAAGATTGGTGAAGGAATTCCATGGAAAAAGACCTTTAAAGATCATGGTTTAAATTGGATTGATTTAAATCATTTTTATACCATATGTGTGCATTTTTTGATTCACAAAACATACTAAGAACAATGCACAAATTAGATTTGAGATATGGCATCAAACACATGAGTAATTTCAAGTAACTTCATGTTGAAGTTACACATTCAATTCTAACCATGGGATTAATTCAATGGTTAATTCTCATCCCTTTGATCAGAATGAATCACCAACAAGCTGTTTGAATGAAGATCAAAGCAATTGGAGCCAAAAAACACGTGCAATTTGAAGCTTCAATTCACAACTTTGGATTTTTCAATTCTCCATATCCAGCCACAATTGGGCCCCCGATTGGTTACAGATCCAAAATATATAAACTCCTGATGAAGAACAAACTCTTAGGAGGGCAAATTTGGTGGAGATTGGAGCAAAATTCAGTTGGAGTTTTTCAAGAACAAGTTGAAATCGTGAATTCCAATTCAAGCAAATTCAAGGCAAATTGAGATCAACAACATCTTCAGGGAGCTTCACTGAGTGATTCTGGATCGTTTTGCACGAGCTTCAGCACCATTAAAAGACCCAACGGAGGAGCTCCGTTAGGTAAACTTCCTTTCCAAAATTCACTCTATGTAACCCTTCATTTCATCTTACACATCTTATGCTTTGCTTATGCTTCCTTCTTCTTCTTCTTCTTCTTTCTTCTTTGCCATGTTCCCTTAGGATCTCTAATCTCTTGAGATTATGATAGAACTTAGTACTTAAACCATGCATGATAACATAAGGTAGTATTCCCTTTTACCTCAACTATAGGTATACTTTGCATGACAACTACTAGGTTTGAGTTAGTCTCCCTTTAGTGTGTCCTTTCTCTTCTCATCTTCAAATTCTCTTAAAACACTTAATAAAGGCCAATGAATGTTGTACGTTACGAGCCTTAAGTACTCGGGGAATGGTGATTGGGGGGCTTCCTCTCAATGGCCTAGAGTGTTTAGTGTACACCCTTTGGGTGATATGCGACGTATTCGCTCATAGGTCATAGACTTTAGTGCAACAAGAATTACAAACAATAATCAAGGTACTTCTTCATGAAAAACACAAAAACAAGTTCAAACCTTTTTTATCCTTCGGGATCTGAATAATGGAAAACTATTTCATAAAGAGAGTTTTGTTAACTCTTGGTTCTACCGCAAACAGGTAACGCCTAAGTCTCCAATGGTCGAGCTGGATACACCTAACTGCTAGAACTAAGTTTTAACCCTACTCGGGTAAAAACATTTGAACCAACCGGTGTTCTTGTTAGCCCGAACTATGTTTGTTCTGATTTCTCATACCAGATGAGAATACGTAGGCACGAGACGGAGATGTCTCGGTGAGCAACCTTCCCCCTTTCACCCGTAGTTAGCCGAACTACGTTGACTATGACTTTCCCATTGCACGAGGGAATACGTAGGCACAGAGCGGCGGTGCTCTACCGAGTCTATTTTCTTTTCTTTTTTCCCTGGGACCATTAGACCCTTTAGATAGATAACCAAGCGTGGATCCCGTCGAGTACGACGGACGTGACGGGTGCTAATACCTTCCCCTTGCGTAACCGACTCCCGAACCCGAGACATGGTTGCGATGAATTGTCTTCTCCCGTTTTCGTCAGGTCTTCTCTGATCGTTTCCTTTCCCTCTTTTGAGATAAATAACGAACGGTGGCGACTCTTGTGTCATTGCCGACAACTTTTTTCGCAGTAGCGACACAAACTCGAAGAAGTCAATTCAGTCCCTGAACGAGATGTTCACCTCGCTATCTCTCTTCATAGAAAAATCTGCCCAGCACATACTTCCCATTTTCAAAGTTATTCGTAAGGAAGCAACATTCTAATGGACCGAGGAGTGTGAACAATACCTCCCCCACCTCAAACAAGCTCTATCACAGCTGTCGGATCTTTTACGACCGGATGACGGGGAAACTCTCTACCTTTACCTTGTTGTCGCAGCTGAGGTTATCAACGCGGCTCTCATTCGTGACACCCCCGACAGAAACCTATATACTTCACCAGCAAAGCCCTGCGGTGACCAAAACCCAGATACCAATAGATCGAAAAGATAGTATTGACCCTACTTCCTAGCCCACACGATTGTGGTGCAAACCGACCACATCGTAAAACAACTGCTCGGTCGTCCTGACATGGCCGGAAAAAATGCTTAAATGGTCACTAAAACTCTCCAAATTCTACATTCAATACGAGAGTAGAAAGGCCCTCAAAGCCCAAGTACTAGCCGACTTCGTGGCAGAAATGACCACGCCAACCTCCCCGACAAAAGAAGCCCAAAATTGGACCATTTTCATGGACGAAACATTCAGTTCAACAGGAAGCAGGGTAGGAATCATCTTGGAAACACAAGTAGCGACTCCTGATCGAAGTCTCCCTTGCCTTATCCTTCCCGACCTCAAACAACTAGGCCGAATATGAAGCTTTCCTCGTTAGGCTGCGCTTGGTCAAGGATTTGGAAGCTAGAGAGGTAAAGATCTTCATTGACTCCCAGCTCATCGCCTCACAAGTACTGGGGAAATACCAAGCCAAAAATGACAATCTTTCTGAGTACTTAGCTCTGGTCGAAGAAAGAATAACCAAATTCGACTATGCCGAGGTGAGACACGTCCCTCACGAGCACAACACTCGGGGCAGACATCCTGTCTAAACTCGCGAGCACGAAGAAGAAGGGCAGAAACTAGTCTGTCATCCAAGAGACGCTTTCCCACCCGAGCATCAGGAAACCGTCTGCGATTCTCGAAGTGAATTCCATCGGTGACATCGACTCCTGGATGACCCTAATATACAACTACCTCGCAACAGGAGAACTACCCCCGACCAGAAGGAGGCTAGTCTAATAAGACGCCGAGCTTGCACCTACATCCTGGTCGAGGATAAGCTATACAAATGAAGATTCTTCATCCCACTCCTCAAGTGCGTCGAGGAATCCAAGGTCGCCCACATCCTTCACAAAATCCAAGAAGGAATCAACGCTCAGAACCTTGGAGGGGAATCCCTCACCCAGAAGGCCCTGCGAGCAGATTAATACTGGCCACCCATGTAGCAAGACGCAAAGGAACATGTTAAAAAATGTGATAAATGCCAACGCTATGGGGACATGCACTTGGAACCGCCCAACAATCTTAAAACTCTTTTGTCCCCATGGCCCTTCGCCAGGTGGGGGATGGACATCTTCGTGCTGTTCACCACGGGGTCGAACCAAAACAAATACTTAATAGTCAGCATGGACTACTTCACAAAGTGGATAAAGGTGGAAGCCCTCGCCAAGATCACGGTGCACAACATCCTTCGTTTATATAAAAGAAACATACTTGCTCGGTTCGGAATACCACAAGCAATCAACATCGACAATGGGATACAATTCACAGACAAGTGTTTTCAAGAATTCGTCACCAAATTCAGCACCAAGCAGCATTTCACGTTTGTCAAGTACCCGTAAACCAACGGGCAAGCTGAAGCCGCGAATAGAGTGATCCTGAAAGGGCTAAAATGAAGGTTAGGCGAAGCCAAAAAGAAATGGATCAAGGAGCTACACAGCATGCTCTGGACCTATTGAACAACGCCACACTCGACCATATAGGAAACTCCGTTTCGACTAGCCTACAGTACCGAGACAATAATCTTGGTGGAGATCAGAGATCCTTCTAGGCAAAGTGAATTTTCTCTCGACAAGGAGATGAACGAAGAAGAACTAAGAGAGGAACTTGATTTGGTTGAAGAGATTCGATCAGGAGCAGACCTCTGCGAGGCCTCATTAATGCAAAATATATCTTTGCGACACGATGCCAAAGTCATAAAACGAGAATTCAAAGTCGGTTGCCTAGTCCTGCGAAGGAATAAAAAAGACTCTCGCAAGGGAAAACTCGTCGCGAACTAGGAAGGCCCTTACCGTGTCTAAGCAAAAATATAGAACAAGGCACGTTACCTTGAAAACCTACACAGGGAAGAACTTGCTCGACCATGGAACACCGAAAAACATAAACAATACTACAATTAGGCCCAACAGTCAGCACACCTCAGTTGACGACGACAAGGTATGGCCCGATCACGGAGGCGTGCTCGGGTACAAGCATAACATCCCAAACTTAAACAAAAAGGCAATTTTCCACTTTTTGATAAGCAGATCCCTAGCCCGACAGGGAAAACTCAATCTAGTTCCATCGTCGTTGTACCAACGAGGCAGAACACCCAGCTCACGATGAGAAGTTCATGTCGCGGTGCTAAGATTTCGACCGAGATCTTTTCACCGCTATTAGTGCGGAATTCGACTCCGCCCACTCGACGAGTTCCCTTCACCTTCAAGCAACAAAACTGTCGAGCAAGCCCCAAATGCTTAGCGTAAATAATTTACAAACATCTTGTTACGAGCAAGTAAAAACAACACAGAAAGTAAATTAAGATTAAAAGGCGAAACATACATGAGCAGAGTATATACGAGCACATCATAAAAGTGAAATGCAATTAGATTAAAACGACAACAAAGGCTAATTTGTCGCAATACTACAAAAAGAGCGACGCCCAAACATTACAACCCACAACACGCAGACCAGTACAAATAAAAACAAAAAATAGAAATCAAACATCTTCCTCCCCCTCGTTGACAAACTCTTCCCCCTCTTCAACTTCCTTGGCGACAAATCTGGAAGGGACGATTATCTGACTGTCAGCAAATTTATGCAAGAACCTGGTCCCCTCGATGGAAAGCTCAACCCTGGGGTTAGCAAGTTGAAGTTAAGCCACAACATTCCCGAAGCTCATCTCGACAACATATACACAGTCCTGCTTGATACTTTTGATCTTGAAAACCAGCTCAGCATGGGTCCTCAGGGCTTTTAGATCTTCATCCTCATCCGCAGTGTGTTGCACCCTAAAATTTGCTCAACCTTATTCACCTGGGTTTATGTTTCAATTGCATTAGCATTTGCATATAGAGTCATGTACATGGTTTAATCATCTGCATAGCATAGCATAGCAAGTCATCCAACAAGGGACCAAGAACTATTCTCATCTCTATGAGCCTATCAAGAGGTTATTATTCAAATTCAAGCTCATTCAAGTCATCAGGAAGAATTGGAAAGCTAAAGAGGTCAATGGATCAAGCAGTGCATCTATCTCCTATCTGAGGGTATCTGAGGATTAACAAGGAAGGTGTGAGCTGTGAATTGAGCACGGAGAGTATCTAGACATCATGGGAGACTTATAAAGTCATTTGGAGAAGGAAACAAGTCCTTGGTGTGATCACAAGAATTGCAGTTGAAGACAGTCAACTAGGGTTTCACCTGGGTCAACCCTAGGTCAACTCTAAGTCAATTGATTAATTGAAAGGTTTTAAGGGCTATTGGAGAGATGTGGGGGTCATCATTTGACATGTGGAGAAGGATATGGTGATATGCCAAGGAGAAACCAAGAGAAATCAAGGAGAAGAGGAGTTTCTAAATTAGGGTTTCTGTGTAAAATCCCCTAGTTTAGGTCAAATTTCCAAGCAAGATAAGTCAAAATGCAAGCTTCAAATGGATCCTTGGCCAACATGAAACTTGTAGAGGATCTCAAGACCTTTAATTTTAGTGGTGGAAGACATCAAGGAGATTTATAGAACTCAAGTTATGGTCCTTGCAAGTTACAGGTCATCTGGGGTATCTGAAATTTTGTCTGTAAACGTTACTTGACTTCCAAGCAATTTTTACCCCTCAAGGAGATTTCAAATGAATTTATGGTCAACATAAGAGTTGTTCCTAATTGTCTTAGATTTCTATAATGGTATGGTATGCCTTCATATGATTTGTGGAACTCTACTTATGGTCTTGGCAAGCAAAGGGTATTTTGGTCATCTGAGAATTACTGGTCATTTCAAGCCTATGCCCAAAACTCATACAAGGAAGCTTCAAATGGAAAACTTTACAACATCAAACTTGCTCCAAATGGCATTTTGAGTCTATAAAGGTGACCATGAAAGATTGGAAAGACTCATAGCTCAAGGTTTCAAAATTGGTGAATTTAATGAATAAAAAATGACCTAAATTTGAGATTTTTCATAGTTTGGCCAAATGAGGTGAAATTATAGGTCATTTTGATTGGAAAAATCATTTTGAGAACATTGGAAAAAGTAGAATTTTGAGTTTGGTTCAAGAATTAGAATTTATGCATGGTTACTTACAATGAAAGTTACATAATCCAAATCCAAGGGAAAGTGTGCATGGGAAGTTTCTCCAAGGTTCTAGGAGTTTCTAAACTCATGTATATATTGAATTGAAGAGCTTCATGCCATGGTTGGTGAATCACTTTGCTCATAACACCAAGTTTCACACAATTCTTCCAATTTGCAAAAGCTTCTCAAACTTCATCAAACTCTCATCAATTTTCACATTTCTTGATTGGATCATCATCACCATCATCCATAGATCATAGTTTCACAAGAATTGAGTAGAATTGGAAGAGGGATCGTGTTGTTCAAGTTGACCATCCAAGAAGCAAGAACCTTTCAATCACAAGATCCAAGAGGCTTAGACAAGATTCATTGCATACAGAACTCAAGAGCAAGTTCACTGATCAGTTTCCCATCATTGCAAGCATTGGATCAAGAGGATTCCATAGTTGTTTTCATCATCACACCAGGTTGGTATCTTCATTCGAATTGCATGATTTAGTCAGAATTATAGGGACTGGTTAGCATAGAAATGTTAGGATAGGTTAGATGACTGATTTTGGTGAGTTTGAAGAAGTTTCATGAAGATTGATCATGGTGTGCACAAACTGTTGGAGCTTGTAACTCATAGGTTATGGCACGATAATCTTGAATGATTAGCTCATAATGATCAGCATAATATGTGGATTAGTTTAGGGCAAGAATTAGAGAGAATTTGAAGAAGTGATATCAGGTGATCATGGTGGATTCAGAATGTTATACGTATCGGGTTCCATTGTTGAGTGAGTTTCAGAAGAAGATATTGACATGGCTGCGTAGAGGGAAGAATTTAGAGCAACTTTGCTCTTCATATCATGTGGATCCATGGAGAATTGAAAGAGAACAGAACGATGGAAAATTCGTGCATGGTGATGAAGTTTCAGGACCTAGGGTTTGCTGGAGGTTGAAGACAACCCTTGGGCCACACGATCAGGCTTTGAACTTTGACTCGGTTTTGGATCCAACGGCCACGATTAAAAAGAAAAACGGAGGGAACTTTAAAAGGTGCAACGCACCGTTTCATTAAACCTTAATCAGGCTGGACTTTGGATTCATTGCTAATAACACCCCTCAAATCAAGCCCAATCCCAATTATAACTAGATTAATTGCTTTCTGCACCGTTTTCTCTTTTTTTAATTTTTGTTATTTTCTGAATGCATATGGGCCCAGACGCGCTTGCTATGCGCGCCCCCAGTCTGGGCCCAGATTGTTGTTTTAATTGGTTTTCATTACTCATGGCACCCCTCATTCAATTAATTCCATTTAATTTCTTTCAAAAATGTTAATTCTTCAAAAAAATCATAAAAAATAGAAAAATGCATGATTTTCATTGGTTCTTTTTGTACATTATTCATAATTTTGTCAAGGAAAATATCACATAAAAAAATTAATATTTCATTTTGTTTTTATATTTTTGGCATATTTTTCTTTTAAATAGGATTAAATAGCATTTAATTTAATGCATGAATTTGTTAATTTTGGTTTGATTAGATGCTTTACCATTTTTAATCCATTCTTTTTAGGTTGGTTAGTTTGGACTTTTATATTGTATATAAAATTTAGTTCATATTTTTAGGACTTTATTTTAGGTGATTTGTTTAGGTGTGAATAACATGATCAAAATTAGGGTTTAGGTGATAACATAGATGAATTAGTTCATTTCCCCTAGGAGTTAGAGATTGAATTTTTGGGGTATGGGACTATAGGGGTTATGGGTAGTTATTAGATCCCTTAGAGAATATTAGGATTCCCCTACTGCTATTAGTATACTGTCTATATTTGCTTGCCTGGTGTGGTGTGCCCTCTCTGGGGATATTATTTGTCTGAGTGGGGTATTGGGATTGCTTTGGGGATTGGGAGAGCTGAAGACTTGTGATGATGAAGCCATTGGAGATCAAGAGCTTGAAGGCCAACTTCCAGAGTTAATGAGGAGATTCTTGCCAGCAGCTGTTGAGGAGTTGTAGGGTTTAGGATTTAAGCAGAGCCCTAGAGTAGAGGACTTGTTTCCCAAACATGGAAGGCTTTGTCTGCCTCCATTCTTTCTCTATGATTCAAAGTCTCTTTCAAATATCCACCTCCTTCCTTTGGAAGGATCAGTGAATGTATTTGAAAGATAGAACTTTTGAGAGAAAATTGTCTGTATAATGTTAACAGTTAATGAGCCACCCTTGGTAGGCAATTGACTGTTTAACATTTGATTCATCTTGTTGACTGATATTCATCTTGGAGAGTGAGACTTGAAGAAAAACCAGTGAAAGATGGAAGATAAACCTTGCTTGAAGGCTTGAAGATGAAGATTGATGCTAGCTTGGAGCTTGTAGATAGTTGATGATGACTTGAGGACTGATGTTGATGAAGACTGCTGTTGGCTGTTTATTTTTGCTATTTATAATTTTTGATGTATTGGTTGGTTTTCCCTGACTGTATTGTTTGTTGTTTAACCTGTTGGGTCGAAAGTGAATGTTGTTCACTTTTGCCTATTGTTTTCTAGGTTCGAGGTTGAGTGGGACTCCCTTGCCTCGCTTGTATTGCTGCATCCATGCATTTTACTGCTTTACTGTATATATCTGCTATTGTTTCTGTTTCCGTCTATTCCCTTAGGATCTCTGTTTCTCTCTGCGCAAGAGAGGAACATGATAGACACTAGGTCTTAACCCATGCATGATAACATTAGGTTAGTTTGATTCCCTTCGCAACCGTAGGTTAGAGTGCTGTCTTTTCTTTCTCAAAACAAACAGAAAAACACAATAAGATTTCAAACACAATAAAAGACACTTCTTTCGTAAAAGAATGTGAACTCATCAAGACGTCATTTTTGTCCGCTTGGACTGTTAATCAGAAAACCCTTTTTCAGAAGGAGATAAAAGCAATCAAAACAAGTTTGTGTCGTACGTGGCCCGAAATACGTTTGCTCTGATCTTTCATGCTGTTTGAAAGTACGTAGGCATAGGATGCGATATCCTAGCGAGCAACCTTCCCCTCCTTTCCAGTAGGTAGGCGAAATACGTTGACTCTGATTTCTCGTTCCAGACGGGAATACGTAGGCATAAAGTGCAATACTTTGCCGAGTCATTTTATTTTCTTTTAACTCATGACCTGTAGAGTAGATAGAATAACAATCCATACCCGAAAACAAGCGTGGATCCCGTCGAGTACGACGGACGTGAGGGGTGCTAATACCTTCCCCTTGCGTAACCGACTCCTGAATCCAGGTTTTGGTTGCGATGACCATTCCTTTCCCGTCTTTGCGGTAGGTTTACTCTGAGCGTTTCCTTTCCCTCCCTTGGGATAAATAACGCGCGGTGGCGACTCTTCTGTTCAGCCGGCGCCGATTTTCGCAGTAGCGACAGCTGACGACTCTGTTGGGGATCCAATGTCCCCTGGCTGCTAAGGACTGCGATAGTTCTTATGCATTTGGGATCCAACGTCCCTTAAGAGAGTCAATCCTAACGCTTGTTTTCCCGTCGAGGATTTTGTATGGATTTACATTTTGTATTTACATTTCAGCATTATATATTATTGATTATTATTGCTGTATTGGGGTGTGATGGGTGGTTCTGTGATTGAGAGATAAGCCGGACCTGGGCTTGAGTGCACCTAGACTTAGAGTAGAAAGTAATGGGCGCATGCCGGCTTTGCTTGCATTAGTGTCTCATGAAATCTACACTCGGACGAGGTTCTTTTGGTTGGCTTCTTTTTCTACCCTTTGGGTCGAAGGGGTTGTTGGTCAGCTGAATTGTCGACTCCGGGAACCGATCATTTGGAAGTTGGCTAAGTGAGGCCTCTTCAGGATTTGATGATGCCACTCCTTCTGGGAATCGTATCATCAACCCTGAAAGTCTGTGACGCCGACGACCGCATAGGATGCCGTACCTTGTGTCAGTTACTAGGACATCCACCTGTGAGAGGGTTTGGGGTTATGCAGGTAACTAGACCTTCAGATACCGGTTATTTCTTGATCAGAGATCCTGGGTATTTATCGAGAGTTCTGAGGTCTGTCAGAGACCAGTTTGAGAGTTCTGAGGTCTGTTAGAGACCAGTTGGAGATATGATCTGAGGTCTGTCAGAGACCAGTTAGGGTTATGTTGAGGGTCTATCAGAGACCAGTATTGGAGCTTTGTATGAGGTCTATCTGAGACTAGGGTTTGAGGACTTCTGAAGAGTCTATCTGAGACTTCTTGATATGGTTCAGGCTTCTCAGCTACGGCATTTGGTCCCTGTTGCATGTTACTTGCATTGCATTGTTTGCATAATCATTATCATTGCATCCCATTAACGTGTGTCTGTGCTGCAGGTGCATTTGCATATCCCCCAGTTCTAGTGCCCAGACTTCTGAGTATTGATCATGGCTGGTTTGAGGAAGACAATTGCGTATAAGCTACCCACACCTGATATTACTCCTTTGCTTGGTCTGATGTCTCTTGCTGATGAGGGGGTTAGGAGAAGCTTCAGAATGAGTCATGGGAGATTACTGAGATTAGTCTGCAAGCCCACTGCTGATGAGATGAATGGGCTGTACACCTTGATGCAGTTCTATGACCCCGCATTGAGATGTTTCACGTTTGCTGACTTTATTCTGGGGCCTACCATTGAAGAGTATGTGGAGTTTACTGAGCTACCAGTGCAGAACAAGGTTCCCTTCATTCACTCTGCTGTTGAGCCCAAGTTGGAGGACTTAGCTAAAGCCTTGCACATGAACGCTGCAGAACTATTAGTGACTTCTTGGCTTGGGGTTTCAGGTTTCTCTCTTGATTTTCTGGTTGGCAAAGCTCAAGAGTACGCCAAGAACGGATGTTGGGTGGTCTTCAATGCTATTTTGGCTCTCTGCATTTACGGAATAGTGCTGTTTCCTAACTTACCCAACTTTGTGGACTTGGACGCTTTCCACTTGTTTGCTGCTGGCAATCCGGTGCCTACTTTGATCGGAGACTTCTACCACTCGTTGCACTACAAGAATGAAAACAGAAGGGGAAAGGTTGTTTACTGTTGTGCGCCCCTGTTGAACATGTGGTTCAAGAGTCATCTTCCCATGAAGGGACCATTTATGGACAGCGCAACTTCAGCCAGCTGGTCAGAGCGCCTGATGAGGCTATCTTCTGAAGACATTGAGTGGTTCGACCGAGACTTGCTGGGGTCTGAGCTCATCTTCAGTTGTTCTGGGTACCCTAATGTTCCGTTGATAGGAAGAAAGGGGTGTATCAACTACAACCCTTCTCTCTTTATTCGCCAGTTCGGATACGCGCTGAAGAACCCACCAAAAGAGGAAGAAGTACAGGAATCTCTGTACTTCACAGGAGATCTGAAGGGGGAGTTGCTAGCGAAGCTTCAGCATGCCTGGATGCGTATTAACAGAAGAGGGAAGCCGCTGTTAGGGAAGAACGATTGTCAGGCTTATGCACCATACAGAGTTTGGATCCAGGAGAGAGCAAGTCAGTTGCGGATGCCATTTCCAGATGCACCAGTCCCTATTCATATTCCGGTGGAAGAGCCAACCAATGTTTCTATGGAGGCCTACAAGCAAGTTGTGAAAGAAAAAGAAGCCTTGATGAAGATCAATGAAGGGTTAGAGCAAGAGCTGGCCCAGATACGCAGTGAGAAAAACAAGGCCGTGCATGCTTTCCAACAGCAGATCGAGCTAGTAAACAGACTAGGGGCTGAGTTGACTGAGGAGAAAAAGAAGCGCGAACGTCTGGGGCAAGAGTTCAGAAGCTCCCATGACATGTTGGAATCCAAAAAGAAAGCGCTCGACGCAGCACACCGAGAAATCTCTTCTTGCAATAAGACTTGGAATGCTACGCTCACCAACAATAAAAAGAGGGAAGATAAATTGAAGCAGCAAATTTCCGACCTCGAAGAGCAGTTGAAAGCTAGCATCAAGAAGTATGAAGAAGAAGTGATGACCCGGTATAGTCTCCAGAATGCATTGAACAAGGCCATCGAAGGCAGGAATGAAGTTGTGTCTCAGAAGCGTAAGTTAGAGGATCGCTTCGGAGAAGGGACATGGGAGGAAACTGCTGGAGACGTGCGACGTGTTCTCAAGAGAAGAAACCAACTTGTTGAAGGGTTGCTTATCCGACCAGGTCATCCAGAGACCAAGAAGTTAATAGAAGAGTACCGGGCTTATGGGAATACTTGATCACTTCATGTATTAACTTGTATGCTTTATTTGCATAGCGCTGACCATCACCAGGATTGTTGGTTGAGGTCATGCTTTCTTATTGTACACTCTGATATTGTATTCTTGGCTTATTGGTTTTCTCTACAATATATGAGGCTTTCTGTGATTCAGCTCCGATCTTTATATTGCTAGCACTGTCACTGCACTGGCACCTTCGCACTAGAATCGGGGAATGCTTTTCCCTAATGCACAGACACACCTTGCATTGCATTCGCATTCATACTGCATTACAGGTAGTTATTGGATGGTATCTTATTTCCTGCTCTGCACCAGGTATTTTCAGGATTGCAGATCAGCGCCCGCACAAATATTCCACTCGCACCAACTGTCGAAGAATCATGGATCAAATGCAGAACGAGATGCAAGATATGCGCGAGAAGCTAGCGCTCTTCATGCAGACCATGGAGACTATTGCAAAAGGTCAGGAGAATTTGCAAGCCATGGTGCAGCCTCTGTTGGTCAGAAATGCTGGTCACGGTAATGAGGATCATCAGTCTGTGCGAGTCGACACTGTTCATGGGGATGGCACTCCCACGCCAGTGGCTCCACCTGTAGTCAATATACCTGCTGTTAACGTCAACAACGCTATTGCTGCTGGGAACGGTAACGTCGGAGTTGGGAACGAGACTGCTATCCATAACGTTGGGCTTGGTGATATCAACTTGGGTGATAATATGGGAGGCAACGACTTCGGTAATGCTGGATTCGGGTTCAATGATCAGGTATTCGATAATGCTGGGAAATATGGTTTCAATGCTCAAGGCTTTGGGCAGGACGGTTTTGGTGTGACCAATCAGGGTTACGGAGGATTCGGAAATGGAAACGGCGCTGGGTTAATGGCTTTTGGACCTGCTGGAATTGCTCCGGGATACGGCAACAGAGGGCGAGGCCCAGTGATGAATCAGATGAGAGCTGGCCGTAACAACGGATACGATGGGTATGGAGCTGGGAATGGTAACTGGCAGGAAGATCAGCAGGAGGACGCTTTCTCCGGTGGAGGTTTCGAGGGACCGATGGATGACTCCCAGAAGATCAGAATGCTAGAAGAGCAGATGAGGGGGGTCCTGAACCAAAGTGCTGTGGGCTTAGACATGTCAACAATGGGTCTGGTACCTGGCTTGAGGGTGCCAATCAAATTCAAAGCTCCTACGTTTGATAAGTATAAAGGGGACACCTGTCCAAAAGTGCACGTGCGGTCTTACTACCGAAGAATGTCTGCATATTCAACTGATGAGAGAATGCTAATGCATTTCTTTCAAGATAGCTTGTCGGGTCCTTCCCTAGAGTGGTATATGGGATTGGAACCAACGCATATAAAGACATGGAAGCAACTGGCAGAGGCATTTGTAGCTCACTATAAGTATAACAGCGACTTGGCTCTCAACCGGGTCCAATTGCAAGGGCTGTCTCAGAAGAAGGGTGAGAGCTTTAAAGAGTATGCGCAAAGATGGCGCGATATGGCTGCCAGGGTCCTTCCTCCTTTAGAAGACAAGGAAATGAATGACATGTTCATTGGAACATTCACAGGCATGTTTTATGACAAATTGTTTCATACATCTTTGGCCAGTTTCTCAGACTTAATTCTGATGGGAGAGAAGATTGAGAGTAACATTAAACAAGGCAGATTCCAAGCTGAGGAATCTACTGCATCCGGAAGTAATAGAAAGGCTTTTGGGGGGCGCCGTCAGGGCGATGCAAGCGCAGTGTTTGGAGGCCGAGGCAGAGGTCGAAACCAGTATAATCATCCGCAGCAGGTGGCGAGTGTTACTATTCCGTTTCAACAACAACCGTTTCAGCAACAACCAATGCAACAACAACAGCAACAGCAGCCACAGCAGGGGGCACAGCCTGCTCAGCGAAGATTCCAGGGTGGTAAACCAAGGAGAGTGTTCGAGAAACCTCCCTCGACGTATGCGAATTTGTTACAAACGTTGTTAGGGTTGAATTTGGTGGAGAAAAGAACTCTGGCGCCTATTACGGGAACTCCTCCGTATGGCTATGATGCAAGCAGGCACTGTGAGTTCCACTCTGGGGCTCCGGGCCACGATGTAGAGGGTTGCCATGCTTTTAAGCATGTTGTGCAGGATTTATTGGATAGCAAGGCTATCAATTTCGGAACGGCGGGTCCAAATATAGTGCAGAAACCCATGCCCAATCATGGGGCAAACGCCATTCTGACTGAGGAGGGTTTGAATCTGATTATGAATGTCGATGATTTAAAGACGCCGCTGAGCAAGATAAAGAGCAGACTATTGCAAGGGGGGTCTATCTAGGGTGTGACGAGTACTGCTTAGAATGCTGAACCCTCGCTGGGGGGTGTGATGATTTGAAGAAAGGCATTCAGGCTTTAATAGATGGCGGTACATTGCAGTTTGACCGAGCAGCAATTGAAGAGCTTGCAGGGGCATTAGCAGATAATCAAAGTGATGTGGCTACTGTAACGATTCCTCGAAAGACAATCACTATAACGGCACCGGCCCAACGACCTCCAATTACTATCACTAAGGCCGGACCAATCCCGTACGAGAGCACAAAAGCAGTCCCATGGTCATATGGGTTGGAAGTGTATTGTGATGGGATAAAGATTGATGTTAATAAGCAGCCAGCCGAGACCGTAGACAACGTTGTTGGTACCGGAGATATGACAAGGAGTGGTAGGATCTTTATATCGCCTGAGGTAGAGGCCGAAAGACTAGCAAAGGGAAAGGGAAAGATGGTTGAGAATGTCCCAGTGCAAGCAAGCGGCAAAGAAGCGGCATCGAAAGATGTAGAAGAGTTCATGCGCTTGATTCAAAAAAGTGATTATAAAATTGTGGAGCATCTGCAACAGACGCCATCAAAGATCTCTATACTGTCGTTGCTACTATGCTCTAAAGCTCACAGAAATGCATTGCTGAAAGTCCTGGATACTTCCTTCGTACCCCAAGACGTTTCCGTAAATCAGCTAGAAGGAGTGTTAGCACATGTGAACGCGGGCCACAGCTTGGGCTTTACCGACTTTGATTTGACCCCGAAGGGGAGAGATCATAATATGGCGCTGCACGTATCTGTCGAGTGTAGAGGATCAGTCATGTCACATGTATTGGTCGACACCGGATCGTCTTTGAATGTGCTGCCCAAGAAAGCAATGATGAAGCTAGATGTCAGAGGAATCCTGTGCACGCCCAGTGACCTGGTGGTCAGAGCATTCGATGGCACGCGAAGAACAGTTTTTGGATCGATAACATTGCCTCTACAGGTGGGGCCGGAGGTGTTCGCAACTGAATTTTATATCATGGACATCCAGCCTGCATACAGCTGCCTGCTTGGACGACCCTGGATCCATGGGGCTGGGGCAGTCACGTCTACCCTGCATCAAAAGTTGAAATATATGGTAGGAGACAGCGTGGTTACAGTCTGTGGCGAAGAAGACATCCTGGTCAGCCATCTGTCGTCATTTAAGTATGTGGAGGTCGATGGAGAGATTCACGAAACGCCCTGCCAGGCATTTGAAGGGTTGCGTATCAAGGACAAAGGTCCCGGGCCGAGCAAAGTGTCGGAGATAGCCGTCTCGTCATATAAAGAAGCTCAAGCTCTGGTAGAGACTGGTGAGACCAAGGGCTGGGGCAAAGTGCTGGATATTCCTGTGAAGATGGACCGATTCGGGCTTGGATACCAACCATCGTCATCAACACCTGTTGTGGGGGCACCCCGTTTCAGAGGGCCAATAACCATCTCTGCTAGTGGAGTATGTCATGAGACCATCAACGCTGCTTCGGAGTCTGACGAAGGAGACAGCGATTGCGATATGGACGCTTGGATTCAGCCAAGCACACCAGGACAGGGATTGTGCAACTGGTCTATTCAGGAGCTTGTTCCTGTGACTCTTAAACAGTAATGCTTTGTTTTTTAATTGTTGAACAATCTGGTGTCTTGCCCGGGGCATCATGATTTGCTTAGGGTTGTGCTGTTATGAACATTGCGTGTTTATCATTAAATAAAAGGCGTTTTTCATGTACAAATATTGTGATCCCTGTTTTTCTTGTTTTATATTTTTCAATAAAATGGCAACGTGGTTATTCGCTTTATACGCATTTTGAAGCATTTAACCATTTCTTTTGCAGGATAACATTTTCAGATGACATCCTTGAACCACCCATGACTCGTCCCGACTTTGAACATCCGGTATTGCAGGCCGAAGAAGAGGTTGTTGAAGATGGTGACATTCCCGAAGAACTGTCTTGGTTGGTGAAACAAGAGGAAATAGTCATTCTGCCTCACGAAGAGGTCATCGAAATCATTAATCTGGGGTCGGAAGGGGTCGAAAAGAATATTCGCATAGGAGCCGCGCTGCAGAGCGACATCAAGCGAAGACTGGTTGAAATGCTCAGAGAGTATAATGATGTGTTCGCTTGGTCGTATGAAGATATTCCAGGGCTCGATACAGATATGGTTGTGCACCGTCTGCCGTTGAAAGAGGAATGCCCGCCAGTCAAGCAAAAGCTTCGCAGAACCAGACCCGATATGGCAGTGAAAATTAAAGAGGAGGTTCAAAAACAGTGGGACGCTAGTTTCCTAGCTGTGACAAAATATCCCTCATGGGTTGCTAACATTGTACCAGTGCCAAAGAAAGATGGTAAGGTGCGGATGTGCGTAGATTACCGTGATTTAAACAAAGCGAGCCCGAAAGACGATTTTCCACTTCCTCATATCGATGTGCTAGTTGACAATACTGCTCAGTACTTCGTATTCTCCTTCATGGATGGCTTCTCAGGCTATAATCAGATCAAAATGGCGCCAGAGGACATGGAGAAGACTACTTTCATAACGCCTTGGGGAACATTTTGTTATAAAGTGATGCCCTTCGGATTAAAGAATGTTGGGGCAACGTATCAGCGTGCAATGACGACTCTTTTCCATGATATGATGCATAAAGAGATCGAAGTTTATGTTGACGATATGATTGCCAAATCCCAGACGGAGGAAGAGCATCTGGTGAATCTGCTGAAGTTATTTAAAAGGCTTAGGAAGTTCAGGCTGAGACTGAACCCTAACAAATGCACCTTCGGGGTGAGATCGGGTAAACTGCTGGGGTTTATCGTAAGCGAAAGAGGAATAGAGGTCGATCCTGCTAAAATAAAAGCAATTCAAGAGATGCCGACGCCTAAAACAGAGAAAGAGGTGCGCGGGTTTTTAGGGAGGTTGAACTACATCGCTCGGTTCATATCTCACCTAACGGCTACGTGTGAACCATTGTTCAAGTTGTTGAAAAAAGATCAAGCTGTAACGTGGAACGAAAATTGTCAAAAGGCGTTCGATAAAATAAAGCAGTATTTGCAGGAGCCTCCTATTCTGATACCCCCAGTGGCAGGGAGACCTTTGATTATGTATTTGACAGTTCTTGAGGGAAGCATGGGTTGTGTTCTCGGTCAACACGATGAGACAGGAAGAAAAGAGCATGCGATCTATTACTTGAGTAAGAAATTTACAGATTGTGAATCTCGATATTCAATGCTTGAAAAGACTTGTTGCGCGCTAGCCTGGGCCGCCAAGCGTTTAAGGCAATACATGCTGAATCATACAACCATTCTCATCTCGAAGATGGATCCTATCAAATATGTATTAGAAAAGCAGGCGTTATCAGGGAGAATTGCCCGTTGGCAGATGGTCTTGACTGAATATGACATCCAATACGTCTCGCAAAAGGCTATAAAGGGGAGTGTACTGTCTGAGTACTTGGCGGAGCAGCCTATTGAAGATTACCAATCGATGAGGTTTGATTTTCCTGACGAGGATATCATGTACCTAAAGATGAAAGATTGTGAAGAGCCGTTGCCAGACGAAGGACCAGAATTGGGTTCCAAATGGAAGATGATTTTTGACGGAGCTGTGAACACTTACGGTAGCGGAATAGGGGCAATCATTACTACTCCACACGGGTCGCACATTCCGTTTACTTCCCGATTAACCTTTGCAGTTACCAATAATGAAGCCGAATACGAAGCTTGTATCATGGGGCTTGAAGAAGCCATTGATTTGCGAATCAAGAATCTAGACGTATACGGAGACTCAGCTCTGGTGGTGAATCAGATCAAAGGGGAATGGGAGACACGTCAGCCCAATTTAATACATTACATGAATTATGCAAGGAGATTGTTGCCTTTCTTCGACAAGGTTGAATTGCATCATGTACCGCGAGCGGAGAATCAAATGGCTGACGCCCTGGCCACTTTGTCTTCCATGTACAAAGTCAACTTCTGGAACGAAGCTCCCAGAATTATTATCTCTCGGCTTGACAGGCCTGCCTTCATATTTGCTATTGACGAAGCATCTGACGGCAAACCGTGGTATTTCGATATCCTTAATTTCCTGAAGAACAAAGAGTATCCTGCTGGGGCATCCAATCAAGATCAGAAGACTCTCAGGAGATTGGCGGGTAATTTTTACTTGAATCCGGATGGTGTCTTGTACAGAAGAAACCATGATTTGGTGCTGCTGCGTTGTATGGATGAAAAAGAGGCAAAGTTGCTCATGGAGGAAATACATGAGGGCACCTTTGGTACGCATGCTGGTGGGCATGCTATGACAAGAAAGCTGCTGCGGGCAGGTTATTTTTGGCTGACCATGGAAACTGACTGTTTCAAGTTTGCGAGAAAGTGCCACAAGTGCCAAATATACGCTGATAAGATCCATGTGCCTCCGAGTCCCCTGAATGTGATGTCATCGCCATGGCCATTCTCGATGTGGGGAATCGATATGATTGGAAAGATCGAGCCGACAACTTCTAATGGGCACCGGTTCATTCTAGTAGCAATCGATTACTTCACCAAGTGGGTGGAAGCGGCGTCTTATGCAAATGTGACGAAGCAGGTGGTAGCCAGGTTCATCAAGAGAGATATTATTTGCAGATATGGAATCCTCGAGCGGAAAATCACTAACAACGGTTCAAACCTGAACAACAAAATGATGAAGGAGCTCTGTCAGAATTTTAAGATCGAACATCACAACTCCTCTCCTTACCGACCCAAGATGAATGGCGCTGTTGAAGCGGCCAATAAGAATATCAAGAAGATCGTTCAGAAGATGGTGGTGACCTACAAGGATTGGCATGAGATGCTACCTTTTGCTTTGCACGGTTATCGTACGACGGTACGCACATCAACCGGGGCAACCCCGTTCTCGTTGATATACGGAATGGAAGCAGTGCTACCATTGGAAGTTGAGATTCCCTCTCTGAGAGTACTACGAGATGTTCAACTGGACGAGGCAGAATGGGTGAAAGACAGGTTGAACCAATTGAGTTTAATGGATGAGAAGAGGCTAGCTTCTCTAGCATACGGTCGTTTGTACCAGAGCCGAACGAAGAAAGCATATGATAAGAAGATACGTCCGCGGAGCTTTCAGACGGGCGACCTTGTGCTGAAAAGGATTCTCCCGCCGCAGGCAGATCACAGGGGCAAGTGGACCCCCAACTACGAAGGGCCATACGTCGTCAGAAAAGTCTTTTCAGGAGGAGCGTTGTTGTTGTCCACCATAGACGGTGAAGACTTTACGTCGCCTGTGAATTCGGACGCAGTTAAAAAATACTTTGCTTAAAATTGACCCGCTGGACAAAAAAAAAAAAGAAAAAAAGAAAAAGAGAGTCCAGGTAAAAATGGGGCATCCTGGCGAACCAAAAAACAGAATGAAAGGTTTGGGCAAAAGTTAGGGATAAATTGGAAAAAATGTACACCCGCGAAGTTGAAAACCTACACTGGGCGGCTTCGGCAAAAAAAGGTATCCCGGTGAACTGAAAACCCGTAAAGGGCGGTTCACGCAAAAGTTAGGGATTTGAAAAGCAAATGACTGCGGTCCGAATTCGATACTGCATTGAGCTTTGGTGCGGGAGAATATATTCGAGGGGGCGATTATCAGATACAATCTCTTCAGAAGTGTGGATACCGGGAAAGCATTAGAGTCGGGCGAGTCATAGGAGGATCAGTTCGTGGTGTTCGTCTGCATCCCGTTGCCGACATGTGTACAAAATTAATTTGTCAATATATTTATGCTTCTTGTGCATACTTGTATATTTGCTTTGCGTAGCTTCCTCTTTTCAAGAGTTACATCCCGTGTACAAAAACTCCGCCCATTCAGGGGCCCAATCAATAAAATATGTTATTCAGTACTTGATGCTGGTTCTTTACTGTTTTGTGCATGATAAACGCCTAGGTTTGATGAAACTAGCATGTGCATAACGTCACTGTCCCTTGCCAACAATTGCTAAAACTTTGAATTAACTGAAAATAATGCTAACCTGAATAGATTTGGTTGCATAGACTTGTCTTGTCTTGTTTGTGTTGTTGCAGGGTTCATAGCCGTGTGAAGAGGACGATCAAAAGATTTCAGTGACGGAAGACTTGACCCCCACGCAGGTCATGCTTCCAAGATAGCAATGTTCTTCCTGAAGAAGGATCGAATTCCCCAGCTAGTCGTAGCTTATTCCAAAGGATATTCTCCAGCAAAGTCGTTTATCCTCAGCAGAGTTTGGCGAGTCCTAGATTGCAGGCTGTATTCAGACAGTGCATCTCAAGCAGAGTGGTTTAGCCTCAGAAGATTAATATTTCCAATTGGTGAGCTGTATTCAGGCAGTTCCCCTTCCCCCGCAGGGTCATTTACTCTCCCCCAGTAGAGGCAGTGATTTTCCCCAAGAGAATTGGTTCGTCCCCAGCAGAGTTCTCTTTTCAGCAAGTGTTTTCATTCCTCCCAGTGGAACTCGAAGATTAAGACTCTCCCCGGCAGAGTTGGTTGCGTGTCCTGGCATTTATTTTGTCGGAACACCGTGTGATATCCGTTCACTATCCAGCAAAAGTTCAATCATACTAGACGCATCTGCTATTCTCTAGCAGAGTTATATCCCCCAGCAGAGCGTTACTTCAATGAGGTGATTGGTATTGAGTTCCCAATTTCCCAGCTGAGTCGACTTCATTCTTCCAGCATTTATTTTGCTGGAATAATTCTGTAGCACCTGGCTATCCCCAGTGGAGTTGGCGTTGTCTTCAGCATTTATTTTGCTGGAGCAGTTCCTGTATCTCAGCAATTCGAGTCTGCATTTGCATTGGCATACAGTGTCATATTTGCATCCACCAAATAAACACGCATAACATTTCCATGTCGAATGGAGCATCGCGTCATTATCAAACATACGTATTTTTGAAGCATAAACCAGGATGGCTAACCGTTTGTTTCAAGTATTGCTCTCTTGCAGGTGGAAGGAGTTCTTGCTCCAATAAATCAATAAACATTCAAGATCTCGACGTGAGACATTCAGTGAAAGTGTCAGCTTTGGCACTATTCCCCACAGAGTTATCATGATGAAGTTTTCTTTGTCTCCGAACAGAGTTATTTGTGAATTTCTCTTGTGTTCCCCGCCAGAGTTAGTAGGCAAAAGCTCTCCTCATTCCCAAGCAGAGTTATTTGTCATCAAAAGGTTCATGAATCAGAATTTCAGAGGCTGCCGCCAGTTATCAAAGCAGGCGTCCAGTAGTTTGATTTCCAAATATCCCCCAGTGGAGTCCGCTTCAAAGTCGCTGTCACGTCAGTGCTAAGAAGTTTTGTGGTTTGGGATCAATGGAGAGATGAGTCCTAACGGGGACAAATTTTATTGAGAGATCTTCTTCATGTTAGAGAAGTGGGAGTCCTGACGTGGACATTTCCTCAAGTTGACGATATGTGTTAGTCCTAACGTGGACAGGTTCGGTTTCTCAAAACATATGGAATGTGGAGTCCTGACGTGGACATTTCCTCAAGTTGACGATATGTGTTAGTCCTAACGTGGACAGATTCGAGTTCTCGGTATTGATTGAGTGTGGAGTCCTGACGTGGACAAAAGTTGGTTACTCTTCGTGTTGGTGTCCTGACGTGGACAATTTATTTCCAGCAGATATCTTTCTTCGTAATGGTGAAAGGTGCGTCCTGACGTGGACAAGTTTATAGTTTTTTGTGATGACAGGATACGAGAGTCCTGACGTGGACAAGTTTATCCTTCTTCGTGTTGTTGGTGAAGTGTGTGTCCTGACATGGACAAGTCTCATTTCCCCAGCAAGTCGAAGACGCGCAAGTCCTGACGTGGACAAGTTTTATTTCTTCAGCAGGGTGAAATGTGAGTCCTGACGTGGACAAGTCTTATTTCCCCAGTGGGTCGAAGGTGCATGAGTCCTGACGTGGACAAAATTTTATTTCCTCAGCAAGTCAAGAAGTGAGTCCTGACGTGGACAAATCAAGACGACATGTGAGTCCTGACGTGGACAAGTGGAAAGAGATGGAGTCCTTACGTGGACAAATCAAAAAGACAAGTTTATTCCTTACGTGGAAAGAGATGGAGTCCTTACGTGGATAAATCAAGAAGAGAGTTATTCCTAACGTGGAAAGGTGGGTCCTGACGTGGACGATGTAGTCCTAACGTGGACAAGTTGATTCCTTATGTGGAAAGACGATGTATTCCTTACGTGGAGAGGTGGGTCCTAACGTGGACGATGTAGTCCTGACGGGGACAAGTTAGTTCCTAATGTGGAAAGATTGTGATTCCTTACGTGGAACGAAGATGGATTCCTTACGTGGAAAGATTGTATTCCTTACGTGGAAAGATTGGAGTCCTTACGTGGACAGATTAAAATGGCATTCCTTACGTGGAAAAGTTTAGTCCTGACGTGGACAGATTCAGAAAGAGAAGTTGGTTTCCTTACGTGGAACGAAGATGGATTCCTTACGTGGAAAGATTGTATTCCTTACATGGAAAGATGCATTCCTTACGTGGAAAGATGTTATTCACAAGATGGAAAGAAGTTTATCCCTAACGTGGAAGGGTGAGTCCTAACGTGGACGATATATTCATAACCTAGAGAGTTTAGTCCTGACGTGGACAGATCTAGGCGAAGTTTATTCCTGACGTGGAAGAGTTTAGTCCTGACGTAGACAGATGCAGAAGAGATGATTCCTTACGTGGACGGTGTCATTCCTAACGTGGAAGAGTTTAGTCCTAACATGGACGATTTATTTATGATGAAATGCAGACGAGTTATCCCCAGCGAAGTCACCGAGATTTTTCCGGATCGACAGCAGATGGAGTCCTGACGTGGACCAGTTTTAGTTGAGATTTCTTCATGTTGACGGCAGACAGAGTCATAACATGGACAAGGTTTTGATGATAGGACATTTTTCAGGCTGATGAAAATAATCCCCAGCACGAGCAGTTGGTTGCTGTAACAGTTAGATTCAGTTGATGAATGTCGTTCTCCAAGCAGTGGTGCAGTTTATTTCTGCGGTTGGCAAATTTCCGGGTTCTTAGTATTCAACCGTCTCGTACCTCGAATGTTTGAAGGCCGTTCGCTCTTCACCCAATCGGGTCCAAGTCGCTTGAATAGGGGCAGCTGTTGCACCCTAAAATTTGCTCAACCTTATTCACCTGGGTTTATGTTTCAATTGCATTAGCATTTGCATATAGAGTCATGTACATGGTTTAATCATCTGCATAACATAGCATAACAAGTCATCCAACAAGGGACCAAGCACTATTCTCATCTCTATGAGCCTATCAAGAGGTTATTATTCAAATTCAAGCTCATTCAAGTCATCAGAAAGAATTGGAAAGCTAAAGAGGTCAATGGATCAAGCAGTGCATCTATCTCCTATCTGAGGGTATCTGAGGATCAACAAGGAAGGTGTGAGCTGTGAATTGAGCATGGAGAGTATCTAGACATCATGGGAGACTTATAAAGTCATTTGGAGAAGGAAACAAGTCCTTGGTGTGATCACAAGAATTGCAGTTGAAGACAGTCAACTAGGGTTTCACCTGGGTCAACCCTGGGTCAACTCTAAGTCAATTGATTAATTGAAAGGTTTTAAGGGCTATTGGAGAGATTTGGGGGTCATAATTTGACATGTGGAGAAGGATATGGTGATATGCCAAGGAGAAACCAAGAGAAATCAAGGAGAAGAGGAGTTTCTAAATTAGGGTTTCTGTGTAAAATCCCCTAGTTTAGGTCAAATTTCCAAGCAAGATAAGTCAAAATGCAAGCTTCAAATGGATCCTTGGACAACATGAAACTTGTAGAGGATCTCAAGACCTTTAATTTGAGTGGTGGAATACATCAAGGAGATTTATAGAACTCAAGTTATGGTCCTTGCAAGTTACAGGTCATCTGGGGTATCTGAAATTTTGTCTGTAAACGTTACTTGACTTCCAAGCAATTTTTACCCCTCAAGGAGATTTCAAATGAATTTCTGGTAAACATAAGAGTTGTTCCTAATTGTCTTAGATTTCTAGAATGGTATGGTATGCCTTCATATGATTTGTGGAACTCTACTTATGGTCTTGGCAAGCAAAGGGTATTTTGGTCATCTGAGAATTACAGGTCATTTCAAGCCTATGCCCAAAACTCATACAAGGAAGCTTCAAATGGAAAACTTTACAACATAAAACTTGCTCAAAATGGCATTTTGAGTCTATAAAGGTGACCATGAAAGATTGGAAATACTCATAGCTCAAGGTTTCAAAATTGGTGAATTTAATGAATAAAAAATGACCTAAATTTGAGATTTTTCATAGTTTGGCCAAATGAGGTGAAATTATAGGTCATTTTGATTGGAAAAATCATTTTGAGAATATTGGAAAAAGTAGAATTTTGAGTTTGGTTCAAGAATTAGAAGTTATGCATGGTTACTTACAATGAAAGTTACATAATCCAAATCCAAGGGAAAGTGTGCATGAGAAGTTTCTCCAAGGTTCTAGGAGTTTCTAAACTCATGTATATATTGAATTGAAGAGCTTCATGCCATGGTTGGTGAATCACTTTGCTCATAACACCAAGTTTCACACAATTCTTCCAATTTGCAAAAGCTTCTCAAACTTCATCAAACTCTCATCAATTTTCACATTTCTTGATTGGATCATCATCACCATCATCCATAGATCATAGTTTCACAAGAATTGAGTAGAATTGGAAGAGGGATCGTGCTGTTCAAGTTGACCATCCAAGAAGCAAGAACCTTTCAATCACAAGATCCAAGAGGCTTAGACAAGATTCATTGCATACAGAACTCAAGAGCAAGTTCACTGATCAGTTTCCCATCATTGCAAGCATTGGATCAAGAGGATTCCATAGCTGTTTTCATCATCACACCAGGTTGGTATCTTCATTCGAATTGCATGATTTAGTCAGAATTATAGGGACTGGTTAGCATAGAAATGTTAGGATAGGTTAGATGACTGATTTTGGTGAGTTTGAAGAAGTTTCATGAAGATTGATCATGGTGTGCACAAACTGTTGGAGCTTGTAACTCATAGGTTATGGCACGATAATCTTGAATGATTAGCTCATAATGATCAGTATAAGATGTGGATTAGTTTAGGGCAAGAATTAGAGAGAATTGGAAGAAGTGATATCAGGTGATCATGGTGGATTCAGAATGTTATACGTATCGGGTTCCATTGTTGAGTGAGTTTCAGAAGAAGATATTGACATGGCTGCATAGAGGGAAGAATTTAGAGCAACTTTGCTCTTCATATCATGTGGATCCATGGAGAATTGAAAGAGAACAGAACGATGGAAAATTCGTGCATGGTGATGAAGTTTCAGGACCTAGGGTTTGCTGGAGGTTGAAGACAACCCTTGGGCCACACGACCAGGCTTTGAACTTTGACTCGGTTTTGGATCCAACGGCCACGATTAAAAAGAAAAACGGAGGGAACTTCAAAAGGTGCAACGCACCGTTTCATTAAACCTCAATCAGGATGGGCTTTGGATTCATTACTAATAACACCCCTCAAATCAAGCCCAATCCCAATTATAACTAGATTAATTGCTTTCTGCACCGTTTTCTCTTTTTTTAATTTTTGTTATTTTTTGAATGCATATGGGCCCAGACGCGCTTGCTATGCGCGCCCCCAGTCTGGGCCCAGTTTGTTGTTTTAATTGGTTTTCATTACTCATGGCACCCCTCATTCAATTAATTCCATTTAATTTCTTTCAAAAATGTTAATTCTTCAAAAAAATCATAAAAAATAGAAAAATGCATGATTTTCATTGGTTCTTTTTGCACATTATT
This sequence comes from Lathyrus sativus, assembly GCA_963859935.3. NCBI lineage: Eukaryota > Viridiplantae > Streptophyta > Magnoliopsida > Fabales > Fabaceae > Lathyrus > Lathyrus sativus. Next base: position 493,292,780 of record OZ012739.1, on the reverse strand, counting down.
CATAATTTTGTCAAGGAAAATATCACATAAAAAAATTAATATTTCATTTTGTTTTTACATTTTTGGCATATTTTTCTTTTAAATAGGATTAAATAGCATTTAATTTAATGCATGAATTTGTTAATTTTGGTTTGATTAGATGCTTTACCATTTTTAATCCATTCTTTTTAGGTTGGTTAGTTTGGACTTTTATCTTGTATATAAAATTTAGTTCATATTTTTAGGACTTTATTTTAGGTGATTTGTTTAGGTGTGAATAACATGATCAAAATTAGGGTTTAGGTGATAACATAGATGAATTAGTTCATTTCCCCTAGGAGTTAGAGATTGAATTTTTGGGGTATGGGACTATAGGGGTTATGGGTAGTTATTAGATCCCTTAGAGAATATTAGGATTCCCCTACTGCTATTAGTATACTGTCTATATTTGCTTGCCTGGTGTGGTGTGCCCTCTCTGGGGATATTATTTGTCTGAGTGGGGTATTGGGATTGCTTTGGGGATTGGGAGAGCTGAAGACTTGTGATGATGAAGCCATTGGAGATCAAGAGCTTGAAGGCCAACTTCTAGAGTTAATGAGGAGATTCTTGCCAGCAGCTGTTGAGGAGTTGTAGGGTTTAGGATTTAAGCAGAGCCCTAGAGTAGAGGACTTGTTTCCCAACCATGGAAGGCTTTGTCTGCCTCCATTCTTTCTCTATGATTCAAAGTCTCTTTCAAATATCCACCTCCTTCCTTTGGAAGGATCAGTGAATGTATTTGAAAGATAGAACTTTTGAGAGAAAATTGTCTGTATAATGTTATAAGTTAATGAGCCACCCTTGGTAGGCAATTGACTGTTTAACATTTGATTCATCTTGTTGACTGATATTCATCTTGGAGAGTGAGACTTGAAGAAAAACCAGTGAAAGATGGAAGATAGAACTTTCTTGAAGGCTTGAAGATGAAGACTGATGCTAGCTTGGAGCTTGTAGATAGTTGATGATGACTTGAGGACTGATGTTGATGAAGACTGCTGTTGGCTGTTTATTTTTGCTGTTTATATTTTTGATGTATTGGTTGGTTTTCCCTGACTGTATTGTTTGCTGTTTAACCTGTTGGGTCGAAAGTGAATGCTGTTCACTTTTGCCTATTGTTTTCTAGGTTCGAGGTTGAGTGGGACTCCTTTTCCTTGCTTGTATTGCTGCATCCATGCATTTTACTGCTTTACTGTATATATCTGCTATTATTTCTATTTCCGTCTATTCCCTTAGGATCTCTGTTTCTCTCTGCGCAAGAGAGGAACATGATAGACACTAGGTCTTAACCCATGCATGATAACATTAGGTTAGTTTGATTCCCTTCGCAACCGTATGTTAGAGTGTTGTCTCTTCTTTCTCAAAACAAACAGAAAAACACAATAAGATTTCAAACACAATAAAAGAAACTTCTTTCGTAAAAGAATGTGAACTCATCAAGACGTCATTTTTGTCCGCTTGGACTGTTAATCAGAAAACCCTTTTTCAGAAGGAGATAAAAGCAATCAAAACAAGTTTGTGTCGTACGTGGCCCGAACTATGTTTGCTCTGATCTTTCATGCTGTTTGAAAGTACGTAGGCATAGGATGCGATATCCTAGCGAGCAACCTTCCCCTCCTTTCCAGTAGGTAGGCGAACTACGTTGACTCTGATTTCTCGTTCCAGACGGGAATACGTAGGCATAAAGTGCAATACTTTGCCGAGTCATTTTATTTTCTTTTAACCCATGACCTGTAGAGTAGATAGAATAACAATCCATACCCGAAAACAAGCGTGGATCCCGTCGAGTACGACGGACGTGAGGGGTGCTAATACCTTCCCCTTGCGTAACCGACTCCCGAATCCAGGTTTTGGTTGCGATGACCATTCCTTTCCCGTCTTTGCGGTAGGTTTACTCTGAGCGTTTCCTTTCCCTCCCTTGGGATAAATAACACGCGGTGGCGACTCTTCTGTTCAGCCGGCGCCGATTTTCGCAGTAGCGACACAGTGGGGGCCACATCAGCTTCAAGAGCAACGATCTTGTTCTCGAGGATCTTTTTCTCGGCGACATGCTCGAGCTTCAGGGTAGCCAGTGTTGCATTCAACTTGGTATTATCGGTGACAATCTTGGTCTGAAGCTTATACTTCTCTTTGTAGTCATTGAAGGCAGTCTCTATCTTGAGCGTCTTCCCCTCGAGATTTTGATACATTGCCCGTTTCTTTTCCAGCTCGGACACAGGACACGTCTCCTTGTTGTTAAGAACTAGAGAAACCTCCAAGACCTTCATCAGAGCCGCTGCATCTTGAGCTAGTGCCTTCCTTCTGGCCTCCGCGTTAAAGCCTGGGATAATTGAAGAGTCTTCCCGAGGCACGGCTAGAGAATGGCTCTCCTCGAAGAACCTTTTTGTCGGAGAAGCAAAGGGGCAACATGAACTTATCATCAGCTCCCCCTTCCCCCTGTCAGATCTATCACCTCGTCCAGATGAGGCCTATTCTTGGTCGGGGTGTCCCGATCCTATTGGAGAGTAGACTGGTCATCACTTGGGGAAGAAGGGCCAGAGTCAATCCTCGACTGATCCTAGAGATCGGGAAGCCTGTTCTTGGAACCCTTTTTCCCACTTTTTGCAGCCATTTTGAGCACACGCTTTTGGAGGTTCGACATGTTGCCTGCAAAAAAAAACAAATACAGGTCAATACACCGAGAAAGATAAACACACAAGTTAAAAGAAAAACAACTACCTAAGAGAAGCCTAGCCTCATTGGACGTACTACACTCGAGGAGCTCCCTGGTATTGATGTACCGAGCCTCTAACATAGCTTCACCTCGCTTGTCGAGGACAACCTTCCCGTCTCTGGTCCACCACTGAGTAGGGGTAAAGCCGTCCACAAACTTCACGAGTTTGTCGTAGCCACACTGATCTTCGACATCCATCTCATGGGGTTTTGTAATATAATGGTCGGTGCCACGCTTGAAGTGGGCGTCAATCCAATGAAGGGGGAACTTTAAAACCAACTTCATCAATGTGTACCCGTTCTCGTCGAGACGCGCGCTTCCATCCTCCTCGAATCCCGACACGTGATCTAACACAAAGTCAATAGCCGTCGGGGAAGCGGGTTTGATCACATAATACATGTATTTAAAAGTATGAACGGAGTCCGTAAACGCCTTGAACAACTTCTTTGGCTGCTTTAGAGACACCCAACTGTGTTTCTCGTTCACGGGCTATCGCTGGAGGTGAAAGCAGCAGAAGAACAGAGGAAGGGTAACCCTGATCTCGAGATAGTCTCACGCGATCTCGAAAGCCCGAATAAAGGTAATCGAGTATGGTGTATCTGTGGGGGTGCTAACTCCAATCGCGCAAGAATTCCCGCCTGTAGGCCGCTGAATGGAATTCAAAGGCCCAACTAATTAAACACGAACTCATACATAGCAAAGCGATTCTTCGCGAAAGCTGAACAGATACGCGCTTCTCGGGCAAGCTTATAGACCGACCAATCCTCCTCGGCTCCCTCGACATCCCATGTCTCATCGACAATTGTGAACGAGCTCTCTGGAAAATCTGGAAAGCGCGAGGCTATCCCTCAAGGCTCTAGCCCGACCCAAGCCAAATTATTATCGGTGATGGTGTCGACCAACTCATGACCTTCTGCGTTGTAAGCCATTAAAACCTAAAGCACAGAGGAAAATAGTAAATTCGAAGATCAAATCAAATCAACCCTTCCACTTCAAATCAAGTGAAAGGGAGAAGGTAAGCGCAGGCATGCTGCCATCGACCAAGCCCTTACTCAACAACGAGCAAGGAAGTCGCGAGGATCTTTTTCTCGGCGGTGGTCTTAGTCGACCAGTCAATGATACCACAATGAGAATCCTTCTCGACAAGAGAATTCATTACAAATATATGACCCTTCAATGAG